>VZRW01008583.1:420123-466339 GCA_013398125.1 Aegotheles bennettii
TTCCTCGGCGGGGCGGGCGGGCAGCTCCGCATGGGCTCGCTGCTGAGCCGGCAGAGCTGCCAGGCGCGGCTGCGTAGCGCCGAGGGCATGAGCCTGGCCGAGTTCCTCTACCCCGCGCTCCAGGCCTACGACTTCCTGCACCTGCACCGCCACCACGGCTGCCGCGTCCAGCTGGGCGGCGCCGACCAGATGGGCAACATCATGTCCGGCTACGAGCTCGTCACCAGGTGCGGCGGGGCCGGGGCGGGCCGGGGGGCAGCGGGTGTCGCCTTCGGTGCTGGCGGGAGCCAGCTGGTTGGAAGGGACCTCCAGGGGCATCAAGTCCAACCTTTATCCCATCATATTCCTGACCATTAGACCATGGCCTCAAGTGCCTCATCAACCCATTTTTTGAACACCCCCAGGGACGGTGACTCCACCACCTCCCTGGGAAGCCTATTCCAGTGCCCAACCACCCTCTCAGTAAAGAACTTCTTCCTAATATCCAACCTAAACTTCCCCTGATGGAACTTGAGGCCATTTCCTCTCGTCCTGTCATTAGCAATTCAGGAGAAGAGACCAACACCAGCCTCACTACAACCTCCTTTTAGGTAGTTGTAGAGGGCAATAAGGTCTCCTCTCAGTCTCCTCCAAGCTAAATAACCCCAGTTCCCTCTTTTTTCTCTTTTTTTGTTTTTTTGGGTTTTTTTTATATTTTTTCCAATAACTGATGTATTTATTTTCTTATATACACTTAAATATGGCACATCTGACAGTAGTTGTACAATAAACTCAAAATGGTAATCAAAGCTGGACAGTAGATCAAATAACTCAGTGCTGAACCTTTTACAAGCCAAATCCTGTACACCGAATTTCTGAAGAAAGTTTCACCCAGGAGCTGTATTAGCTAAGGATTCAGAGGCTAAGATTCTCTAGTCTCAATTTCTGAAAGACTGGCTGGTGATTGTGGTTCTGTCACCAACATGGTAATAGATGGTTGTGAGTGTTTGCTTATCCACCAGGATAAGAGCCGGAGTCCCACAGAAGCACAGGAGAAGATCCGTGAGTGCCTCAGTACGCGTGTGACACGGCAGGGCAGGGGAGAACCAGCCCCAGAAGTGTCCCAGCTTCTTTAACATGTCCATTCGTGCTCACAGAAGACAGAGCACGCAGGACACTTGAACTTGCTAGAGCTGTTGCTCATGAAGCTAGCTATTTGAAGCCTGTAAACTTCTTTGCTACACACAAAAGAACTTAAATTTTCCAGTTTGAGGTTTTTGATTTTGTTTTTTTTCCCTAAAGCACTCTTCACAGAACAGTGTTTTGGCATCTTTTGCCCCTCACCCCCTGTTGTATTTAAGTGCTTTATATCAAGGACAGGGTCTTGCAGAATGCTTTTCTTTTAGTTACCTTTACCAAGATGCAATTTATTTTTTTTATTTTTTTTTTCTTTAACATGCACTGACTCTTCTCTTTCTCAGGATGACGGGAACAGATGTGTTTGGAATTACTGTACCTCTTATTACCAGTACCACTGGAGATAAACTGGGAAAGACTGCTGGCAATGCAGTTTGGCTAAACAGAGATAAGACTTCTCCATTTGAGCTGTACCAGTTTTTTGTCAGACAACAAGATAATATAGTTGAAAAGTAAGTGGTTTTATTTCAGTTTGCTTTTTGTCTCTGTTTATAGAACCCAATCCTAACTGTTCTCTGTAACTGTTTGTGTGGACACGTGCAGCATGGGCTCCGTGTAGAAGAGTATGTTAATTATAACTGTACGTTCATTAAATAAACAGGCATGACTGGTTCATAAGTGTACAGGATAGTGGAACCTGTCTCCATATGCTGGCATATGCATCATCAAATTAGAGTGTGGATGAACAAAGTAAAGCACAGCATGTTCTGGGGTGACTTTACCTTACGAGGTACATTACTTTCAGTACTGTAGCTTTATTCAGGGCATTAACGTTAACTTTAATAAGTTGCTGTAGGTTCTCCTTTAAATCTTCTTTCCTTTAAACTCCGGTATCACTGTCAAATCTGAATCTTCATAAACCTTGGACAGGTGCTTCCCTTTCACATTCTGACATGTCTCATAACTCAGTTTCCTCTCCCAAAGGTCTATGCCCCAATATTTCAAAGTCACATTCTGCATCCACACTTTTTGGACAGGTCAGAGGGATGTGTGGGTACTTAACATCAGAACGTTTCATACGTTCAGGCTTTGTAAGAGTAAAGGTACCGTGTTCAGTACCCTGCATTCTCTACTACTGCACGCGTGTTAACATGGACTGTGCTTAGACACGCACCTTGAAATTCTTGATTAATCTGCAGAATCTGCCTGTTGAGATACTCACTTGTCAATACATAGCACACTTCTGTCCCGTGGCCACCACAGAAGGGCACTGGTGTTTGCACTGGCATACTGTGCAACTTCTAAGAAAGCAATAGAAAACCCTGTTAGCTGACAGGCAATTGCAGTGATCCTGCAAAGTAAACACATCAAGTTGCTGATGGCAACACAAGCTTTAGAAAAGCATTTGACACCACGTTATGTCTGAAGGCATTAACCTAAGCGGGATAGTAAATAAAATGTGAGTATTCCTGGTAAGCTGAAGCATGTGGGTAAAAACAAAGAGTTGTTTGAAAGGATGGAATATCTGTAATGGGAATTGCATAATAAATGGGTGGAGAAGCATTGTAGTGTCGCTGATGAAGTTTGAGTGACAGAGGCAGGAGATCTGTGAGGATGGCTGTACAGACAAAAGAATCTTCTCCTTGCTCGTAGGTACCTGAAGCTTTTCACCTTCCTTCCCCTTGAGGAGATCGACCACATCATGGCAATGCATGCTAAAGAACCTGAGAAATGGGGCCCGCAGAAACGACTTGCTGCAGAAGTAACCAAGCTTGTTCATGGTAGAGAGGGGCTGGAATCTGCCAAGAGGTGAAGTTTGATTTGTCGAGCATTTTCTGTCACATTTATCCCATGGAAATTACCCGTAGCTTCTCAGGGACTATCTTCATGTGGTTGTTGCTCAGTTGCTAAAAGTGTATCAGTTCTGTGGAATTAAAAACACAGTAACAATGTAAAAGAGTTTGCAGTGCAGTGGGTGAGGATAAAAACAAATCGGGGTCTACTTCAGGTGCTTCTGTTACTGTGTGGCCCCTTGGAAGGAGCTGGGGTGGGGAATGTGATCAGTTGAGCAGCACCTTGTGTGATGATGGGACCAGCGCTGTATTTTGAATAATCTTTCTTCTCACAGGTGCACTAAGGCCCTTTATTACAGCAGCTTGGAGGCATTGGAAGCTATGTCTGATGAAGAGTTACAGGAACTTTTTAGACAAGCTTCTTCAGCTGAATTGATGCTTGAACCTGGGATGAACGTTCTTGACTTGTGTCGCAAAGCAAATGCCATTCCAGATGGACCCAGTGGGTATGTTATCACCTGTGCTCTTCAGTATTACCTCACATAAACAAGTTGTAGTGGTATGCTTTCAGTAGCTAAACAATTAGGACAGCCAAATCAAGTAATCTACATACCAGCATTAAAGGTGAGCCGAGCAGGCATTCTTGTTCCGTTTTAAAGTGAAAGTGTAGTATAGTGCAGTCTTATGTACCTTAGATGTAAAATCTACACCTGATGAGTCAACAGTCTAAGGCAACAGCCTGAGTTTCCTTGTAGCTCTCAAAAAGAATGGGAGTGGTAGAGGCCAAGGTTAATTTCAGTCACTCCTGACCTGGACTGAAAGTAAAGCATAAGAGAATTAAAATTTATATAATTAAGGAACCAACCAAAAAACCCTTAACTGAACTTTCAGTACTTAACACCAATAAATAGCTGCTTCCTGCAATTGCCAGTTGTTGTTGTTGGGTTTTTTTCAGGTACCGGAAAATTACAGATGGTGGAGTTTCAATAAATGGGATTCGAGTAACTAATCCTGAGACTGTTCTTATTCACGGACAGCATATTCTCAAGAATGGAGTATCATTGCTTAGGATTGGAAAGAAAAATTACTACATTATAAAATGGCTGCAGTTGTGACAATGGTACGTCTCCCTGAAATGACGTGTCATTTCGACTCTTGCGAAGAGGTACCTGAAGGTGTTTCTATACTGTGTGTTATTATGCAGCTCACAGGTGTATTCTCAAAGTACACCAACAGAGTTCAAATAAAGGCAGCTAAGTTATACTGCTGAAGATATTTTTAGGTACTCTGCCTTATTTGAAGCACCATTCACAAGAAGATATGAACAAGATGAGAAGATTAATTTCAGAGTCCAAAGATGGAGATGCTCTTCCCCTCCTTTAACAACCTTCTGTGTTGTAGAACAATAGCCAGGTACTTTACAGCATAATGCACAGCAAGATGAGCAAAAGCATACTGGAAACTAGTGCTTCTTACAGAGGATGCATACTGCTGTCCAGTTTGACTTCATCCTAACAGAGAAACCTGTGTCAGTGGGTAAGGACAACCAATCTACAATCAACACTTTTCTTTCCTTTTTCTGAATGGGTTTGCTTTGAAGGAAGGTGAGAAGATTCACAATAAATTAGTAGAATGATTAAGCCCTAATATGCAAGTTTCTTATTGGTTATGTATGGGGTCATGTTGCAAAAAGGCTTTCTAGCCTTCATGTGGTAATGCAGAGCAAATTCACTTCTTGAGACGTAGAAGAGTTTATCTTTAAAGCTTAGATCAGCCCGATGAATCCCTTTTACACCTTCTGTGTGCTTAGTGCGACTTAGAATGTGGATGACACTCATTCAGCTTCTTCAGTCTAATGAATTACATGGATGCATCTGTGCTGTCTAGAATCTCTGTCAAAGGTATATCCTGGCACTAGTTCTGTGAGCTTGCCAGTCAGTTGCAAGATAGTATATTATACCAGAAGAATTGAAGCATGTACATAAAAGCCTTTTTAATTTTAGATGCTTAGGAGTTGTGGGTGAACGGCAGCACAAGGCTATCTGGACCAGGAAACGTGAGGGAAACTACACTGCTTTTGCAATTAAAAAAAGTCAGACCCTTCAGGTAAGGCAACATGCAAAAGAGCTGCATTTCTTCATCAAAGAACAGAAAGTGATTCTACTGCTTATGGCCTAGCAGCATTTGGGATTAGCTTTGTAAAGACAGCATGAAAGTGAAATGTACTTCACGAGTTGGTAGAATAGCAACATCTACATTTAAAGGTAGTATTGCTTTATTGCTCTGACTCACCACCTCTTTTTATTCCTAGCCACTACAGCTGGAATGAAATGAGCGTGGAGTACAACACCTTGACAAAAAAAATCCCTTCTCAGGGTGGGTTTTGGGATTAGGTTGCTTAAGCAGTATAGATGCCACAGTCCTTACAGCCAGGTCACCCCAGCAACAGAACCCACATGTGGTTACTGAGATTATTTGTAGTACAAACCCATATTTTAATTACTTAGAACTGGTTAATTGAATTAGAATACAGTAACATAGCTTGCTGACTCAGGCCTGTTTTATTAAGGGAGCCTCCCTGCCCCACTGCAAACACATATAAAGCCCTTGGTCTTATTTATGAGTTGATTGATTGCTTTGGGCCTTGGCTGCACTGTTATTTTCGAGGGTTAGGGGAATCCTCACACTTGGGCCAAGGAGTATAATTTACTATTCCATAAAACTCCTAGACAATACAGTTTTGCAGCCACAGCAGCTACAAGGGAGAGGCCTTAATCTTGGCTACCTGAACATGGCAGCTCATCACTATCATCTCTTTTGTTAGAAAGTCATGTTATTTCAGCTGGTTTAAAACCACCCAGCCTATGAGAAGAATGGGGAAGTTGTAAGAAATGTTAGTAAATCTCAAGAATCTGGATAGTCTATAGTTGGATGCAGAGTTTCTGTTGGTTTTGGTGGGTTGTTTGGGGTTTTTTTTTTTCCACTTGATGTTGGCTTTATTTGCACTGCCAATCAAGATTTCAAGAGTAATCAATTATAGTGGCTTGCTTTTTATACATCAGTTTCTTCAGCTTGTTAATTAAACTGTAATATGGTAGCACTGTCAGTAGCTCACCACATGGAGTTATTAGTATTAATTTCAGTTTCTAGATCCCACTTAGCTGCCTGATAATGAGATCTCTCTGTCCTAATGTGTCTTACATAAAGAAAAAAAGTAGTAGAGTCATTCCTACTTCAAAAAAAAGGCTCTACAGATCCTGTTAGCTCTCAGGACCAATTTGTGTTATTACTTTGCCTTAAGCTGCAGTAATGATCAGCTCTATCCTAGAGAATGCAGAAGGAGGAAAAATCACAGCTTTGCTGTGAAAAGGGTAGAAGGAAGGAAGGGAAAGTTAAGTTCATCTAGTTGATATAGCTGCATTGTTCCCTCAATGGCAGAAGCATAGCAATACAGAAACGTGTATCTGGAAACAAAATCTAGCAGTACACACCCATGATCAGATTTGACAGTTACTTTCTGGTTGCAGGAAATAAACTCCTAAGCATGGTGCAAGTCCTGTTTCATAACTGATCTCTCACCTGCTTTTTTTTCACATCCAAACAGTGAAGATAGACAAATGTCCCCAAATTTCAGCTTTTTTTTTTTTAAAGCACTAGTACCCACTTTGATCAAGTATTAAAAGTTTTTTATTTATTTTTACAAATACAAAATAATAAAGGTAATTAAATTCTTTGCATACAAGGTTTTTAATAAGATCCATAAACTTCAAGAAATTTAGTCTGTGCGTCCTTTTTATCAACTTCTAGCAATCCAAACCCTTACCTCTTTCTGAAGAAACAGCGGAACACAGCCACTACTTTTCATGACTGTACTGGATATGACAACTAAGCATTTGAATACTTCGAGAATCAAGGATGACCAAAAAGTCAAATAAAGTATTCTTTCTTAGCCTGGTTTCATTTCCCATATACCCAAAACCAAGTATGTTCAGGTAGAGACATAGCTTATTTTCAATGTAAACAAGTAGTAATTAATTTTGAAGTATTTGACATGTCTACAAATGTGTGATTTGGATGTGCAAGAAGAAAATTAACTATTTGGGACAGTTATTTAAAAAAACAAGAAAAACATTTGTACAGCATCTAGGGACAGAAAAAAACTGGAAGGACTTGAGTTTAATATTAATGTGGCAGCTATCAATGAAGAGGTAAAAGGTAAAAGGGCTTTCAGCAAGTAAACAAAAAGGGAGCTATTGGAGTATGAAAGTACCTTCACTAGTTTAAAGTGCCTTGGCATAAAACCATCTTCATGTGGTCTACTATGTTTTTGTCTTAACTTTGAAGTATTAATCATCCAGCGTTCACCTCAAAGCACAGTTTAACGGGCAACAAGTTTGAAAGCAGATGCCTTTGAGATCTTCAGTACCTACAGAACACACTAGCTAGCACTCACTCTCATAGCTAAAGGATTTAACTGGTAAAAAAACCAATTCAATTCACATTACCAACAGGGGCACAACGCACAAGCAAGTTGTTTCCCCTGCTGTATTCCATAAAGCAGGAACCCAAGTTTGCAATATCCAATCTGGCAGCTTTCAGAGTCAGTCATCTTCCTTAAAGCATAAGGTAAAGAAGTTTTAAATAAGTTTTATTATGTTTATTTCAGAATACAGTTTGAAGCACACAGACACCCCCCTTACCCATCTAGTGAAATCTGAAACTGACTGCTGAAAACCTCAAGTAATTTATTGACAAACTCTGTTCACACCAGGATACTATGCTTTATTTACAGTAGTACCACACATACATCTGGTATTTATGTCATTTACTAATCTAAACTTAGCTACAGTGGTTATTCGCCCCATGATTGTGTCTTTCATTGGATAACAAGGTTTTTTTAAGTTTTAACTGAAATTTGTCCATTGATGACAAAAGTACTTCTAGTTAACATTATTTCATTTAAACTAGAAGACATTTGTAAACCATCAGTCTCAGCTGGGATTGTTTCAGTTGCTGCCCTTATTAGGCTTGTTTCCATAGTTGCCCTATAATTTCTTTTAATTGTGGCAATAACAGTAGCATTTTAAGTATTGTACTTCAATTCCAGACAACAGATTTTTTTAAAAACCATTAATAACCACTACCAGCCTGTCCACACTACTACTTAAGACAACTGTACAAGAACTAACTATGTAGAATTGCACAAGGGCCAAGTGCAAACATACATAAGGCTGTACAAATATAGGTAGTTATAGTATTAACTTGTTCATGTTAGTCCTGCCCCCTGAACTGCAATCAGTTCAAAACTTTATTTCTGGGATAATTAATTTTGCGACGTATCTGTTTATTTAATAACAGGATTGTTACAGCATAGATTTTCAAAGCCTTGTATTAAGGATTACAAATCAAGTTCATTTCTTGGCACTCAAACATTACCAAATTGAAATTTTTTGTGAAACAAAAAAAAAAAGTAATAACATTAAAAAACCCCCAAATTAACACTGTGGAAATTTCACATGACATTACAGAGCCAGTTATCACTGGCAAGAATTTCTTAAATAGAATTAATTTGCTTTATGCAGCATTTCAGAACTTCACAATTCAACATATTTCATCACAAGAGACTGTTGAATGAACTTTGGGAGTTTAGGTAACAGTTCACTTATGGATGGCTCTACCTTGTTGAAAACATACTAGTTAGATGTCAAAAGTGAAGGGGAGAGAGGTATCAAGTGAATTCCAACCAGAAATGTAATGATTTTAAACAGAACTATTAAACGATTTCGCTGTGCACCAAAACTGATTTGAAAAGTGGCTTGCACTTTTACTTCACTACAGTCACTTTCCTTAACTCTGAGAACTCCCATCCCTGGATACTATACAAGAAGTTGAAATTATTCGTATTCATTACATGTAACGCATAGACATTTTAGGCTGTTAAAAACTACAGAATGTATTTCTGCATTCCGCATGAATTATTTCAGATCATGCATAAAAGTATCCAAAAGTTGCATCCATCAGACTGAAATCCTTGTGCTTATATTGGTGCCAAACTGAAACTGAGAAAGATACATTTTTAAACAGACCTTCTTGTCAACCTAGTTCTTAACACGTTTTAACTTTTCAAGCTTTAGCAGTTTACAAAAAGAATTTAATTTCTGTTAACTGATGAAACAGAGGAGGAGCTGAATATGGTAATAAAAACTTCGCTGTATTGGCCCAGTATCATAAAAGCAAGCCGTGGATGTTAACAGCAGTGTCCTATTTTTCATGCAAGTTTTGTTAAAGATACAAAATATGAGCAACACCATAGTAAACATTTTTACTTTATACAAAAAAGTGAATCTGCTTGAAAAGTACATGCAAGTGTGCTGGCTGGAGTGTAAATACATTTTTATTCATAAACATTAAAATGTTTACTTTTTAAAGGCTAGTGTGATCATTATTTATCTGTATGAATTATAAATCAGAAGAAAATAACTGATCAACTTAAATTTCCATAATTTTAGGATTGTCCTAAGAAAAAAAAAAAGCTACTTACAAGCACAGTAAAATTTCCTCAAAAGTAACTGTAATATCTGATATAAATACTCCAATCCCACAGACTTTCTCTCATCCTGTCATCTGTCATACATTCCAAGATCTGGAAGAAGTTGTGGGGATCCCCTTCTCCCTGGCCAACTTAATCTGGTTTTAAAAGAAACACTTTTTATCCCATAACAGTTTTTAAATCCATTTTTATTTTTCAGTTCTGGCAGAACAAATTCACTATCCAATGGTCCAGGGGCTTGGTCCCAGGGGGGAGGAAAGGGGAAGGTGTTCTTGTACCTGATTATAAACCCCCAACATTTATACACACGCTCCAGCGCACATGAAAAACTTTGCACCCACTTTTTAGTAGGCTGTTCTTGTTCGCAAGCTCCAGACAAGTTCTTCCTACACAATAAATACTCCATTAAATGAAGTTAAAAGTTTTGTCTGCAGTTTTAACGTTTTGGAAAAAAAAATGGGGACACACATACATAGTAATATGGTAGACATGTCTACTGTGCTATAAAATTGATACCTCCATCTGTCATAGTGCATGCAATATATTCATGAAAGAAAATACTCGGTGCTCTCTTCTCTTCACAGTATTTAAACTTCTATTGTAAAAGCAGCTTAAAACTATGCCACAAGACTACACCATCCATCTTAACCACAGGCAACCTGTTTAGCAAGTCAGGCACTGGAACTTTTAATGTTTTTCCCCAAGTTCAAGCAATGCTGTCACTGAGACAGTAGACTTGGTCTGCTTTAATTTGCACCAGAAAGCTGGTAAGGAAACATTTAGAGCCATTTATTATGAGGATTAAATATGACTTATTTGCAAAATACAGCATATGTTTCTGTTTGCAAATCAAACCAACTCTCTTTACATGAGCAGATTTACACAGTTGCAGTACACAGATAAGAGTTCATAAATAAAAATTCTACTCCGTATACCATGCCTAGCAATTTTCAAGTCAATGTAACCTCCAATGCATATAAATAGTGTGGCTGGTACAATCTTCACCAAAGATGTGTCTCACGGATCTCTGCAATGATCTGACTGGCTCGCTGCAGGGCCTGCAGGCAGAAAGACAGAAAAGCCAGTTACTTAGTTTTTCTAAAGGGGTTTCTCAAAGAGGTAGCAGCAGCTGTCTAGGAAGTGTGATGTTAAAAATCAAATTAAAGCTAGTAATTTTCATTAGGAAATGAGTGGTAACAACTGGCAACAACATTAACAGCTCTGAAGCTTTCCATCTGAAAGATCAGGCACATGGAAAACACTGCAAAGCAAAAGGTAATGGTAAAACTTAGCACAGGTGTCATTAAACCATTTCTATAGAGAAATAAGAATTAAAACTTAATTAAAAACTGAACTTCTAGTTAGAGGCAAACAGAGCTCATTGTCATTGTTTTGAGCAACTTTTACATACTCAGCATTCCAAATAACACCTATGTTTATCTTAGCATTTTTTGTTTATAAATAAATTCTCAAGGGCAGACTGTTTCACCACAGTTTTAATGCTTTAAACCTTTCTTGAAATAAAAGGGAAACTGTGCCTAATTTATATCATTTTTGGCATTCTGATGCATTAACTACAGTCTAGCCTGCTAAACTTTGCAAATTTAAATGCTCAGAATATCAACTAATACTAACATGATTTAAAGTACATTATTTGAAGTATTAATTCAGTTTGGGGAAATCTGAGCTTTGAGTTCAGCCCTACAAAGTTTACAGTTTGAAAGATTGTTAACAGACAATTCTCCTCACTCAAATGTTGATTATATAATAGAAAAGACTGAACTTGCTGCAGGTGGTCTTGGACAAGAGGTATGTCAGGGTATCCAATCTCACACACACACTGTCTGACCACAGCGCATCTGAGAGAGAAGCAGCTCTTCCTACTTCTTCAGTGAGTACAACTGGCAGAGGGACTCTTCTATGCTTTCAGTTTGAAGCAGCTTATTTCTGCTGCAGTAGACTGATACACCACATAACTGAACAATGAAAAAATGAAGAGCTCTGTAACACAGACCTGTCACAAACGCGCTGCCGTACAGCTGTACACACAGGTCGTTGTGAGTCCCAACATTCCCACTGTTCATATTATGGGGTACTCTCTAGATATGCCAGCCATTGCCCAGTAGGCTCTTGGTGAAGCATACACACCAATGGCACTTAAAACACTGGAAGCTTAAGCCCCCAAAAGAGAACTGCAGAACACTGTAAAGTTAAGTAACAGCAAATTATTAAAACCAAATACATAATTGAAAAGACATCAGATTAGATCATCTGCTTTACACGCAAAATATAGTTTAAGTCACCTCTTCCCAACTACTCAATCTGCATAATACCTTCTAGTCACACACTGTTTTTACCTCCTCTAGCAGAGAGAAGTAATACACTGGCATACTCCTAAAAAGCAGCAAAGAAAAAAAGAAAGGCAAATCTTCCAAAAATTTCACATTTCTATGTTTTCAATTTAATTAACTACTTCCATGAGCTCCCAATCTTTTAATACCTTTAGCATGTCAGCTGCTTCTTTCCTGCGCTGTGCCATGTCCTCGGATTCTGTCAGAAGGTCATCCAACAACAAGGATTTATACAGCTGGCCTACCAGCTCACTCTGAAGAGTGTCTTTCACGTGGTTCACCAGAAAATGCATCACTGCCTTTGGCACACTGCAAGCACATAAAGATTGTTTCTTCAGAAAGATTTATTCAAAACCAGGTCTGTTCCACATTGAAGAATGCACAGTGTGAGCAAGTGGTTACTCACAACCTTGGCTCAAAGTACCAGAAATTTACCACAACCATAAATAAAAACTCTCTCAAGTAAATTCAGTATCTTGTGCAATTTAAGAAGTGTTCAGTTTCTTCCAAATAGGACAGCTGCCTTGTAAAGAACATGAATATGTATGTATTGTGTAAAAAAAACATGAATAAATTACTTGCTCACTAGAGACCAACCCGAGTCTCCACTGTGCTAGGTGTGCCAAAAGCTAAGTATTTCAACTCTAGAATCAGTATTAATGTGTGAATGTGAAAGGAAAGAGGCAAATAAAGAATTAATATATCCAATCTTAGCCGATAAACTAAAAAACAGGATCACTGGTCAAACACCAGGCCACATTAACTCTGATCTCAGAGAGCATAACGTGAGGGCAATTTAAAAGGGCAAATGGAGTTTGAGTGTGAAAAATATATTTGTCTGGAATGGAGGCAGGCAGAAACCCATGAGAATCAAAAACAATCCATCAAAATTCTTGAGATAGCATTTTTTTTTCATTATGTATGCATATTTATTGCAAAGAATGTGAAGGGTTCGTTTAGAGTACACAAGGAACTAACACTACTAATACTAACACTGCAGTAAAATTAAGGTAAACAAAGAAATTCCTTGCCATGAGATACTAGAAATTATATTGAGGAGGATATTTGTTTACTGGATGAAATAAAACTTTAATGATGTCACTAATCTGCTGTAAACCCTGGTTTTCAGATTCCCCTATTTCTCTCAAAATTTCCCATATATATACAAAGTTGGGTCTTTCCACAAAGACTTAAGCAAAGAAAAGTCTTAACATCATCCATTAAAAAAAAAAGGCAATTTTAAAGCAAAACCTTAAAGGCATTTTCCACAGTAGCATATAGCAGAAACATCACTTTTATGCTATTTTCATCTTTATAGCTCATACTGGATACCTAGCCACAGTAGTTCCTATTTGACATTTTTGTCTGAGGTAACAGGATGGCAAGGCTAAATACTGTCAGGGCTACACAGCACCTCGAGTTCATTCCAGTTATTTGCTGCAAATCATCCCTCTGAACTGCAGTATCGTCCAGAAAAGCAGGCATCTCCTAAATAATTAAACCTTTTACTTAATATAACACAGAACTCACACCATTAGAGAAAAAAAGTACTTCTTCAGGCTTCTTAATTCTGTAAAGGGTCAAGTTTTACTGCTGCTGCCCCTTCTAAAAGAAAAATCTTATTTTCTCTCTGCTTACAAACATCAAGAACGTGATAAAATAACAAGATTATATACATGACTCTTGAGACAGAAATGTTTAAGCCATACAAATGTGCTAGTAAGTTTTGTTTTACCTGTCCTGAATATTCTTCCTGACAATAAGGAAGTAAGATTTAATAAGTCGTTCAATCACTTCACAATCTCGTTGCTCACGGGCAGAAAGTTTGCGTGCAACAGGTACAGGCTATGTAAAAAAATAAAAACCTCAGTTTACCAATTCCGCTCATTTGCATAGGTAAATAAAACTCAAACCATGGAGTCTAAAATAAACTACTGCTCTTTTAGTCTGATAGTTTGATAGATGTAACCTGTCTTGAAACAAACTGCCAATTCTTCAAAAATAAAGCTAGAGACACATCAAAATTCAGATCTGTGAAACAAAGGTCAGAAGGCACCACTAAATTTTTCTAAAAAACTCACTAAAGGAACTAAGCCCTTCAACACTTAAAGGATCTCCATCTTTTTTTAACTTAAGTGGGTTTTGTCTTTAAACTTTCCTCCAATATAAAAATGCCAACTTCAGCGAAAAAGAGCAGGAATTTACTTGAATTGAGACATGAGCCAAGATTTGTTTCTGTAGAGAGAGAGATCCAGACATGGAGTTTACTTGCACAGGAGTGTGTGAAAGGAAACCGGTTATCCCAAATCACAGGCTGAAACTAGAGGGGGTGGAAAGACTAAGGACTGGGCAAGCAGGAAAGCAGAAGAGACTGGCTAGATCTCCCTGTCTCTATAGTGGCAATTATTTGCAAGTACATCATGTATTAGTAGCAAAGACACAAGATCTGTAATTCAGATATTTTCTTTTCCAAGTCTGAACTACGAAGAGGAGGTATTTGTCTTTCATGACTCACCACATCTAACAGGTTTACAGCATGTCCTTTTTGAGGACTAGCAGGTAGTGCTGCGGCTGGCTTGGATTTTTCCTCTGCCGATATCTCTTCCACTTTTGAGGTTTTCAGCATTCCTCTCCAGTTGCCTGTTCCAGGCTCCTGAGACACATCTCCCGCTCCAGGAGCAGCCTGCACAAACAGTACAACAAAGAAATGCTGTAAAGCTGTGTCTGATCAAATCTAGTGTTACTGAGCTATAGTAAGACTCACTAAAAATGAGATTTTCATATGTGCGTTCCCTTCATTCTATTCTTCACATTCCACACCTTTGTTCTCCCTTTGCTGCTTATAGCTGACACAAAGTACCAGTAAAATAAAAGCTTCTAAAACTCATATTCTTCCTAATAACAGCATGAAAGTGCCTCACATAAAGAAATTCCCCAGCATTTTAAGGGTCTGCAAATCACTTCTGAAATACGGAATGGTCTTCCTAAATCCTTTGGCTTTTACCACTTTTACCATACATCCTTGGAGCAAGACAGCCTATCGGGATCATTCTAAAAGTATGGTTTAAAGATCACCACAGTTCTTGGAAGACAGATTTAAATTCTATGACATTTTATTTAAACATAAATTGAACTTTCTTACAACAGCTGAAATATATGCACATTTATGTTTCCAGGTACCACAGCTACATATGTATTTTTGCTGCCAGACCTCAATTTACAGAAGGCTTTTTTTGTACCAAATCAAATCAAAAATATCCATCCTCTGGAAGTGAAGATCAGAATTTCTGGGAAGTTCAGGCAAAGAATGATTCACTGATCTGAGAAAAGGACAGAACACCCAACTCTTAAATATTTAGGAATCACTAGACAAAAGAAATATTAGTAGATGATATCCACTACACGTTAATACAAAAAAAAGTTTATTTTTATGTGGAACAGTGGTAATTTTTAATTTGTACCTTTCCATCAACCTAGTATCAGTTCTATTTACTACTGTGCTTTGTAATCTGTTGCTGTTTGAAAAACATTCAAGGTCATTCAAGGCTCTGAACTACTACTAATGTCTTGTTTCAGATGTAGGAGGAAATAAGCTAAATTTATCTATTATATTTACAATTAAAACACCACAGCCTGATCCTAGGTCTAAAAAAAGAGTGAGAAACAAAATATGGCAAATGAAATATCAGCAGTTGCATACTAGGAGAAAACCCAGCTAAACTGTGCATGTCAGAAATGTTACTAAATTGCACAACTGTTCAGAGGCACTATAGAAAATACACTATAAGAATTCAAATCAACCTCTGCTAATAAGAGAATCATTGATGAGGAAAGCTCTACCACATTATTTGATTGCAAGACAGCTATTCAAAATGGCAAAAATCCCTATGCCACTCTCATTCACTGTTCCTGTGGAGCTTCCAAAGTAGTTTCACCTCCAAACACCTCGATTACCATACTGTTGCCAAAGCTACATTGCTTCATCGGAGTGTTGAGTGTGTACCACCAATAAAGGACAGGTTTTATAGGAAACACAAATTAAATCAAATTTGGCAGCTTCCTGTATCTTCTTAAGTCATAACAATATCCTCATGGTAGCTCTTGATTTCTTTTTAATGTTTGCAGCATATCAGACCTTCTAAAACTCTGATGAAAGAAGAGTTAAAATTCTACTGCTGACTAGATTTTGACTTAAACTACTTTGTTCAGGATATAAACAGCAGCTCTGCACTAGAAGCTGAAGGTGCATATGCAGTGAAGCAGAAAGCCAGAGTCCTCTTGGTACTCCTAATACACAAACTTGTGACAACCCATCTTTTCTGACTCTGAGACAAAGCAAGTAGCAAGTCTTCACAGTAATGAGCTGTTATTTTGAGAGACAGCACACCTAAAGTGTAAGAAACTGCAGAACACATTTCATGAATATAAGCAAACAAGGTATCAAACAATTACATGAAACAACGAGAAGGAGGTTCAGTCTGAACAAAGCCTATAAAGATTCCCTGCAGGAAGCAGGAAACTCACATTTTTAGCTTATCTTCTGTCCTCCTTCTTTAACTGTCAACACATTAAAAACATGCAGTTTAACAACCATGCTGAACACTTTTGATTACCATACTGTTGCACCAAACAATCTACTGACTACAGTTCGAGACAAATTATGCTGCAAATTACTTGCACCACAATATATTGCAACCAAGAGTTCAAACAGAAAGCAGTGACTGTGCCACCTAATGGTACATCTTTACCTGCCACTGCATATACTGGAATCAGTAATGCCAAGTAGTCCATACTCTGCAAGGCATACTGTGCCAGTGACAGAGCACAAAATACAAACTGCTTTCCATACTCTCTGCAGTGGTACCACAACAGAAATGTGCATGCAGTGCTTATAGGAAAAATCAAGACAGACCTTGCCATCAGCCTCAGCAGAAGCAGCAGTAACAGTCTCCTGGGAAGCAGGTGTTAATGCACCTGGAGCTTTAGTAGACTAAGAAAGGTAAAAATTGCAGGGTAGGGGGGAAAAAAAAAATTCAACTGAAGACCACCAAATTCACCTAGCAAATTTCATACACTTTTACCTACTAGCACCTTTAAAAATCCGGAAAAGAAAGTATTTTGCATTTGCAAGCAAAACAATAATATAAGCAGAAAAAAGAAAAAAAGAAGCCTCTCCAAGACAGTCAAAAGACTTTTGGCATATCTGGCCTGCAATTCCATTTCAGCTCCTACACTCACGATATAAATATGAAGTCAATAAAAAGAAGGATCAAAGAGCACTGAAAAAGCAATCTCTAGATAGCTACCCTAAATTCCCAGTTCATCCATCAGCTGGCTTCTACTGATTAAAGGCAGTAGTATCAGATCCATTCTGGGACCTTGTCTAACTTTTTAAGCTAACAAACTTAATTTCTATCAGCTGTAGTAACTTCTGTTACAATCTGTGAGGAGCTTAAACTATTTTCTGTATATTTGTATTCTAAATACTTCACATAATATTAAATACCTAATTGTCTCAAATTCCAGCTGATTGTCAGACCATTCATTTCTAAACCCAGGCAATGTTTTCCATGACACTTGGTTCTTCCACCCATGTACTTGTCACTGAACTAATCCCAAAACCTAGTAAAACTAAGCAAGCTCCAAAGACAGAATACATGACTGGATCATGATGATAAACTGAAAACTTCACCTCCTTCATCTTCTCCCAAAGAAAGCAAGACTGCAATAAATTGCAGATTTAAGAGTGACTTAAAAAATAGCCAAAAAACCAAAGTCACTATGCTGGCACACTGAGTATTTTAAATCACTTGTTTATGTTTTGCAATTAGCGTGTCTTAGCCATAAATTTAAGGATATAGCTCTGACACCATCTTTAACATCTGCAGGCATTTTAAGCCTTAGCTCAGATGACATTCAACTAACAAGTGTAATATTAATGTAAATTCACAGGCAAGTCTTCAGAAATCCCAGACGGAAAACCTGTCAAAAACTGCATCTTTGGAAGAAGAAAATAACATTTCACTTCTATCTTATGAAATTGAAATACCTAGAAGCTCCCAAGACTGTTACTAGGGCAGCATATCAAAGTTTCCAATACTTAGATTGGATCAAAGGAGAATGCATTAAACTTTAAATGAATCAATAAATAAAAATCAACATTTACTTACCTTGTCTCGTGGCACAGCAGATGGCAATTCCCGGGCTAACCTGTTACGCCTTTGTTCCTTTAAAAACAATCCAGCAAAACCTCAATTATGCATTAGTCTGCATCAACACATATGCATGATTCATATTTTACAGATGACTTATATTTTAGAGACAAACACTAGTAATTTTGTATCACCCAGTGTCATGTAGTCAGTCATCCTATGATCCTATGAAAACCTCAGTTTTATGGATAAAACTACTCTGACTACCTGGTCAAAAGTAAACTCTCAATATAAAAACTTTTGCAAAACTTTTTGCAACATACTCCATAATCAGAAGTAGAGCCTTTAAGAAAACAAGATTGAAGCTACACAATTTGTCTCAGCGTAGGTACCCTACAGCCCTCATTAAGCTTTAAGTCTTTGAAGTATTTGATTCTGTAGTCAACAGGGTTGACTATGATTAGCCCAAAAGGAAGGAGGAGGCAGTATTCACTTTATAGCAAAAGGGAATTTGAAGCAATCAGGACAAAGAAAGATCTGATTTTTCCTCAAGTTAAGAATTGATTGTCCACTGAATAAGGATGTTTTACGTGCTTTGCTTCTTCAAAAATTTCAATGTCCTGTTCAGGAAAACGTTGGGAAAGAACTAGTTTAAGTAACACATGATAACACAATAATCTCAATATATTCAACTTCGCAAAGTCATAATTCTTATAGTCATGGCAGTTTGCACACAAATTCTTTCTGAACTAGATTCAAGAGCAATCTATCAAGGCAAATTCAATTGCATACCCAGTCAATACAAAACCTGTATAGAAGAAAGTAAAAGATTAAAACTACAGAGCAGAAGTGGCAATATAAGCATTTAGGAAAAGAACACTACTACAAAAAAATGTGTTGGATAAGCAGGGCAACACAGAAATATTAGTGAGGCTCTTAGCCAGATGGGGAAAGTACTGCTACAAAATCAGATTGCAAGGAGGAACTGAGCAGACCAGTTGTAGAACAACTGCTTCTATAGGATGATGACAGCAACAAGAGTTATTAATCAAAGCTGGGCTTGAAAAACAGGAAGATTACTGATATTGTAAACAGTTTATGAGAGACTGATGGAGAAAACTGGCTTAGGGAGATTGAAGCATGATAACACAGAGATTAAAAAACAATGCAGAAAGTAAGCAGAAGTTAGAACCTGAGTAGAAGAAACAACACTTGCATTATTCTTTCATGACTGAGAACAACATTATGGCTATTGACACGTTCTGTCAGACACAAAATACAGGTAATTCAACATTAAAGAGTATTTCACAACTATCTATTCAAAGTTTCTCTTCCAAAAATTTCATTTAACAGCCAAAACTTAAATTAGATGCCCACCTTATTTTCCATTCAGAAATACATGCAGAATTGTTTTCAGTGAAATAGCAACCACTGTTCCTGAATGTAATATACAGTATAAATCTAACAAGTCAAAAGATCACAAGAGTATACATCATATTTGTAATATATCATGGTTTTATACTTCAAAATCTAGAACCATGCTTCAATGAAAGAAATTGAAGCATTTGTTCTTTTACCAATTATTTAGGCTCTCACTTTAAGGTGTCAGACTTTCTAAGAGAATACATTTTCTTACCTCTATGTTGTTATTCATTAAACCACAGGCATCGGCAAAGTCTGGATGTTTGGTATTGATATAAGCTAACTCAATGGCCACTAGATTGTGAACCTGCAATGCAATGTCATTCACAGTTCAAAAATTCAGTGAGTAAATCTGATGCCAATGAAGAGCAATGACCTAGAAAGCATAGTCTCACTGCCCATACAAAAGACCATTCTCACTGCCCCATAGACATTAAAGTTCTGATCCAGAAGGCAAGAAATTAATTCATTCATTGCACTACATTCAGACCTTCAGCCGTTTCATACATTACATCAATTTAACTTGTTACGTTCACCAAGTTAGCCCCTATCCAGCACTAAATAAACAAAACTCATCAATTTAATGAGTGTTAGCTATATAGTAATCAAGTGAGCTATAGTCAACCTTCAGCCACAAGCCACATACGACATCTGAACGAGTGAGTGATGGCTCACTGTGGGGGACAGTGAGCATACAGAACAATGTTTGCTTTTCACATCAAACATATGCAGTCAATAACTGAAACACTTTGCTTCCTCCCCAACAAGTAGGCCAAAGCAGACTTTTATATTAAATTGTATTTGCTCAAAGCCAGTTGAATTTTTAGTTCTCACTAGCTAAAGGGCATTATAAGCAAAATCAACATTTTGTGTGGATTTTATCTCCGAAACACAAAGAATAAGGACTACAATTTAATTTTCATCATTGCATCCCAAATTCTACAGTAAATGCACAGTTTCTGTTACAAGGGAGGGAAATATATTTGTAACAGAAAGACTAGATGTTAAATTCAAGTTTTAGTAAAATTCTTCTGAGGAAATTGAAACATAGGGGACAATAAGCTGAAGAGGGTTTCCCCCCCGTGTCTTTGTTTTTTATGTATCTTCTAACATGGAAGAAATTTCAAACTATATAGATATGAAATATCTAGCTATTTAAATAATATAAGTTAAGATTCCTTTCATAATTTGGGTTCCTGACATTACAGAGTAAAGAGAAGCATCAACCAAGACTCCAGAAAACACTTGTTTCCCAGCAAAAATTATAGTAGGTGGAAAATTACCATTTCATTTGTGACAGGAAGTCTTCTACGTAGAAGACAAGTTACTACTTCAACTATGGCATCATGCAATTTAGGAAATCTCAATAATTCCTAAAAACAAAACAAAAATTCACTGATGAGACTTCCAGAATTTTTAGGGAAGGGAGGGGGGGGGAGCCAAATAATTACAGGCATAATTCTAGAACATGCATTTTTACCTGCGTACTGTAATTACTACAATGCTGTATAATCCTCTGCATTTCTTCATGAACCAGCTCCACACAGCGCAAGCTAGGTTCTTCTAAACGTTTGATCTGCCTTTTTACCAGCAATTCAAATGAAACTTCAGGAACAAACAAGGCAGGACGGGGACCCTAGTTCAAAAGGAAAGAAAAAGCTGATAAATTGTGTATTAAACCAATATCCATTTCGAAGAAGTAGTATCTGAAGCCCAGAATACACCAAGTCACAGAGCTTGCACCCAAAAGAACACTCAGAACAGGTCTTAAGAATAAAACATATTATAAAAACATTTAAATGTAAAAGCTCTAAAATACAGTTATTACCTTTAAAACAAACTTTGTGTTATATAATTATCAACCAGCACATTTATAGAATCCCGAAGATTTCTACCTACTAATGTCACCCTAGGTGTACAACTGTGAACAATTTGTGGATCCAAGTTTAAATGAAATTTATTATGAAAACAAAGACATTCTCTTCCTAACTTCAGAGAGAGAAGTTATTATTATTTATTTGACAGTCCCAGGCATACAATTCTTCCTGTAAGGCAGGTGGGCTTTCTGTGAAGTATAATCATAATACAGTGTCACTGATTCACACTGTTTGGGGTAATTTTATTTATGACCATACAGACCAATGCTTAGCTATACATTAAACATTTGTTTACTTTAAATTTCCTTTTTATTTTTTTTTTTTAGTTAAATGAACTTTAGAAACACAAAGATGTGATATGTCACATAAAAACAAGACACCTCTCCTTTACTAAAAGCTGGTTTACATTTACAGGATAAGAACATACACAGAGATCACTGCTGCAGAGTACCTCCAAGTCTGATTAATTATTGAGCATGTGGAAACCTGACTCTGTCTTCACACTCAACAGAACACAGTACAAAAGCAGACTTCTACATTTTACAAAGTCATGCTCTAAGAAGTGAACATTTTATATACTGCAAAATTTAAATTCTTAGCAATGTTAATTCTTAGCAACACCAATTCCCATATTCACAATAAACGCAACCTGTTGTGGAAACACTGAACCACTGAAGAGTTGTGTCCCTTATACAGAATAAAAATATCTGAATGTGTCCTAGCTCATACACCTCAGACTGAGTCATCCTAACAGAAGTGCTTAATGCAAAATAACTGCAGAAGCAGTTTTCCATCACCATTTCTGTAATATACAATAGCTTCAGTTTAGGGTTGGCAAAGCTGGGCCTGAGCCTTATTTCAGCCTGTAAATAACAATAATGAGATGCAAGCATTGACCTTAAACTCATTTCATATCAGTTAATGGCTGCAAATCTGGATATTGCATTTTTTCACTTAAAATACCAAAAAGCAGGATTCAGCCTCTTCATATTAACTCGTTCAGCTGGTATCATTAATTCCCAATCCTGAAGGAGAACTAATTTGTTGAAACCCTATCTTCGAATCCAGTATATTGTAACAGAAATACAGAACACCACTCACAGTAGCATTTCTAATGGCAGTGAGAATATCGATTGTGTTAAGGCCTCCCAGCGGGTCAACAGATTCTAATGTTCTTCCAAAGGTCTCATGAAAAATATAACAGATTCTGGCTCCACCACATCTGAAAGAATAAAGTAACAACTCAAGTAGCAAATAAGAAAAAAAAGCTGTCATAGCAAACATTTTTTTACAGTTACTTGGATTCAAACATTTTTGAGTATGTTATGCTCTAGTGTAGTACTACTGCCAGTGGAAGCCAGCAGAAGCCACTGGGTTGATCTAACTGCTCATTTAATATTCTAGAAAACCATTTGGTACTTACAGCTCTGAAGTCTCTATGTATTTTGCTGTTCCTTCAATAGTGTTACAATATTCTGTGGCAAATTTGGTAATAAGCTGCAATAAAGTGGCACTTTTGTCCTCAACAGGTTCCCCATAGCTGTTCAGTAGAGACTGGTATTGAGCAGCTAAAACATTAATTCTGGTTTTCAGTTCTGGCAAGCAATCCCTGATATGATGCATCAGTAGTCTAAAAATAGAAAACAGCCCCTCATTAGAAGGGAGGAAAGGTTTCAGCTTTATCATCTCTATCAAAACAGAGAAGAAGCATAAAATAATCACCAAAGGAAAACAATTACTCAGAAAAATTACAGTAAATTCAGAAACTGAATTTGGAACCAAACAGTTTTCCTTAATATATCACTGTACAGCACCAAAAGAGAAAGGAAAGGTAAAACTAAGTGTTTACACACATTTCTAACACACCAATTTGTATCTTTAAGTATCTTTAAAAGTGCACATTTTCTTTTACATAATATGTAATACCTGTTCAGTGTTCTAGCAAGATACTTGGTTCCATTTCGATTGGCTAGGGAAGGATACTTCTTTTGAAGAAAACCATACTCATCACGAATGGAATCAGCCACACTCTTCTTATTGTTAATATCCAACTGACTCCTGGAGTTAAAAGGCAGTTACACACCGATTAATAGATGCAGAGCAAAAATAATTTACACTTTTGCTTTTCTGGACAGGACATCTAACAGCTGGTTTTTGCTTTATACACATAACTCATCTTCCTTAGACAATAAAGGGTTTTACTTGTTTTTCCAAGCAGCAGTCAACAAATCAGTACGGGTAGCAGCTGTATGCAAACTAAGCAATGCTTTTATGAAAACTACATGAGATTTGACTTAGCTAATGCAAAAAAATAGAGTGAATAGTACTATAGCCCTATACAGTTAGCACTAATAAATACAAGATCTGTACTGGATCAGTGCTAATGTAAACAGCTGACCAGAAGCATACCTCAAGCTAACAAACAACAGCAGAAAGAAGTAACATGACAGTTGTTTCAGAAGAAGTGTCCCTACTGCTTTCTAAACTAACAGTTGGTTGAGTGAAAGGACAGACAGACTTTTCAAAAGTAAGCAACAAGCTGCTTGCTTATTCAGTAGTTTATTTCAACATTAAGCGACCTAATTCTTAAAACCATATTCATGGTTAAAAAAGCCAAAAGTGTTACTTCACATTAACAGTTAAAAATAGCATCAGTGTGCCCAGACAGACCTGTTCACTACTCCAATGATGCCGAGTTTGACTGGAATCACTCTTCCCATCAACACATCCATAGCATCAGTGCCAGCATCCATGAGATCCAGCTTTGTGATAACAGCAAGGGTTCTTCGACCTACCAAAAAGAAAACTGACTTGTCTTGATCGGGGTAGCTAAAACTCATCATTCAAAAAGTTCCTCAGACAGCTGCATGGAGTTTAATACTACAAAGCAAAGAAAATGCTACAGCAAAGACTAGTACAAGAACATGTGGTATTAGTCTAGCTGGAGCTCCTTATTAACAGGAGTATAATAAAGTATTTGGCACTGCTCCCCATACATATCTGGTTAAAAAAAGGTTTAGGCACCATGCAGTTTGAAATTATAGTCATTACTGATTACAACAAACATTTTTGCATACTGCATAAGGCATTACTAAGCATTCGTGGAGAAGAGTAAGGCAGGCAGGGGACTCTAAAGTATGAGTGGACTGAACATATTTCTACCATACAGGTAGGACCAGACGTAACAGCAATCTGTTTGCAACTATATTTGAAATACCACTACCCACTGGAAAAGCTGCTATAGGAGGCACCAGGCCAAATTCCAGCATAGTGCATCAAATACGTAGCTGAAAGCCACAAAAGACTGAATAGCTTGAACTCCACCCACAGAAGAAGGTTTAGGGAACTTAATTTTGCTAATGAAACATTTTTTCATTGAATATGTGACTGAATGTTTTCCAAATTAAAACTAAGCTTCATATTGGACACTGTGGAGGAAAAAGCAACCTAAATTCTTTAAATAGGTAAATATTGCACATCTAAACAGGTAGGCTAACACGCACAGGATTTGTCCTTAATATTTCCCAGGCTCCTGGGTCTGAAAAAAATGTGGCAAGAACTTTTTCTTTAAAACATAACACACTGAGTCTAAAAATAAACTGGTATCTCAATGAAATCAATAGGCCCTTGGGTCCTGAAACCTTGAGATGAACGCAAGTCAGAGTCTACCTGCTTTTGTACTCAAGTTTGCATGACATACCATTATTCCTACAGAACCTGCAACACAAGCTGCCACTCCAGATCTTTAATGTTTAGAATTTTGGGAAGTGATACAAAAGTCACAGCTGATCATTTTTAGAGGGGTAAATTAAAAGGAAAGGGGCTGCTGCCTTTAACCAGGACAATCAAGTCTTCCAGGAGAAGAGATTCTTCTTCAGGATTCTTCCTCAGTTTGTGGAACCCAAAAAGGGTTAGGCAGACAGACCAAAGCAGACTCAAGAGTTTGAAAACAAATCAGGAATGTTACACTTCATGGGAAGAAAAACTTGAGGGTAAAGCATACCAACACTAAATTTTAGCCTAGTTTCAGTATACTTATTTTCCAAGTATACTCTTCCATATTCTTTCAAATCACACAGCCCAGTCAACAGTACTGAAAGCACTTTCCATAAACAAGAAGCAGGCACCCAGAGGGCTCAGATCTGTTTCAAAGTTGTTTGGTAAATATGAATTGATAATCCTCTTTTTATATTAAATCAAATCAGTCAGTTCTGTCACATAAATGCAGGGCACCAAAATGGATACTGACAGTATATATTCATTTTATTCTTACTAGAAATCACTAAACTAACAGCTAGACAGCCAATTGCTAGCTGCAGGATGGCATATTTTCTCTACTAAAAGAAACAACATTGGACAATAAAGCATGAAGTCATCCTAACAGACTAGAAACAGGAGCGGTGTCTGTGACTACTAAAATAGTTATCTGGCCTATCCATAAGACAGAAATCTGTTGGATATTGATTCATCACAGCATTCTTAAACTGCAGCAAGAAGTCTTTAAGCAAATATAGCAACTGTATTTTCTATGAAATGCAGTGACATTTGTTTTTCTTACTACTTTTTGCCCAAACAACTTCAGTTTTATTTTAGGACTTAATTTTAAAAGAAGTTGAATTACAAGATCCAGTTTTTCTTGCTGCTTACCATCTGGATCTACCTCCCGTGCAATTTTAAGTGCTTCTGAAGTGGCCATGTCTGTGTTAGCAGCTGTGACTGCCAGGATAATTGAATTTGGGTTACTGATGAATTGAAGGATTAGCTCTCTTATTTGAAGTTCAATATCCTTAGGCTGATCACCAACAGGCACCTAGAAGAAAAACCAAAATAGAACTGTTCAAAATTATGTATTCATGCCTGTGTGAGACCACTCATTGAAAGTTCATACCCTATACCATGGTATAAGATAAAAGTTTTCCATCCCTTCCCTTCCCCCTTCATGAACAAACATGGGGAAAAAAAAAGGAAGACCTTGAAAGTATAAAAGTCAAAACCACTCTTATAGTAATAAGAATCAATTAAAATTATTTAATATGGTTGTCAAGAAGACTTGGTATTCAAAAGCCAGCTGCACAACTGGCAGAGTGGGGTATGTATGTATGCATAGGCAGGCAAAGAAGTCATCTTGTCATCTTAATGCCACAGAAAATAATTCAGTATAAAACCTGAACAAACAGGACTAACATTTCTTCTAGTGTATCCTCACTTTATACAACTTCTTACACAAAATACGTATAGCAACTTCTGAAGGAGCATTTTCAAACTTGTCAGCTACCCATCCATTTGCAGTACAACTTTGAAACTTCAAGTGCTACCTCTTCTATTAAAAGGAACGTGCAGCCTGAGCAACACTTCTAGTCCCTAAGCTGTATATAGAAAGAGGAAGAACTTCAGTAGATCTACCTCTTACAACAGTGAAGAGCACCAGAAACCCAAATATTGCACAACAAGATGGTGACATCTCAAATTTGTATAACCAACTACTTAGCCTGAGGAAGGTTATTTATCTAACAGTACAGAATAACGTCAAAGAGTGAAGACACACTCTTTATTTCAAAACACACTGTTCACAATGAGTTATAAGAGAAGCGTTTTGCATCTTACCTTTGTCATTCCAGGTAAATCCACAAGAGTCAGATTTACAACATTAGATGAAAAAATCTTAAGATGAATAGGTTCAGGACTGATCCCCTAGAAATATATTAATAGTAAAAATTAGTCACTGTACTGGATTATTTAAATGCACCCTTTAGAAAGCCAAAAGCTATAGCTTCATACTAGAAAAACTTTCTCCCATTATACACCTTACAACTGCTTGGTGAGAAAAAAAACCCAGTCATATCTGCCAACCAATTACATTGTATTGGAAGCAGCCCTGTTTCCCCACTCAATATAATGGATAAAAGCTTTTATATTTCAGTAATTATGTAGATATGCAAGAATAGAAGGGTTGATTTTATAATTACCCATAAAGCCTTGTATGTGGAAAAATGGAAACAAGTTTAACTATCATTAAGGAAGCTTTGAAGTAAAGCAACAGCAGTTATCTGCATTTTCTTTTAGCTGAAGTCATTTATTGCACATAGTGAAAAAAATCACCAGACAACAAGCAGCATGTGTTCTTCATTATAACAGTTCAATGCCTTTTACTTCCAGCTGCCAAAACTGTTTAAGAAGGGTTGGAGCAGAAAGAGAATCTATAGCAAGACAAAGACGGACAGTGCAACATTTACCTTATTATTTCCTGAAATCCTCTCTGTTTCATTTTCTATTTCCTGACGAATTTCATCAAAATCTGTATAGATCTGAAGTACAGAAGAAAAAAAAGGTTTTAAAAAAAAGACAGAATACACTTACGTAATTGCAAAATAATGCTGTTTTCTCCAAGAGACAGTGAAAAACTCTGTAACTAAGTATAAAGAAGGTAAGAAAAAGTAAGAATGCCTATTAGTCATTAAGCTAATGCTAACAGCCATCGTCAGTGCTAAAAACTACAGAAGTTACAATCTTGGTATTTAATCTCCTGATTAATACTGTGAGACAGCAGTTATTAGCACTTATTCCTGCATCAGTTTCAGACAAGGTATAAAATAGTGTTCACCATTTCTAATCTAGTTGCAATCCTTTAAAGTTAATAAACAATATGTAGCCTGAACCTTTTTTCATCTTGAAGCAGACAAAGAACAAGGACAGTGTCACTTCGAAAGTTTTCCACTCTTGTCAAACCTATTCTCCTTCCACCAATGCAAAATAACTTAGCACAGAGCTACCCTTGCACAGGTTTCCTCTGCATTCCTCTCTAGATTTTCTTCAGTTTTAGCACTGCCTAGAGGGTGAGGAAATAAGTAATAAACACTGAAACAATTCATCTGCCAACAAAGAGGATGATTGTCTTCAAGCAAAGAATTAAGCTTTGACTCTTTTATCAAAATGACCTAAGTAATTTCAGTTTCTGCTTCTCCCCCTTGCTGAGCATTAAAGCATTAGGCTCTTCCTTGTCATAGCTTTCTAATAAATTGCTGGAGTAGCCAATTCTTCAGCGGACTGAAATGGCTTGTGATTACACACTTCCTTGTCTTCACAATTTCCATTCTGATTTTGCCAATGCACAAAGAAAAAAAACAAAACAAAACAAAAAAAAATCAACAAAATAACACAAAAAAGATTAATATAAATAACTCTGCAGAACCAATGACCCCCACCACAGTCAATCACTAATCAACTTTCTGTCTTGAGTTTAAAAGAATGTTAGAACAAGTTTTCTACTCATAAAAAACAAAACAAAATCTTCAGTACTCTGGCATAGAGTACAGTAGGTAGAACAATCTCCTTTTTGGGAAAGTCAAGGGAAGATATATATAATGACACTGCTACTCCATCATCAGATTAAACATACCTTATTTTTGGTATGAAGAAATTTACCCCATTCTTCAGCATCTATCTCTGAAAACAAAGAATTGATACATGAGAAAGAAGCAGATGTTTCAAAGACATTTTTCCAAGAACCTGTCTGCTGAAAACTACAATGTGATTTTTTTTTTTCAAGCAGCAATAGAAAAATTAAATCTTTCTACTGTTAGATGTCAAATAGCTCAGTACAAATAAATTTATGATTCTGCTGATTTAACCATGGCATCTCATTACCCTTTTTAATTTGTCTCTCTTACACAAGGTCCACCTTCTTAACTGTGACTGAGCCAATCCGCTATCCTATCATTTTTCAGAAATGGTCCATTAAATATGAGCTTGCAACAGAAAACAAAGGAATTATTAGCAATAGCTTAAAAAAATCTGGAAAAAAAAATACCAGCTTTCAGCATCTTTTCTTTTACCATGCAAGTGAGGTCAAACTACAGCTGAAAGGAAGAGTTAGAAAAACCTGTAGAACCAAAATCAAGCAAACAGAAAATACATAAGAACGTTATGTTCTTCATAATAATGAAGTCTTAGGAGAACATGTCTCTTTCCAAATCTGTCAAGGACAAAACATCTTAACCCTTGTCAGCCACCACTGATGTCCGGAATTGCCTGGGGGCTATTCAACAACAGTCCCAGAAACAGCAAAGGAGGTTTCATCAATTCCTGCTTCGTAGCACAGGCAGAGGTTTGAGTCACACTGCAAGATACCCACACTTCCACAAATAGGTTTCCAAGGATTACTGATAAGTTCCATTTCAAATTGTTAGTTTGTGGCCCTCTGCCCCCCAATACAGCAATCTGCTCTAGAAGAATAGCCTACAAGAAATCTGGCCATTTGGCAAACACACTGCTTACCTACAATCAAGTCATCTTTCAAAACATTTCTCCTGCTCAAGTTGAGTTTCAATATATTGATCGACAGATTTTTTTTTTTAAAAGGATTTGGGAATTAAAAGTGCAGGAAATTCTATGAAGCAGCAACAGCACAGAAGAAAAGAAAAAAAATCTCATTCTAATGCAACAAGGTCAGAAAACTAAAAATCAACTGGATCACAAGACTCCGCAAAATAACCCATCAACACAGTAGCCAGAGTGTGAAAGTAAAAGTGTAATCAACAATAAAGTGGCATGAAATGTATGCAGTTAGTGTACATAAGCATGCACTTTATGCATAGGGGGAAAAAGCAAGTGGATAAAGGCAACCTTTAGAAAGGTGTCTTGAATTTTTCCATGTAGCAGGGTCTGCAGTTAAAGAGAAACAGCATTGAATTATGTTTAAAATTTTTAATCATATTTAATATAGCATTTTATTAACTTTCTGTACCAGATTGTATTACAAAGATCACAAATGCATGCAGACAGATGTGCATGCTATTCTACTATTGATGAGAACCTGTAATGTGTTAAAATACGCACAGAAATAAGATCTTAACTAAACACTGATAAATGAAGCATACTAATCAAATATTCTGTATGACAAAGTTTACTTGATGATGACTTTATTGCTGTTCATCCGATTCCAACAGCTCACAACAGCTGAGCACAGGAAACAGCAACATTAGGTTCTGCAAAGCTGAACTTCTTTGGTAAAACGTGTTTCATTATTTACTCATGGCAAGAACAAGAAAAATGAAACATTTTTATTGTCACTGGAAGTAATATTGCTGTACAGAAGAGAAATCTGAGGTTTGCATCAATCTTTCTAATGCTCAAATAAAATAACAATTACAGCAGTTCTGAGAGAGGTTTTAGAACAGACAACAGTAGCTATGACCTTTCTCAACTTCTACTTCTCTCAAAATATTTATGGAAATCCCATCACAAAAAAACCTTTTAATGAAAGATTGATGAGTTTACACCGTGTATTTTTATGTGATGCCAGTACAGCACCATGGAAGTGCAAGAATCAAAAGAAACCAGTGAAGACATTTTTGACACATGCCTGTTAGGCACAAAATCCAAGCAGCACAGCAACAATCAATTCACCAGTCTGGAAAGCCTAGTACCTCTGGGGAGTTGTTTAATGTCTTGCCCAAGTAGGTAAGTCAAAGGTTTATCATCAGTGGAAATATACTGATTTAGATGGACTGGATCCATTGAGAAAAAAAAATTAAAAAATAGACTACCATTGTTAGGAGGCATCTTTTGTTTGTCTTGGTTGGTGAATAGACAAAATTGCATACCAGACTCTAAAATAAGTGCAAAATCAAAGGGGTCATCAATTCCAGGTCATTAAACAGGTTTAGTTTATTTACAGGTCAGAGGAAATAAAGCAAAATGCACATACAGGAAGAACTATAGTATCTTCAAGATTGTATTGCTCATCCCCTCTTAAAAACTGAATCTAAGAAAGTAAAAACAGGCATAAAGCCAGGAAGAAAAAGATACAGCAAGATACTGCCACCATTACATTTGAAAGTCACAGACCAAGCACTCTCCTGTTACGTGCCTCCTAGGGAGATTGTGTCCTTCTAGGACACACTGTTTTACTCTAAAATTACTGGTTTTGCTGTGGCATAGGAATTTGCAGCTAGGTACCAGGCTTAGTTCTATGTCTAAAGAAATATTCTGTTTTAGAGTAATCTATTAACTTTTTAAAATACACGTAAAAAAAGATGCATTCTAGTCAGAGACACTGCATTTTAACTTGTTAACATCTATGGATCAAAAAAGAATGACATTTTTTTTAAGCTTTAACAAGTAGAGGGGGAGAATCACCTTCCTCGACCTGCTGGTCACACTTCTTTTGATGCAGCCCAGGATACCATTGGCTTTTTGAGCTACAAGCGCACTGGCAGCTCACTTTGAGCTTCTCATCGACCAAAACCAATACCCTCAAATCCTTCTCCTCAAGGCTGTTCTCAACCCATTCTCCATCCAGCCTATATTTTGGGCATGAGTTAAAGAATAAATGCAGTCTCCTGAGAAAATCTACAGAAAATATCATCTGTCCAAATATAAACTTTTGGAAGTATCATTTGATACAACAGGGAAACTCCTGTCCCACTCTTTTGAGGGAGTCTGTATTGACACCCCTTCAGTATTTGAGAAAAAAATTCCCAGTAGTTCTTATTTAATACAAAGGAGTTTTTAGGAAAGGAGGAAGGATTTGCATTACTCAAGATGCAAGGATGCTCAAGGCAAGGAGAAAATATTTTAATTAGCCTACATTCAACAGCCCAATGTTCTGATTTAACTTGTAGAACGTTTTTTTTTTATCACTGCTTTCACTGGTAAATCAGCCTTCCCTGGTTATGTTACTTTCTGGAAGCTTTTCAGGCAAAACTTTCAGGTGAATTAATCACATGACTACATTCAAGATTCAATGCTAGATACAACTGTGCAAAAATGACATTTTGGTTGTTATTAAAGTATTACAGATTATAAGAAATTATTAAAGCAGCTATTAAGAACAAACATCCTACCTTTCAAAAAATACCTTCTGAATAAAGCAACAGTTTGCTTTTCTGACTTTTTGTATGTTAGAGTGAGACCTGAAAATTTTAATTAGTATACTAGAAAACTAGACACGATTAAGGTATTTTTCTCAGGAGTGCCCACCACCATATTGTTACTTGTTATCTCCTAAGCTGCAATGCTCCTTTAAGAAGCTTAAATACAGTACAATGCTAAGTGACTGCAGTTATTCATGTATCTCTTCTCCCTTCCTAAAGCAATAGGAATGTTCCCCAAGAAGCTGTTCAAGGACATAAAAGGCTACTACCATAGAGGATTTCTTGCAGCATGGCAACAAAAACTTTCCAAATCTAAAAAGGACAAAAGTCAGCAGAGCATGAAGAATCTTACCCCTTTTCCCAGCTTTTCAGCTCCCATACCTTCACAGCTCTACCTTCATAGCTCTTGGACCCAGCAGAGTACCATCTGAACTCTTTTTTCCCCCCATTACCTCATCCTTTCCTAGCTTTCTTTCTCTAAATAAAAAAAAACAAAACTCTCCAACTTGTGAAAAAAATGTGCACATCTCCCAATCCCTTCTGTACATTGTACAATCTCTTCTGCCCTCCACACTAACTAGATGGTAAGCTCTTTTGAGTGAAAGCTCTTTTTCTCTTGTGCCAAGTACAAAGAAACTGCCCATACTGGGAGCTAGGGGTAAGAGATTCCTATCTGAATTAGAGAGCAGAAAGCTCACAAAACAGCGTTGATTTAGCAAGCAACAGATCAGTAATAATTGTTCCTGTGTTCCATATCAATTCTATCTGTTCAGAATTTGAACAATGTTCAGCCTCCTACCTTGGACAAAAAAAAAAAAAGAACCTGTAAACATTACTAACTGACCGTTCACGTGTTCCCTCCTCTTGTTGTGTTTCCTAACAAATGGATGAATTACCAGAATAGGTCTCAGCTATACAGCTGGTTTAATAATTCACAAGGCCAGGCCCAGTTCTCTTGTAAATGCTGCTCCTCTCACAGTTTGGTAAGAGAACAACACTGCAGTACCACCACAAACACACCATATGTGCTTAATCACTAGAGGCTAACAATAAACAGCAAAATCATAATGAGAACATTTCCTTCACACCAGACTAGAATATATGTATCAGTCTGAAATACCATGTTATGAAAACACAGCACTTCATATTTAATGGAAAATTCATCTCTGCTATTGTCTGACTATCTTGATCTGCTGCAGTGACCATTGTGCAAGAGTATCACATAGCTCATCAGTGACTGCAAACATCATCTCTGCTGTTCCTCAGTGTTGCATGTCAGAAAATCAGAAGTTCAAATGTCTGGCTGCAATTCTTGCCAAAAAAATCTTTTCCAGTGTGCTCCCAAGAATCCAATAAAAGATTATTAAAAAACAAAACCAAGTCAGCAAACCCAAAGCAACCAAACAAAAACCCTAAACTGATATGAACTGATATTCTTTGGCAGCTCATGTGCACCAGATTATGTCAAAATTAAGCTACTGGAGAGACAATTTTTCCTTCATTGTCATAAAGACAAGGCAATTGTCCACGCTTAGACGAACACCAGAGCAAACCAAAGTGTTTTGTGATAAAAACATGGAAGCTTTCTGGATGCAAACACTCAGAGGTAAAATTTAAGCTTATAAGAATCACAGACTACCACTATTTTTAAATGGGTGTATTTATATGTAATACTAGTACATATCTAGAGCAAGCATTAGGATGGATAAAGATGACAAATCACAAAACAGAAGTCACAAAACAAAGAGGCAGTTGCATAAAAGTATCTGTGCACACTAAGAGTTAATAATCAGCACATTCAGAAAGCAGCATGCCAAGACTGATATTCTCCTGTCCAATATTCAATAGGTAAAGAAGAAACCCTTCATCTGAAGAAAATCTTTTTCTGCAAGACTATGGATAGATTTCCCTCTGGGAAATCCCAAACACATATTCCACCCCACCTCAACATCCACCTCAAAAACCACAGAATTACAGAGTCACAGAATGGTTTGGGTTGGAAGGGACCTTAATGATCATCTAGTTCCAATCCCCTTCAATCCCCTCCTCTGAACACGCCCCAACAGCTCCATGTCCTTATGTTGGAGACTCCAGAACTGGACACAGTACTCCAGGTGGGGTCTCACTAGAGTGGAGTAGAGAGAGAGAATCACCTCCCTCAACCTGCTGGTCATGCTTCTTTTAATGCAGTCCAGGGGACTGTTGGCTTTTCAAGATACAAGTGCACACTGCCAGCTCATGTTGAGCTTCTCATCAACCAACACCCCCAAGTCCTTCTCCTCGGGGCTGTTCTCAATCCATTCTCCACCCAGCCTGTATCTGTGCATGGGATTGCTCCATCCCAGGTGCAGGACCTTGCACTTCGCCTTGTTGAACTTCATGTGGTTTGCATGGGCCCACCTCTCAAGTCTGGTCCATCTGGGTGGCATCCCTTCCCTCCACTGCATTGACTGCACCACACAGTTTGGTGTCGTCAGCAAACTTGCTGAGGGTGCACCCAATCCCACCATTCATGTCGCCAACAAAGATGTTACACAGCACCGATGATAAACAAACAAAAATATGACCTCTGATAGTATAGTGACTTCTTACAATGTCAGACAGCATAGTCAGGATAACAGATTCCCATCTTTTTTCTTTCCAAGCTGCTTGATACCATCTTCTCAGATGTGACTCCACAATCTGTACATATGCTTTCCACATCAGTGGCAAAACCATTTAGACTGCAATTTGCCTGAATTGTGGAGGGAGAAGAGAGGCATTTCAAACACAACTGTTAAGTCATAAGGGTTTGTCTGCTCTTACCAAACAAGCCCACACCTTTCTCAAAGGAACATCAAGAAGATTATAACATGAACATATTACATACTGATTTTTTCCCCCAAAGATCTAAATGGGCCTTATAAATATTAATTTAGCCCAATATCCCTGTGCAATAATATCATTACCTGATTCTAAATTTAAAATCTGAATCCCCAGTTCAAATGAACCTAACAACAGAAAGGCTCTGCCTTGACTCAGAACACTCTAATTACAAAACTACCTCTTATATCTCCAAAATTGCAGAGCAGAACAAAATCACATTTTATCCTATAACTCAGAATCAAAACATTCTGAAAAGTACTAGAAACTATAAACTGCATAATGCAAGTAATATAAACCCACATTTAAAGAGATCAAATGTGGCATTTCTAAAAGGTTGCCCAAAGGCTCTGAATTCTCTGTCCTTGGAGGTTTTCAAGACCCAACTGGATAAAGCCCTGAGCAACCTGGTCTTGAGTTCAGAGTTGGCCTTTCTATGAGAAGAAGGTTGGACTAAAGACTTCTTGAGATTATTTCCAACTTGAATTGCCCTACAATCTCTCACAACCCAGCACATCCTGGATTGCACGCTAAAAGTTTTTAATTGCTTAGAAGTTTTTAAAATATTTAAATTGCCATGAACCTGAATTGTGTTCTCTGCTTGCAGCAATAATTAAAATCGCAGCTTACACCTTTTAAACTGCACAACATTAGTAACTGTTCCTCAGAAACCAAAGGCTATAAATATTACACAAAAACAAATATCGTAAAGAATTTCTGATACCTTGCATTACTATTGCTAGAAATAAATTTTAAAAAATTTGAACACAATTACAGCCCCATGTTTATCATGCCATCAAAGCCTGTGTACTTTTTACTGTCCACATCAAAAAGCTAAGATTTATCTTATGATTAGAAGATAGATATGCCCCTGCTGCTATTTCATAAGATCAAGAGCACTAGTTAGCATAGAATGAGTGTTTAAACTTCCAAGGGACAACTGAGATTATCTACTTGATCTGCTGAAGGATAATACAGAAACACTATAGAAGACACAAGCTTCAAACTAGACAGATTCAGAACATTTAAAGTGTTGTTCCTGATGTGCTTGGAATCTCTCAGTGTAGCCCAGTAAGGCAGCATCTGTAAGCTTTGGAATGCACCCATTAAATTCTGTTTGTATCTACTACAAATTTGCTTTCGTTTCTCCTTCTGCTCTATTCAGAATTTATCAATTTCCTAACCACCTTCTAAAAAGTCACATACTCATTCTCTCAAGGATAGACTTTATTTATACAGGAAAAGAGCAGGGGAAGAAAAACACACACAAGAAATTCATGTTCTCTGCACTCTAGACAATCATTATCATAACTGAAATGCTTTCTTTGGCCTGCTAAGAGCAAACAGGAATGCTTAAAACATTAAAGATATTTTGAATATCCAAAAGATTTTGACTTCATGACATTTGCTAAATGGACAGAACATGTGACAACAGCTGTGTTTTCTTCCAAGTAAATTTTAAAAAGCACACTTGACTTAACATTACAACAACTGATTTTTCAGTCAAATGAACAAGAAAGATTGAAAGTCTCTTTCCTACTAGGCAAAACACTCTTGGATCACACTTACCATTTTCATCTCCAGCTGTTTTCCGACCATCCTCTGGAGAAACGTGCACCAGCTGCAGAATAAGGGGTCTCCGGGTGACAACTCCAGTACCTCGTGGGAGCAGATCCCTCCCGACAAGACTTTCCAACACAGAACTCTTTCCGCTGCTCTGAAAATTGGAATACAGCTATATGATTTTCTTGAACATCAAAATGCTGAAATATTTTAGTTTTAGCTTGCTTTCATCACTCCTGTAAACAGTGCTCTGTTGTGTTCTCTGCTATACAGCACCCAATATCAGCATCTGATAGACTCACTGCATCTAACACAGTGCTATCACATTGCACAGGCACTAAAGGACACCAGCCTGCTATAAATCAGTAACTGTATAAACCTGCTTGGGATACTTAAAAGCCATGTAGATAGATGTATTTTCTGTATCTTAAGGCACAATCACACACATATTAGGTTTCACAAAAATTAATATCCTATTTAACATTTTCTACCCCAAATTTTAATCTCTCCAGAAGCATTTTTGGAAAAGATTTATTTTTTTTTCTTTATAACGCTCAGAAGGAAATGCTATGCCTTCTACTATGTCACTTCACTCTGTACACTAAGGAATTTAACCTTCTGCTAGTATTAACATGGGCTGGCCATGTTAATATTAACAGGAGCATAATACAAAAAGTTATTAACTATGTACACTTGAGTACATCAAGATATAATCTTATATTCCTTTCAGTTTGGTTTGTTTTTGTATAATGTATCAACTTCATAAGTGCAGACATTGTTTTATGCTTTAAATATACAAACAAACACTGTTTTATAACTGTCTCTCCCATTCACTGTGTGTGCATACATATAAGTATTTACAACTGAATAGACTGCAAACATCTGTCTACATAGTAACAAACTGTAAGAAGTTGTGAAATACTTAAAGGCTGTGAAATTACAAATTTGCTTTGAGAGTCTACATTTAAAATGTTCTCCTGTAGCACTTCTGTATAAAATGCAGAACTGGGCTACATGGTCCAATAAGCAGCTGGGAACATGCGGGTTTTAAGAGTGATTCAAGACTACAACCATGTTACAACCAACAATAAACAATAGAACCAGTATGTCAAAATAATACCTTGAAGGTCTGACCGATAAGCTTTTGTGGTTTTAATAGAACTGTATTAAACTCTTCCAGTTTTCTGCAGCTTGAAAGTCAACATGGGCATGCCATGAGAAAACAATCATTGCCCTCAGCTAGGAAATGTTTCTATATTAATGCTACTACCAAACAATTCTCTTAAAAAAACCCCAAACAAGAAAAACCCGAACCCCAACAACCAAACAACAGATGCTTTGACAGCTAGAACGTGCATTACTGCTATACAACCTCAATTCCACTTACTAGTTCTGAAAGAACAGATTCAAGACTTCAAGTAAATCATAAAATGAATACATAACCTAGCATAACATTTAAAATATATTTGACACTGCTTTTTCATATCATACATTTAGTGACATCTTAGGTGACTTTTCTAAAAACGAAAAATACATCAGCAGAGATCGAGCAAGACAGGAATACATTACATGAGAGAATTAGAACCTATTGGAATAAGGCTTGTGTGCAGAAGCACAAAAATATTAAAATACAAGGCCTAGACAGCTTGAACAACTACAAATGAAAGCCTTGTTTTCTTTTAACATTTTACTGTATAACTATGCTTCACAGCATAGAAAAATGCTGTTTTATCAACAATGTTGTTTGTCTCAATAGGTGAACAACAAATTAATGCAGATTGCGTGTATTTTTCAAAGAAAATCTAAGTCAAATCTGACAGCACTGAGGTCAACTGTCTAGAAAGACTAGCGAGAAGGACAGGGTCACATGCAACAGAAATATAGCCTTTTTAAGATTTTTTGCTTCAGAAGACTCCCCTAGAAAGTAATTAATATTTTTTTTTCTTCAACTGACCTTCTCCAATCAACTTTGGGCACCTTCCATGCAAGCAGCTTATGACAGGATGCTGAGCACTGAAATCTTACCAAAGTGTAACTGAAGAACAATCCGGCCAAAGCACGAACTAGCTCTGGAAGCCTCCCTGAGAGAGCTCCTGCTATAGCACACTTTTGAAGAATTACTGATATATCACAGAATATAGAAGTAAAACTAATTTCAGAGTGACAAACAACACACCGCTTCTTAACTTCATAGTCTGAAACAAGTGGAATGCCTGCTAAAAAAAAAATAAGACATGATAAAGGTTCACTAGCTGCATAGGAGAAAAAAAAATCACCAGGGTTTCATTTAATAAAAATATTTTTAATATCTTGAGTAAGATTTCTTACACATGGATAGAATGATCACTCAGTCTCAAAGGGCTGAAGGTGAAACTTAGATGAAGTGGCTTCTCCTGAACATAAAATCCAAAAAAGGATGGTAATAAATAGTCCTTACCAAGAACCTCATTAAGCCAAAAAACCAAAATCTATGGGACAAGTTGCTGCACACTACTGCTCATTGTTTGGTCTTTCCAAAAGAAAGGAAGCTGAGATGGGCACACACCAAACTACGCACGGAACTAAAACACTGTTTTACACCACTCCCACCATTATCTTTGGATATAGAAGGAACCATCTGGATCCTTTGCAAATGTGAAGTCATGCATTAGATGAGAAACTACAGTACCTTGCACATCAGGAAATTTGTTTCAAATTGCATTATGTTCCCTTATTAAAGCAATCTGTTCTTGGAACATAATACAATATCTAATGACGCACTCCTTAACCTGAGCCCGTACACGTCCATAACCAAGAACTGTCTGGGAACATGGTAAGGAAAGCAGTAAACACAAAGCTGACCTTTTTCTGCCAGTGGGGGGAAGTGAGGGATATGGGTCTGTTCAGAATACAAATTCAGTTCAGCCAGTCCTTTATACAACAGATGTAGACAGACTAATATTGATGACCAAAAGTACCACAGAATTTTAAGCATTGTGTTTGTTTTGTCATTTCACTGGAATGCCCATCGTGATCTTAAGCACAGGCTGAAATCCATAAACTGAAATATCTATAAGCTGTGGTATCTAGAGGAACTTTATACAGATTGCTCAGAAAAAAAAGTCAACTACAGGAACATCTTGCTGTCTGTTGCTTCTTTAACCATTGTATCAAACTTCCATTGCTGAGTGTCTAACACTCTGCTCTGTTAACCATCATCAGTCTCACAGATAAGCACCAGAGTATGATGGATGGTAGAACCATTTTTCCCAGAAGTACCAAGATAAGAACAGGAGATGCACACAGGGACTTACACGTTTTATTTCAATACGCACTGACAGCACATAAGATGTAAAACCATCTTTTGCAGGGAAACATTTGTATAGTTACTCTCACAAATTAAAAAGCTGCAATCTATAAGAAGTGTGATTCACTCCAGAAAGCCAGCATTACTACTGTTTAACAGTCCTAGTGATCTTGCTTCTGCCTCCCTATCCTTCATTTCTTCCTTGTCCCTGCATATTTCAGCCATTATGCTAATTCTTATGAGATAATTTGCTTTGCAACCTGCTGTATCATTAACCACATTTTTCAGGAATTTAGAAGCAGCAGACAGCAGTGCATGACTTTATGTTTGTCCAGTTTCATTAACAGCAAGAGATGTTACTTTCTAAAACACTTCAGGGTTGTTCACAAGTAACACTATGAACAACCATTCACATTCAATCCCAGACATTTGCTTCACTGACTTTCTTATTCTTTTTCCAAGTCCTGATTAGCATTACTTATTTTAGAAGGCTTACCCCCTACACCCAACAGCATGCAAAGATCCCTTCTACACATCCAAAAGAGAAGCCTGATCCAGTACTCTTCCATTATTGAGAGTTACCCTCCACTGTGAGCCCCACCTACGGGTACAAAGGCCTAGAAGATCCTACTGGTGAAGACCAAGGCGAAGAAAGCACCAAGTGCCTGAGCCTTGTCCACATTCTCTGTCACTAAATCAACTGTCACAGTCAGCAGCAAGCCTGTATTTCCCTTGTTTCTCTCTTTTCTTCTTTAACTGTTGATGCAGTGTTGACGTTCTCCTTGTTGCCTTTTATGTCCCTTACCAGTTTCAACTCTAGTGTAATGTTGGCTTTCTTAAAACTGTCTCTGCATGTGCAGGTAATATCTTTATATCCTTGAGCGAGCTTGTCCTCACTTCCCATGAGCCCTGTCCCTCCTGCACAAGTCTTTTGCATTGACGCTCAGTGAAGAGTTCCCTCCACGCTGCTCTCCTTACAGGTCTAATCATTTTCCTGAGCGTTTGTATGGATTACTATTTTGTGCTTCACTGAGGTTATCCTTAAAGGCATACCAGGTCTCTTGAGCTTCAATGCCCTGTTACTCACTGAATCCCATCAATGAGCTCAGTAAATAAGCCAAAGTCTGCTCTTATTCCTACCAAGTCCACGCAGCAAGAAGACAATAAACACAAGTCTCCCCTGGAGCCTAACTGATGCACAAGAACATGAGAACTTCTACAATCATTTGCTCAGATTGTTGATTGTTGCATATTTCAAGTATTATTAAAATGATAATGGACTTGTATCAGCTGCAACAAATCTCAAGTCATCCTACAAGAATCTGCTGCCTTCCTTCTGTCTGTCTTTAGACTTCATAATTGCCTTGTGGCAGCAATGTAAAAAAAATTATCCAGATAGATGCTTTGAAAGAAGTTAACTGCAGTAGCTATCCTGGAACATTTCGGCATGCTATAACTAAAGAGCAGCAAGATGTTTTTTTCCCTGTTTTGCAAACATGAATTATGCTGAAATAAAAGGTCAGCACACATGCAATTCCAGAGCAGTTGCACCAGGAAACTGCTTTGGTTGGAATAGCTGTTGTAGTAAAATTTTCCTTTGTGAACTAGGGACACTCCAAGCTAGGCTGGTTCTAAACTGCCAACAAATTTAAAAACTAGTATTTAGTAAATTGGTATTTGCTAATCAGAAGAGAATTTTGAAGCTATAAGCAGGTCCAATGAATTATTGTAAGACATTCTTTGAAACAAAATTATACTTCTAGAAAGATGTAGAGGAGCTAACAGGCTGATCCCAACTTGAGAAAGCAGTGAAACCAGCATAATGCACTGCTGGCTGTTGAAAATACATTTTTCTCTGTGACAGATATTATGTTTGGTAAACATAAACAGTTAATTAATGTCAGTTTCGCTTTGCTGCTTGTCTGAAACAGACACCAGAACAGTCAAGACATGATTTGACAGGAGGAAGGGATGGCAAAACAGAAAACAGTTACACCCAAAACCAGATACAGCGAATGTCAGATATCAAAACAAAACAATAAAAACAAACAAAAAAAAACACACCCAGGAAGTCTGCAAGACATTTGTGAGAAAAACCAAGCTCTCTCCAGCCAGCATAGCTGCCAGCACTGAAGCTCTGCTCTAGCTACATCCCCTTTTACAGATGCCTTTTTGCATCTGCTTGAAATCCCAGGAAAGAACCTTGAACAAAAAAAAAGAAAAAAAAAAAAGACAAGAGAGGAGGGAGGAGGACATTAAAAGGCAAGAGAGGAGGGAGGAAGACATTCCTGTGGTGAGCTTGGTACCAGGCTTTCCAGGTTGCCTGGTACAAGCGGGAGTTTCCTTCACCTCAAACTGGCTTTTTGCCAGCACAATGTAGGATACATTGAATAAACTGAAGTGGTTTAAATTTCTGTTCCCCTGTCCTTCCCTGACAGGGAAAGGTCACAGAATCTCTGTTGAGCATCTGAAGTTTAAGACCACAGTGCCAGTCTCTTTCAAACCAGATGCTCTGATATAGCACCCACTGGATTCTTTTCCTCATCTCAGTAGCCAGCACCACACGTGAAGTTTCTTGTCACTGTCAGCTTCTTAACAGGCAAATTACCATCCTAACTGTTTAGCCTAACAGAATATGCAGTTATACATATTGAAATGCTCGGGCTATGATTAAGGGAGTGGAACATCTCCTTTATAAGGAGAGGCTGAAGGAGCTGGGGCTCTTTAGCTTGGAGAAGAGGAGACTGAGGGGTGACCTCATCCATGTTTACAAATATGTAAAGGGTGAATGTCAGGAGGATGGAGACAGGCTCTTCTCAGTGATGTCCAGTGATAGGAGAAGGGGGAACGGATGCAAGTTGGAACATAGGAGGTTCCGGGTGAACATAAGGAAGAACTTTGTCACTGTCAGAGTGACAGAGCACTGGAACAGGCTGCCCAGAGAGGTTGTGAAGTCTCCTTCTCTGGAGACATTCAAGACCTGACTGGATGCATTCCTGTGTGACCTGCTCTAGGTGTTCCTGCTCTGGTAGGGGGGTTGGGTCCCTTCCAACCCCTAACATTCTGTGATTCTGTGATTTGTCATCTCAGATCAAGAAACCTTCCTCCTTGGCAACAAAAACTGGTTTAGCACTGAAGTATCAAACATGATACTTCTGACAAATGGGGCGGTGGCGGGGGAGGGGAAAGTTCATCTATGAACTAATCACAGAGGCTAACAAAACAGCTGTTTTGGATAGAAAAATCCAACAGAACAGTCTGTGTTAAATATTGCAAACTTACACATGCCCATTTAAAGTTCCCAAGTAGCATTAACTGAAGACTGAGCAAAAGATTATATAAACATACACCTGAAAGATCATTTAAAAATCTCACTGTAAATTTCATTAGTTGCTAGATCAATTTCACCATGATGTCTCTACTAGAATCAACACTTCCATGTACGAGTAAAGCCCACAACTCTTCTGTATAACCACAGTATTGAAAAAACTTTGCTACAAAACTGACATTAAAGTTTATATATAACTCGGTGGATGACTTCTAAAAATCCAAAACAGATTTCAAGAATTAATGACCTCAAAAAAAGTAAAGGTGTTTTTAGATATCTCTAAGCAGAGACTTTGTTGTTTGTTTTAATTTATTCAAAAACTTACGCCCACTTTCTTAGTGTAGGGCATTCTATTGTAAAGTTACATCACACATTCATCTCATTTTTGTGATAGCATCCACACGCCCTTAACATACAAAAGCCCATAACTAACCAAACTTTGTTTCTTCTCCTTGCCTCCTTTTATTATAGTTTTAATGCATTCGGTCGAGGCACATCAGTAAAACCTTGTTATCCATTACAAGTACAGATCATAAAACACTTGTATAAAACACATCAGAAGGTTGGGTAATACAGTATTATTGAAGAAATATCGTTTATATGGTATTCCCAGCCTGGACTTCTTTTTGCACTTCAGTAATACAGTTCTAAAAATGGAACAGAAATACTGAATCAGGGAAAAAATAGAACATCAATCTGGGAATGGAAAAAAAATTAAATAGTGATGAAAAGCTGGCAGTCTGAGGGTGTCCTCTGAGTTCTATCAGCAGCAAACAGAGCCTCCAATTTTCTTAAGAAACCCTGTACTAGGATACAGAAATAACTTGGATGGTATTTATGTGGAGAATGAGAAAGAATTCTCCTAAGACTGCATCACAGGAACACCACTAGAAGAAGTGCAAGAGGCCATCTAAATGTATAAAATCTACTGAGAAGCATTTTGTAATTAGTATCAAAATCCCATCTAGAAAGAGGAAAAATGTAAGAGACTTCAGTTGCACAGAACACAAGGACAGTAGGAAACGAATCCCAGAACAAGAGAAGGGGCAAAGGGGACATGGGAAACAGAAAACATTCAAAGCTAAATTAAGGATTATAAGCAGTTCCTAGTTCTACATACTCAAGAAAGAATTAACTTTATGCACAGAAGTAGAAATAAACGACAACTGAAGAAAGACAAGCACAAAACAATAAAAAGGTAGAGATACAGAAGACGGGTGAGAAAAATAATCAGCAAAAACTACTTAAAAAGCATTTTTCTTCTACTTGCTGACTACATAAAAAGGTTATTTAAGAAAAGCAACAGGTTAACTGGAAGGGGAAAAGAAGTATAAAAAGATTAACACAGAGTTACAGAAATCTTAACTGGCAATATTTGTTTTATACAAAGAAAAGTGGAGGTGCAAAATTCAGAGCTGTGAATATTATTCAAAGAAGAAAACGTCAAGACTCTGTATGCCAGTAAGCTACAAAGAAAATAACTGTGTGAACGGAGGTAAAGGCCACATAGTGCTTAACCAAAAATATCCCAAGAAATTACATTGTTTCAAGGCACATTTCAAAAAAACACGGAAGCAAGCTACCAGCAGCAAAACTATCAGCTCTAAGGCCGTATTTGAGACATCTCCAGAAATCTGGTCTACAATAAACTAACTCCAAATTAATATAATGATATTTTATTTAAATTACTTTATGACTCATTACATTCAAAAACCACCTACAGAATTACCATGTCAACAAAGACAGTTATTTCTTTCAACAACCCTGACTAAAGACAAATCAAAAAACCAAGACACAGCTCTCTAGACCTTGCTATACACTTTCCTGGAGTTTGTTTTGGCATGCCAAGAAATATCATACTAATTCAAGGGCTTTTAAGCAATACACTGAATACAGTACTGAATGGATATTGACACTGATGGGTAGACTATTGGAAGTCAAATGCATATCAATACTGTCTTGACTCACAATATCTACCGCACACACTTATGAAAAGTTAACTAGGACAACGTTGTTTAAAAGGATAATTTTTTAAAATGCCACTTCAATACATTTCAGAAAGTGAAACAGAAAAAACTTTATTAATTTTGCATAGAGAAATGCCACATCTCTGCCTCGCACTATCTGTTGCAGAAGTAAACTAGGGGAAAAAACAAACAAACAAAAAAAACAAACCCAGCTTGCTTGTATGATTTTTAATATAAAGGAGATTAAATGTCTTCATAAAGTGAAGGGCTCCTGGCAGCTACAAAAATAGCAAATACCTAATATAGCTTGCCAGTGCAAAGTCTCTTCCCCCCAATTCAAGTATTTCAGATCTACTTTATAAAGTGGCTGATATAAAGTCAATGAATCTAGCTGATGTAAAACAGAATGGCAGCTGATCACCTCGCAACCACTTCCACACTACAGCTATCTCCTGCTTCAGCACCATGCACGCTTTAGGCACACAGCTCCTGTGCCTGAAGTCACCTAAGGAAGCCCCTGGCTGCAGAGCTGCTGTGTTGCCGTCCTAGGCAGGTGTAGCTGTTGGCAAGTAACACCACACGTTCGATAAACGCTGTTAATCATAGAATCATAATGGTTGGAAGGGACCTCCAGTATCATCAAGTCCAACCTTTATCCCACCATATTCGTAATTATAATGCACGAAAACAAAGAGGGATCCATGAACTGCGAGTTTCGGTTGTGTTTATGGTTTCATTTTCAATTCCCTGTGGCTGCTGAAGTCCCGGTCACACGCGTTCTGCTGCCGAAAGTTCTGCTGCAGGACGGCGCCCACCCGAGCAGACCCGGGAGGGCCTGAGCGACCCGAGCCCAGCGGCCACCAGCGCCCGAGCTCGCCGCTCGCCTCCGCTCCCACCCCCGGCCCGGACAAAGAGGCCCGAGCGCGGAGGCACTCGCGGCAGGGAGAGGACCCAGGCCCGCAGGGAGAGGACCCAGGCCCGCAGGGAGAGGACCCAGGCCCGCAGGGCGCCGCTCCGCTCCCGCAGCCGCCCCTCGGCCCCGCTGCACGGCGGCTCCCGGAGAAGCGAGGCCACC
>VZRW01008583.1:467008-534765 GCA_013398125.1 Aegotheles bennettii
TGACAAGCCATTCCCACGTTTTATTCTATCTTCTGGAACGATGAAGCTGGTCCCCTCTGGGGATCCCCAGCAGCGCCGCGGCCCGTGGGTGCCACAGGCAGCCCGTGTGGGGCAGGCAGGCCTTGGGGCCACCCAGGGCAGCTGTGGCCACCGTTACTCGAGGCACCGTGTTTTGAAAACCCTGGAAAACCTGGGAGCAATCAACCCCGTGCCCCCAGCTGCCCTCAGCACTGTGTCTCCAGGTGTGGCGGTGCTGCTGCCTGAAGCAGCACGGAAAGGCGCTGAACGGCCAACTGCCAGAGCTCATCAGCAGCCCCTCTCACAAAGCCAACGGAGCGGGGAAATGGAACTGCTGGGGGCAGGGAGGAAGCACCATGGAGGTCTCTTCGGGGGGGTGGGAAGGAACCAGAGAATATCTGGTCATGCAAAATGTGCAGCAAAAACAACAGACTCCCATTTCTGTTCACATATTGAGAATTACAATGGACACGTTTAAGAAGGCTATATTTATTCTCTACATTCTTATGGCTATTTTTGGTTTTGCTATGGGTCTCTCAGCTAATCTCTGCAGCTGAAATTTTACAACTCAGATGCATAATAGCAGGGGTGGATGAGGTGTCCAGCAGTGGGAAACTATGTGAGATCTATTACTCAGCTGCATTATACAAGAAGATAGAATGAAACCAAGGATGACTTGTGATGCAAGAGCACAACAAATAAGCAGTCTGATCTTGAAACGTCTTTCCCTTGAGTGCATTTTCTCAAAGATGAATTATGAATATGCTAGCACTGAACTGAATTCTGGCTTTGTCCTTTCTTGTAAGTCAACAGAGTAAAAATGCTTCTGAAAATTTAAGGTTGTGGATGGCATTAGAATTTATATTCTTATTCTATACAAATTGGACTTTTCCCATCTTCTTGTCTTGAAATCCTGAAATGTCGAAGGAAAGAACATGCAAAGAAAATGTGGCGTTACCTGTTTATCTTTACAACAGTTTCCCGTTCTTACCTGGGAAATTTCACACTGCTTGTCAGAGGATTGATATTTTGTGATAAAAGCATACAGATGGCCAGGCAAATTGAAATACAAAAATTACTGTATTCAGCACGGAGAGCAGCAGTTAACCCTTGTAAAATCTTGTGAAGAAGGTCCTGAATCACCTGTTGGTGAGGAGGTTTTGTCACAGCCATGCAGGTCATGATTAACCAGCAGTTTCATCCGTTAGTTTCCAATGTGCTGGGGCCAATTGCTCTCAGAGATCATCAATACCAGGATGCCATTTGGCATCCGCCCCTCCTGCTTCCAGGATAACAGTAAACGTTCCCTGCATTGTACTCCTGACACAGCAAATAGCCTTTCTAAAGGGTTTGCCATTCCCTGTCTAGCATGGAGCCTCCTCCCCTTCCTCAGGTCCCTGAAAGGAAAAGAAAAGAAAGAAGGAAAGAAAGAAAAAAACCAACATCTTTGTTGCACAGGAATAGAAACTGCTGGTACCTAAAGTAGACAGATAACACCAGCTTATTTCTCTCTGTGAATCTCTTTTCTCCTGCCACTTTCATTTTGCCATATGACCTCATGGACACTAGCTGTGAAATGGAGCAAGTGCAACCTGTTTTAATTGAGACCAGAAGTGGGACATCTCAGAAAGGGATCAGAGAAGGGCAACAAGGATGATGAAAGGTGTGGAACAGCTTCAATGTCAAGAACAACTAAGTAAGCTAGGAGTCTTCACTATACAAAATAAACGGTGATGGCCAGGGAGGATTAGAGGTCTGGATAGTCACTAGCAGCCTGAAGTTGGTCTAAAAGCGTCAGTTTTGTTTACTCTTCCAATATAAGTATTCTGGGAGCATGTAATGAAACTAGAATGAGTCAGGTCAGAACAAAACTACAGATACAGTAGCCCCTCCTGGGTGGGTTGTTGCACTTTTTGCCAAATACTAAAAGTTTAAATGGATTCGGGTAGTGTTTGGACAAGTTTGAGAAAGAGAAATGTGTTGCATGTAAATGAATTGCTATGTAGGAATAAAATCTAGCTCTGGATGTTTCTCAGCTAAAATTGTTGGTTGGAAGCTGGGAGAGTTTCAGGCAGAAGCACTGTGTGTGCTTGCCCTTTAGTCTGTCCCAGTATGGCTATTCTTAGAATTTTATCAGTATGATACTTCAAGAAGCACATGGAGAAAACATCATTTGCTGAACCGAGTTGAGATAACCAAGCCTGCGCAGAAGAGATGTCAAAAGTCCTTTCAAAGGCAGGATACCCAAATGGAGAAGCACAGCTCAGATGGAGGAAGTGAATTGATGAAGGAAAACAAGAAGAAGGGATTAAAGAAGATACAAGACGAGGAAACATCAGAATACAAAGTTTAACACATTGTACATTTCTGGCTAAAAAGTGGGAGCTGGAAATGCCTCTGGTATGAAGTGTCATGTCCTGCACCAGCTTCTGAAATCCAGCACTTACGTCAGCCCAGTCGAGGACAGTGCTAAAGCAATAAACATTTTAACAAGCAATGGTAATCTATAACTTTAACTTTCCAGGACAGACTTGTATTGTACTGAGCAAGAAACTCCAAGATCTGAGAGAAGGCAGTAGAAGTCAGACTGGTTATTTACCAAAAGTCAATTGACATGAGGAAACAGGAACTGCCACACTGAATCTGACCTGATATCAATCTCCCTCAGAATCTCATCTCTAAGACCATCCAGCATCAGACCTCTGGGGAAAATATAAAAATGAAGTAATAAGATCTTCTGATTCCAAAACTGTGTATTAAATAATTTTGTTATTGCTGTAAGATCTGAAGTAGACAGTTCAATATTTCTTCCATTTTATGTTAGTGGAAACTAGATTGCTTTATTTACCATTTAATAGCTTTTTGGTCCCATCAAGCTAAATTCCTGGCTCCAGAGACATCCTACGACAGTAAATTTCATGATCTAATTATGCATAGTGCAAAAAATCAATTTGGTGTCAGTTTTAAATTTGTCATTTGTAATTTCATTGTAAGCCTCCTTGGTTTTATGTTCGAAGTCAGGAGAACAAAATTTCCAGTCTTTTTTCTCCATGATATGAATTTCTTTCTAGTTTTGCATCATCACCTGCTTCCATTTTTGCTCAGACAGCTGGAGTGTCTTCATACTGACAGTAGTGGACAAGTCATTTGCCATTTAATTAGTTTATGCCATACAAGGAGACCACAAACTAGCACCTCAGTAAGGCCATCATATTTGCCTAGAGACAAATTTATTTCCTTCCCGTCATATTTGTCTAGATAGAGAAAGAAATATTTGATTACTGTACTGAAATGTATCCAGTATATAACATAACGTTTGCAGTGCATACTTAGTCAGACTGCTTTGTACTGCACAAACACTATTAGCAAAATACTTCTGTAAATCATTCCTTGGTAATGTCACCTTTTGGAACCATGTAATACAGTGATTACATGGGTCTGGCAGAGCCTGATTTTTATGTGAAGCCAAATTCTGTGCTTTTGTATTCCCCAGAGCAACCTCATCACAGATGTAACTTTAACACTTCCTCGTAGCTCTTACGCCAGACATCTGTACAGCAAAAACTATTAGAAGCTGAAATAAACCCCTTGACAGAAGGACCCTTTGTTTGGATGTTCTACACAGATTTTCCAAGCTGACTGATTCTAAACCTTGCTCTTTTTCTAGAAGAAATAGAAGTCAGAGGTTTCGAATCCATAGTCCAGGGATTTTGCTGAATAGGCAAAACAAACTCTCCTGCACACTTCAGCTGGCTGCAAGAGGGCCACAGTGCTGATAGGAATTCCTGAGTTATGCATTACCTATGCTTAGAGCCAGTCTCTGACAAATAATTCCAGGGCAGGAATGCAACTTTGCTGAACAAAATGTCGAACTAAACAACTGAGAGTGCCGTATATCCTCTCACTCTATTCACAGGGAAGTTATTTATGTAATTCATTGAATATTTGGGGTGTCACACAACTTCTCGTAAAGCACGCTCACAGAACTGAAAGCAGGTTTCAAGTTAAGGAAGGGGCAGGGCATAGAGGGTAAGAGCCACAGGGCAAACAGAACAGTCCAAGTTCATCAATCAGTAACAAAGCCCAGGCACTCTGGAAGCGTTTGTAAGACATCAGTGTTTCTGACAAGGCGAATAGAGGTAAAAGCTTTGGCTTGAGATGAAAATAATCTCTGTATTGTTCTGAACTGCTGTTCAGTAGTGCTCCCCCTTCCTCCCCCAGCTGGGGTGGTCAGACTTCTTGGAATACCAAACACAATAGTAACAGTTGCTTCAATGAATGTTTTTGACCACTCCAGTGGCAATGGGATGGTTAGATGCCTCCCAGCTGAGCAGTTAATTTCCTCTCCAGGGGATGTGCATTACTGAGTTTGTCTGCTGAGCATTGATTGGTGACATGAAATGCAAGTGCGTAGTACTAAATTGGTAACCTCTTAACTTCTAACCAGCAGATTTCTGTTCTCCTCATGCATGTTTTCCTCATGCTTTAAGAATACACTGCCAGGTGTATTCTTAAAGCAATGCCAACTGGTAACAATAAATTTGAAAGAAAATATGAAATAATTGCTGCTTGCATAAGGAATGGTTTGCAGCCCAATTTGAAGGTGAAAACTTTTTACTTTAAAGGACCAAGATTTTGGAAATAAAGGCAATAATCTCCTGTCTGCTATCAAGAAAGTATTTTTTTATTGGAAAACAAAATGCACACTTAGTTAGCATTCAACTGAGGCAATATTAGCTAGAAAAGACAAAAAAACTTACCCCAACCAAGGAAGCAGGAAACAGCAAACAACAAACTTGCTGGTATTCAGGAGGCAGTAAGCTTCTATCTTCTGCTTCCAGATCTAGTATTTTAAATAAGGCTATCACCTATGGTCTTTTTCAAGAGAAAATAGTATGCCAAGAGGAGCATTTTTTATTTTAATAATGCATATTTCCTTGAGTGTGCTGCTTTTTATATTATGATTGGCACAATTTCAGTTTTCAATTGGAAATATAACATTTGAGCATATGCGATTTATATCACAGCCTGCATATAAGGCTAATGGATACTTCAAGTATAGCTATCTTAAGGGTTGAAGTTCTGGAGTGGACACTTGACATCTTACCCACCATGCTTTGCTTGGCATCACAGAGTTGTCTTGGAGCTCACGGATGCGAGTCTTTCAATGTGAAACAGAACTGCAAGATGCACGTCAGCCACTAAAGAGCATTCAGTTAACAGGAACAGCTAAGGGCTAGTCTGAAATTGAATTCCAAAATACAACATAGGTAAGGTGGGTCTTTTCGTAAATGCTGCATCCCAAAGCCTTAAACTAAAAGATTTGATTCCCTTTTGCAAGCCAAGAAACATGCGAGTAAGGCAGAACAGGCAAAGCAGGTAGTTCTACACAGCTTGGCAATAGGTCTAAACAGAATTACAGTTGAAGTCTTATCTTCTTCCATCACAGGGTCATTAATATAATTTCACACTGTGGGAAGACCCCTCCATTCAGTAACAGAGTCCAAAACGCATTTCCCTGAAGCAGGGCCCCTTACCTAGAATTTTGAAGGAAGTGTTTGGCATAGTATGTTAAAACATGCTCAGAAGAGCACAAACATTCAGCCTTACTTAAGAATCACAGAATCACTTGACTTGGAAGGGACCTTAGAGTTCATGTAGTCCAACTCCCCTGCCATGGGCAGGGACATCCCCCAGTAGACCAGGTTGCTCAGGATCACATCTAACATGGCCTTGAACATCTTCAGGGATCAGGAAACCACCACATCTCTGGGCAACCTGTTCCATAAGCTCATGAAGAGAAGAATACAAGGTCACAAAGTTAGAGATACAAGTTTAGTGTCCAGGGGACTAAAGAGAATTCATTTCCACATGTTCCCCACACAAGGGTGCTGCAACTGCCTGGCTCTGAGAGAGGAACAGGAGGGGGCAGAAGAGAAAATGAAGCTATGAGAGGCCAAAGAAAGAAGAGAAGGTAATCCTGGATTCTGCACCCAAGACAATTTCTGTTTCTGGAACCATTAGCTATCTTAATATTACAAATGCATAAACCAAATCTAGGCACCTCTGAAATCTTCAAGTTAAGTAGGGTGGTAGTCAGTAAAACTAACATGAAGAAGTTAGTTAGAAATCCATCTGTGGCCCATTAAGTCTTACTCTAGATTCTTAGCTAAGGCTCTCTTTCATAAGGAGATGCTTCTGACAGCAAAGAGTTCCTTCATTTAGCAAACAATGATATATTGAGATTTGGTGGTTGAAATTCTTAATGAATTCTCAAGATACTGGTGGTTGGAGGCTATGTGTGTTCTGACTAGTGATAAGAATCACAGAATCCTAGGGGTTGGAAGGGACCTTGAAAGATCATCTAGTCCAACCCCCCTGCCAGAGCAGGGTCACCTAAAATACATCACACAGGAACGCATCCAGGCGGGTTTTGAATGTCTCCAGTGAAGGAGAAAAACAAAAAAAATCAAAACAACACAACTACAAAGAGTGTAGCTAGTAACTGGAAAACTTTAGACTTAAAATCAGGGAAAGTAATTTGAAATATATGCTATAACACAAAGAATGTAACACCTTGAGATAGAGAACAAGTAGAACATCCTGTTCATGACACCAGGGCATTATGTTTTGAGATAGAAACAGAAACTAGCAAGACAGACATGGGGTAGACCCCAAGCAAATAGACTCTGCCGGGTGTATCGTGATTTACCACATGAACTGGGTCTGATGAGGCTTAATATTATCATAGCTGCCTAGTGCATAGGGCCAAGGAGGCAGAGGGCGAGAGGCTCCAAGGCAAAATGGGTAACAATCATAAGGATCCCTCCACTTGTTCATTAGAGACACCACAGAACCCTCCAGAGCAATTTCTTCAAAGCAAACAAGCTCCAACTGTTGTGTTTACCAAGGGTAGGCATGCACTTTCTGTCATGTCAGGAAGCTCATACAATGCCAAGAACAATTCTGTGGTAAAGAGGTAGTATTAGTCAGGCTCCTACAGAGAGCCAGAGGAGATGACGCCTACCACTTACTTACCAGCCCTGTACTTGATGGGCTCCTGGGCAATTTGCTACTGAGTAGAAATATCAGTGCTTATTAAACATGCTGATATAAAGGAATTAAATAGGAGCTGTGATTATGGATTTCCTGCAGTTTGAATTTTGTAATTGTATTTTCTTACTAAAGCACATTTTAGGGTAGATTCTATTATTTTTGTCTCTATGTAGAGGGCATTGAATTGTGTTTAATGAAGAAAATAATGGTTTTGGAACAGAGTTAATAACAGGAGGGAAAAAAACTCAAAAAATTAGTGGAAAAAATTATGTCAATGGAGAGGGAAGCATTACTTTCTGTGATTCATCAGTACTTATTTCAAATACTAATTTTATGGTTTACTGTATTTGCAAAGAGAAGAAAATGTAGAAACTAAAAAAATATTCTTGTACACAACTCCTTCCAGCCAGGAACTAACAAGTAATACAGTAAATACTCCTCTCTATGTTTTGGGGAAAATCTTTTCTACAACATTGTGCCCACCTGCAGAATACCAAGAATAAATCAGATACAATCAAAACAGGTTTACTGTGTACAGATGGTGGAAACTGGACACAACTGCAAATAGCTCTGTCTGTTAAAGGGCACTTAGAAAAGGAGTAGCTGCAGTTTAAGTGGCACTTCCATCATTTGAATGTGTGCTTAGCTAGTGAATGAATTTAAAGAACCAAAGTTGCCTATGCTTAGGATCAATATCCAGCTAATTACCTGATCATTTTTGCTTTTCAGCACGAGAGAGTACACTGAGCAGCTGCTCCATGTTTTGTTTCATCCTTTTGTGTTCAGAGAAGTGCTTGAGTAATACTAAGAAAGATGTGGGGCTACACTGAACGTGTTCCTTTCTTTCTGCATTTCTCTAATGGGGTTGGCAATGTAGAAGCCCATGAAGTACTTTCATAATGCTCTGGTCACATGAGAGAACATTATTTCCATTATAGAAATTTGGATCTAAACTGTGAAAGATTCCATCTTTTCTCTTCTGAACCCAAGATGTCATAGCATTATATACAGTCCTCTACATATTCAGAATGCATCTTCTACCAACTTAGCAGTACTTGTGAGCATCCAGCACTTCAGCAAATTAGATACCAGTGTTCCAAAATTGTTAGGTCCTTACAGTCACACACACACAATTAGAAACATCAGCAAAGTAAACAGTAGGTAGACAAAAAACAAGTCAACCAGCAATACTTATTTAATGATGCTTTTATTTTACAGGATACAAATTTCTTTCCTTTTTAAGTACTCAACAGGAATTAAAGTGCTTAATTGTTACAATTCTCCACCCACCTTATGACCCAATATACATATATTACAGAAAATATATACAGTATCTGCAAATTTTTTACATTCATAATTTCTCAACCATAAAATGACCACTTAACATTTGCACAACTTACAACAGCATTTATATTTCACCTTTTTAGTATTCTTCACTTTATTGCAAAACCAGAACAAACTTACACCTCTTCCAAATATTAGTATTTTTTAAAAAGTGTTTTCTCAAACCAGAAATGTTTCTGTAATGAAAGGGAATTAATGTGTATAGCCTGGAATTCTGATGTCAAACATTACAGCTGATCCAGCTCCTACTAAAATTAATGTATTAACCCACCTCGAGGGCTGCAGAATAGAGAACATACTAACAAAAAACCCAATACTTCTATTGCAAACTGTTCCCTGTATGCAACAAATTTGGCTTCTTTCTTCAAAATGCTATGGCACTTACATGCAAAAATGCTTTGACACAGTTCCCCCCTTTTCTGAATGTTTTCACCATAAATAGTTAATGAATCTACAAGGATGACCTATAAAGTGAAGCAGGTTGGTGTTAATGCAGTGGCTGAAGACGTTTTATTCAAAGAAATCTGCTTGAAGATTTTAGTAGAGAAAAAACACATTCTACATTCACTTGTGCTAGGAAGAGGAAGGGGTGAAAGTTGCCGTAATGCCATAGTTGAGTCTGGGGAGAAATGTAATCTTGAGGTTTTAAAGAAAGCAGATTGAATGCCCTAATTAATGTAGTGTTTAGGGTTTTTTTTATTTAAAATTAGGCTGAAATAGTAAACCTGCCACAAAAGTAGATCTAATTGTTGATTTTTTTTCTTCTGAAAAGCATGTCAATATACATTATATTTTGAATGCAGCACAGTGTATTTTTTGATTGTAAAATACTGCTTGAAAACAGGTCATTTGAATAGTCTCAATATATAAATACACATATATACATATACACACACATACATATGCATTTGTGTATATATACACACATATACAATCATTAAGTTAACGGTATTTTCTTTTAAAGGAAAAGGATTTAGGGAACCATCTGACTAGCAGATTAAAACTCCTATCCAAGCAACATACTTCACTACAGTCCCATGGGTCAGACCCAGCTAGGTCAATTCCTCATACCAATAGGGCCACAGACTGGAGAAAAAAACCATAATTCCATGTATTTGTTTTCATATTTCAAATAACAGTACACCACAGACTAAGAAGAATGCCCATTTCACCAATGGATTTATCTTAAGGATAGTCAATTCTGCCACAAAATTATTTCTCTTGTCCAACCATTTATTTTTGGATATATATTTCCAACTGTTTACATTCACCTCTACATCAACTATATCCAATTGAAACCTATCTGAAGTTCACCTGAGCACTGTGATTCCAGATGAGACGTAGTAAGTCAGCAGCTCTCAAACTGGTGAAATTCTGATTTTCCACCAGTGTGTTTATAAGGCAGATTCTACATGAATTTAAATCACTGAAGGTATAATAGCTTCAGCAGATATAAGCAAACTTACACCAGCTAAAGAAATCTATAAAGATTTATGGAGAAAGCTCCTTTTTTATTGCTTAGAATTATTTCTACATGGAATGTTTATTTCTTTCCTGACAGATTTTCCTTCAGTGTAAGGAACTACTACCCTCTGTTCATTTTATTTAATCTTGTCTTGAAATAAAAAGCTGACCTGTTTTTATACCAGCTATGTGGTGATACAGTTTTTTTAAAAAAAAAAACAAAACAAACAACAAAACCCAAAGAACCTGTCAAGTGTTTCCACATTTTTCCCACTTATTTTTACCTACACATATAATTATCTTTTTTCCTCCTGACTTCACTTAGAACTCTTTAGAGCATGTTTCTGTAACCTCATCTAAAATTTACTCAGGTGGTAGTGTATTTATTCTACATTTAATCGGTGCCTTGGCTTCATCCATAATTTAAAAACATGGAGAATAAAAATCCCCTTTTCCACAAAAGGAATTTAGATTCTGTGAGGAGATTTATAAAGCACTTTGAAATGGTTCTGCATAAAAAGGTGTCACTATATATTACACACATTTATAGTGGTTTAATACTCTAAACAGAAGAGAACATTTTGTATTCCCAATATCTATTTTGCACATAAAAATTAAATACATTTTGGAATAAAAACTACTCAGTGTAAAGGGATTTGAAAGTACTGGACACTATGGATTTTACAGTAGCTCTTCAACCAAGCAGAAGTGTCTGACACCAGAAAAAAATTTTTTAGAGAATCCGGAAGAATGGTGCAGTCATGCAGATGTCATGATTCACTATTTTTCCATAATAGGGGAAAAATACTAAGTCATTTTGAAAAATACACTAATAAGTTCCAAATATATTAATAAGAAAATTAAGCCATTGTTCTGGTTGAACATAGATAAAAATGCACCAAATAACTTTTGATCTGCTTTCAATTGCACAGAAGACTTATCACTTTTAAAGTGAGAAACAAGCATTTCTTGAACACAAGAACTGCAAAGCTTAAATAATTCAACAGAGCCATTCACATACATTCATGTATTATGAATGAATGCTCAGTTATAGTTTATTCCTTACACACATCACTTTATGCTAATACATTTAATGCCTTTAAAAAAATAAAAAAATAAATTAACAGCTGAAATGGGAACAGCCTCCTATACCTTGTTAAAATGATGGACTTTGGTCGTGACACTTAAGCCGCAGCAGTTACTACTTTGAATTTATTCTTCTGTGGTTATAATTTACAATTTAAAGTTAAAGAAAAACTTTTGGATGCTGTGAGGGGGGCTTGTCTGTGGAGAATGGAGTAAAATAGGGTGGTTAAATCTAGAAGCAACTTCTCCATCTTCTGATCTCCTTTAATATTGGTGGTACATACTTTTCCTACAAAATACACACAGAACCATACATTTGAGTGCCAGAACATTCTGACTCAGAAGAGAACAATTCCAAACAAGCAATCGATTATGAGAACATGAAATAGGTTTCACTAGGGTAAATAAAATATCCCATGCTATATAAACTTTAATGGCTGAGAGCAAACATGAGGCTAACATCCAAATAAATAACTCCCAATGCTAACTTAATTTCAAATTGTTTATGCCCAAATGCAGGGCTTTGCCTGGGAGATACTGAAATCATTCAAGCAGCTTTAGATACTCAATATCACTGTAACAATAAGGCAGCCCAGAAATTGCTGCTTCTAATAATTTCCCTAATCATTCAGCTGTAATAGGTCTTCCTACTCGGCTCAGAATTAAGTTTGCAGGAGCTTAGAAAACAATGCACTACGTGATTACAGTCATACCATCACATTATTTTCAGAATAGCTCAGTCTGTCTTATCTGGGGAGTCCTTCAAGGCGACTTCTCCCCTTATACACAACAACTCAAACATGGGAAACAATGTTTTTTTACATTAGTATGTGGTAAGACGACCCTACAGATCCCACAATTGCACTTGTGACTCTTTTAGAAGATACCCACTTTCAGGAGATGCCCATGAAAGGAAGTTAGCCATGGAGAGTTCTTCTGGCTTACCTGAATGTTCCCCCATCCCTTGCCAAGGTATACACAAGATGACATGTACTAGCTAGGGAGACCCAGGCGAAGATTTGATGGTACTCACCAACACGAACCAAAGCAATCTTGAGCTGCCCATAAATAAAGACAAATACAGCTGACAGGAGAAATAATGGCCGTGGTAGATTTTGGAATTATGCAGGTGAGAGCAAAATTCATCCCACAAACATTAAGTTTCATGACATTCTTCTTTACCAAAGAATGATAGACAGTGCATACTCATGTACACCTGACACTAAAACCAGCTTAACAATCCCTTGTTAAATTCTAAATGAGTATTTTTTTTTCTCATAGCGTCACAAAGAGTAGAGTGGGAATGGGAGTTCAGTGGATGCTTTGTCTGGAAATTTCGTTATGAAAAAACAACACTTCAAATCTGCTCTTGTGTTACTAACAAAACTGGACCTGAACCTGAGCTTGATGTAATTTAAAATAGACTGTAGATATATTGAGAAGTGAGACTCCTCAGTGTTCTTATGAAAAGTTGATTGCAGAAGTTTGCAGAAAAGGAAAGATAACTATGTTTTTAATTGTCTACTTGACAGTCAATCACTGCCTCTAAATTTGTCATATTTCATCCAAGGATGTTGCAGTAAAAATTTTAGGGAGGCCATTTGCCTCTCTATATAAAAACCCTAATAGGTAACGGGAGTTCATAAGGGACTTAATACTGTAAAGCCAACAAGTCATTATTCACACAATGTAGAATGCAAATAATGTCAGTTAATGCAACTTGAGATTTGCAGGCTCATAATTCATACTAAATTCATACAAAGCAGGCTCCACTTTACAACAATAATCCTTGAAGATTGTTGCCATAAATAAGTATGACAGTATCTAATCTTCTGTAAAAATTAGAAGATACAAGTTCAAAATGTTCTTTTGTTCTAATAACCATAATAGCAAAAATACAAGTTCCCAGAAGGTTACTAGAATTTGTTGCTTTTCTCAAACCATATACTGCATTTTAGTAATGAACTACTGCAGTCTTAAAAGATAACAGTGATAGGACACTGAAGAAAAGCGACTACTCTTTTAAACACAACTGGAACTTATTCGTCCAATGCATGCCACTTACATTGCTGCTATTTTTTTTAATGCATAAAAATATCAAGATCATTTAAGTGTCAGCTATTAAAACAAATCACTGAACAGTATTTGTTAATTTAGGACTGTGTTTAATTTCAAATAGAAAACATGCTTTTTAAATAAATTATTCACTAATAGGAACCCAGTATCATGAAATCAAAGCAAAAATCAAGTATTGTACATTTTTAATACTGTACATATATTATATATTGTTTTCTCATATTTTAGGTATTCATTTCTAGATTGAAAATCATTAGATTGTTTCCTTGATAAAGTGAAACTTTAAAAGCCAGTATACCTGTGAAAGTAATTTGCATTACTTTAAGAGACGAATACAACATATGTACAGACCCATCGAATTCAATCTATAAACTACATACATTAAACCAAACTGTCCCTGCATATTTAACTACAGATCTATTTTGGCAATGTGGAGGTATATCTTTTATCCTGTTGCAAGTCCTAACATGTAAGTAGGAAGCTTCAATATTTGCATTCTTACTGAAAGTAGCAAACATTAACCCAAGAGCAACTGGATTTTCAAAAAAATTTGCATTACGACAAACAAGTGGTACAGTAAAGTTAGTAAGTATTTTTAATAGCATTCACATTTTTTAAAAAAGTCTCTGAAATGGACCTGTACATCACTTTTATTGACAGAACATAAATATAAGAAAAAGATCCCTAAAAAGACCAGAATTTTTCCCAAACATAAAGTGCTAAGATGTGTACGGTAGCAGAAAGTTTTTTATTTTTTTTTCTCGATTGAGCAAAGAAAGGTTAACACAGAGGTTAACCACAAATTCAATTGATATCTTTTAATGTGTTCTTGAGATTCAGCATTCAGATGTTTTAGAAGATTCAGGTTGCTCTTCTAAATTCACTTGCCCTTCATTTTGACATTCTGGTGTCTCACCTTTGACAGCTAAATGGATAACTTTCAGCCATTTCTGTTTCAGTTCCTCATTGTCCGCAGCAAAGCTATGCACAGACTTAGACTGGGTCAGTTTGAAGCTGTGCGGGAGGTCAGCACTTCTTGGAGTGTCATCTACTGTATAGCCCAGAAGTGGAATTGTAGCCAGAGCTTTAACATCCTAAGAAGAAGGAGAAGTTCCTGATTAAGAACAGCCAACTAATCTGCCTGCTACCTCTTGTTTACTATACAGGTTCGTAAAAATGCTTGGGTCGTTCCTCATTCCCAAGCTTCCTCAGATGTCAGTGACAATAATTACCAAAATCTTTTCCGTCTTCTCTGTACATACCTGTGGAGCACCATACATGTACAGCACAAGAGCTTCCTGTTTAGGTATAACACACCATGCTTTCTGCCAAGGCTTTGATTTTTCCATGTACTGAAGAAAGCTACATATGACACTATTCCCAGAGACTTCTGCAGATTCAATCTAGGAGATAGTATAAAGCATAAAAAGGAAAATAAGTTTTCCTTAAATAAAGACTAAAACCACACAGAACAAAAAAGCAGAAATTCATCACCATTCATATCAAATCTTAGATAGCATCTGCAAAAGAGCTTGAGCAAATACCCAACTAAGATCCCAAAGGACTGGATTTATGAAGAACATATGTATAATGCAAACATACAATCACAACTTATACTCCCTTACCATGTGCAATCTGTTCCTTCTTTCATGAGTAATTTTGGATTATACACTTCTAGATCACTGGAAATCTCACTTTGCCACCACAGCTAGTCTGTCTCTGTATGTTATTATCTACAACATCTGGTTTTTAAAATAACATCATGTTAGGCATTCGAGTGCTACCAACTATCCAATAAGACAACTACTCTATTTTTGCAGTCAAAATATTACGACAGGATCAGATTCAAACAGATTTCTAAGAATAGCATAAGAATGCTAGCATTAATCCTAAAGAAAAGATTAGGTGGATGGCTTGAAATCTGAAGACAGAGTGACATGCTACACAGGTTAAACAGTGATCCTTACAATAATTTTGTGTTCTTTCTGTTCTTCTGTGTTAAAACTTCCTTGCATCAGTTTTTTTCCTTTACTAGTAGTGATGTTGTCTGAATGCTGCAACATGGAAGCCAACCATGGACATTTCCAAGAGACTATAAGCTCCCTCAGCTACCTTAAAAAAGCCACTACGCTAAGAAGCAGCAGTCTCTTGACTATAAGGCAAGCTAGTGAATCCTGTGCTGTCTGCTCTCACATTTAAGAGATACTAGTAAAGTGTAGTCAAGTTAACATGGATTATGAACTGTAAATGGAATCACAATCTCCGTCTTATTTTTTCCTTTCTCCCCCCCCCCGGTATTCAGCTCAGGGGTCAATTCTTCCCTGCTACATCCCAAGATAAATGTATGTCTTCACAAAGTTAGGATGATATTCCTCTACTGTATGTCAGGCATTTAAAATGGCCCTTTAAAAGGGGATTTAAGAAGTGTGCAGGTTACTTGCAATCGTATGATGCCTATTTCTCCCCTTGCTCATAGGAGAAACATGGGTCCTTACGGTCTGATTGAGACCTTGAATTTTTAGCTGTCAAAAGCTAAGAGCAACTTGATGACTTAAAAGTACAGTTTTATACACTGATCAAAACAGTATCTTACTACTCAGCCTCTGAATAGCAAAATTCTCTCTCATTTTCCTCCATCCCAAGTTCTTTCAGTTTGGGTATTTATTTTCAAGAATCATTGTAGTAGCAGTGGTTTTTGTTGCTGCAACAGCTGAAGTGCAGAAGAATAATACTGGAGATTTATAAGGAAAGCTAATGTTTTGTCATATCAGCTGATGTAACTGGAAAGAAGGAAACAAGCTCTAAGAGTCATAATTCCTCATTTAAAAAAGGTTGTAGGAAACAAAGTACTATGATACAAAACTGGGAGAAATGGCTGGTATCTTGGAGGGTTGTGTGGCCCTTCAGAGGGACCTCGATAGATTGGAGAGATGGGCAGAGAAAAACCTTCTGAAGTTCAACAAGAGCAAATGCAGGGTCCTGCACCTGGGAAGGAACAACCCCATACACCAGTAGAGGCTGGGTTCCGACCTGCTGGAAAGCAGCACTGCAAAGAGGGACCTGGGGTTCCTGGTTGACAACAAATTGTCCATGAGCCAGCAGTGCGCCCTTGTGGCCAAGAAGGCCAATGGAATCCTGGGGTGTACTAGGAAGCACATTGCCAGCAGGTCGAGGGAGATGATCCTGCCCCTCTACTCAGCCCTGGCGAGACCAATTTGGAGTACTGTGTGCAGTTCTGGACTCCACAGTACAAAAGAGACAATGGAGCTCCTGGAACAGGTCCAACGGAGACCCACTAAGTTGGTCAAGGGTCTGGAGAACCTCTCCTACAAAGAAAGGCTGAGGGAGCTGGGCCTGTTCAGCCTCAGGAAGAGGCGACTGAGAGGGGACCTTATTAATGTGTCTAAGTATCTAAAGGGTGGGTGTCAAAAGGATGGAGCCAGGCTCTTTTTGGTGGTGCCAACTGACAGAACAAGAACCGATTCTGTGATTCTGTAATGTATAAAGTATATGTATAGAGTATTTCACCTACTCATGAGCCAAAAGCGTTTGCAGCTATGCACATATGGTATTTTTAAATTATATACCTCCAAGATGCCTTTCCTCTTCTTTTCTTCACTGTCTGTACAACCAATTATAACATGATAGCAGTCCTTACAGACTTTGTTCAATTTATTGCCATCATATTCAAGATGTGCCTTGTAATCAGAACATTTCCAGCAAACCACCTTAGAAACAAAAGAGATAACATACGTATAAAATTTAAGTATTTCTAAAAGTTCATGAAAACAGAATTTAATTAAAAATTAGTATTATTTTAGCTACCTAGTAATATATTGTTTAATTATACAGAACAAGAAATATAATGGCTTTATGACATGTCAAAAATAACTGGAAATAACTGTTTTGCAAATTTGTGCCACTGCTTCTTAACCAGAAGTGTTTTTTATTATTTATGTGGTGGGAACTTTTTATTTTGTAAAAAAATCACATTAGGCTTTCAATCATATGTGTAGGTTAAAGTTAGGAATAGAATCATAATATAGCATAAGCCATGCTGCAGGAAGAAATTCCTCCAGTTTCTTTAGATGCCAACCTGAAAATGTGCATTTACGATTTTGTTTTCTATGCAACATCATAAATATACAACTGAGATGCAATTTTAATGGCAAAAAAATAAAATCAGAAATGGCTAATTTTTTAACCTGCTAATATTAAATATAGTTTTAGAATCTGTTCATAAGTACACAGAATAAATAAGCCAATATCAGACTGATTTTTCTTTTCACAATATATACACATATATGTATAAAACTGAAATGCAAGAGAGATCTGAGAGAAGTTCTTTTGTTAGAAATGTTTTTCCACATGCTCTTTCAGCATTTACAAACACTGTTTTAAGTGAAAAAGATGCCCTGCATAAAACGTATGAGTGCAGTTATTTCAAGATAGACAAACGGGCTTGAAACAGTCAAACACCTGAACAAAATTTTATTGTGGACAAGGGCTCTAATCTAGAGCACTACCTTCAACTAATGTCCCTAGAGAATATTAGTTACATATTCCCAATTAGTCACTGCTGGAAAGACACTATCAGTGACTAAATTAATTCCCATTAAGAAACGTTTCAAAATTAAAGTGCAAGGAAATGTTACAGAACTACAATAGGGGTTATATAATAGAGTAGTTAGGGGTCTAAACAAAAGGGGGGGTGGAGGGGGGAGAAAGGAAGAGTGTGATTTTAAGAATAACTGAGGAGTTTTAAGACAGAATGATCTGGAAAAAAACCTCAAAGGACAACTGTATAGTCATTAATTCAGAGCTTCTGAAAAATTCTTTAGTACAAAAGCAGTGCTGTGAATGCAACAAGCCTTCACACCACATAAAACATTAGAAAGAAACCTACAAGATAACCTGGCAAACAAAAATTAAACCTGGGCGTGCACTACCACCTGCTGGAGAAAGGCAGAGCTGCTGGATGGCAAGAAAGGAAAGCATGGCATGTTTGCTCATCTTTCATTAATTTCTGAAATTCTCAAGTCATACCACTATGTCATAGTCACTTTAAAGTGGCATACATTACCACAGCACCTATACATGGAAAGTAGCAGTAAAACTCTCTCCCCTTCCTAACCTTCTCTCCTTCCCTGATGCTTCACGCGTATTCGCACAGTTATGCACTTGAACCCAGCTGGGAACTATTCCAAGTTAACCCAGTGAAAAAGTTTTAACTGCAGGGCTTCTTCTTGCAAACAGGAGAGAGAAGGTTGTGGAATGAGAAGAGGAGGCAGCCAATGCTGCCCAGGATAGCACTGACTTATGCCAGTTTAATGTGGTCTTGAAACTTGAGATTGGTAGAGGCCACTTGGGAGTGACAGTATGGTATGTCCAGGGGCTTGGGACATTTTACACAAACGTGCATTTTCCATTGCTCCAAATTCTTTCCAAATTTACCATGCCAACTAAAGCAAACAGAGGATCCTCTGTGGTATGCTAGACACAGATTCTCCTCTCAGCCACAAGTGCAGCAACAAACTCTGCAGCGTAACAAGCCACCACCACAAGTCAAGTAGGTGCTTAGACCTGTTGCCAGGCCTGCTCATCAGCCACAGCAGCAAGGGTTTTGCACTTACGTGTCCACACGCTCGACAGTGGTGCCTTCTCCTTGTCAGTGCATTAAAGGGCTCTTTGCATTTCATGCACATGGTTACTTCATTGTCTCGTATCCACCTCGGTGCTCTCTTCCCAAGCTCGGCGTTCTGAAGGGGGGCACAGGAAGGATGGGAGAATAAAAAAAGCCAGTAAAACAAGTTTCACAGTACTTTAGATAGAGAAAATAATTATTCTCTTCCTTTAGAAAGGAAAGGAAAAAAACACAGCTCAAGATGGATTTTGAAATCTGTACAAGAAATAACAAAGAACCCAGTCAAAAATTGTTATGCATCACTGAAAGGGTACTCTGTTACACATTTCAAGAAGAAAAAAGAGGCTTGTTTATAAGATTTGGCATTATGAAGAAAAACAATTACCAAAAAGATGACTACTTTGTAATTCCTCTGCTATAAGAATGATGAGCTTGAAAATAAAGTTTCTTGCAAACTTTTTCCAATTATTGAAGAACAAAATGGGTACTAAGAAGGTTACAAAGGAGTAACAGCAACTTACAGAAACCTCAACAGGCATGTCTTCATATTCTTTAGCAATTGCATTTCTGAAAGTTTCATTCCTCTGCTGAAAAGCTTCTATAGTATTCTGAAGCGCCTGAAGAAACGATGGAGAAATTCCTCAAGCATATTATATTTAAAATAGACTCTGCATTCTGACCACTTATGATTAGCAGAGTGAAGCTACTCCCAGAAAATACGAATACTACTTTTTTTTTTTTATTGCTTCAGTGAAAAAGTGTTCAGGAAATAAAGAATGTGGATTAATTTACCTTTATCCATTCTTCCTTGTCTTGTTCAGAACTAAAAGAAATATTTGACACATTAGTCCAAAACTAGGTCAGGAAACATTATCTCTCTATAAACAACTTTGCAAAACCCAAGCTTCTAAAGTACTCCTCAGGAACTTAAATTTAAAGAATACTTATCTTTAACTGTCCAACTTAAAAAAACCCAACCAAACAAAAAAACCCCAAACAAAACAAAAGCAGATTTCAAGCTTCACAAGTTTGCAACCACTAAGCAGTAAATTCAAGTTGAAAGATAAACGTAAATACATTTAAAAGTAGTAATAGGATTTGCATTAGTAGACTTTTTTTTTTTTTTGAGAACTGATAGAGAGGAAGAGAGGAGAACGCAAAGTTTACGTGCAGGGGGTTCACACATTTCTCCTGTGTATCTCTTAAATCTTCCTCCCTCACCAACAATTTCCTTAATGCTTTCTTGTTGTTGCTGTTGTTTAAATTTGTCTACAGTGGCAAGAAGAGTATCCAATTCAACAAAAGGAAAAATGTGGTTTAATATTATAAACCAAATAGCAGAAATTTCCCTTTTATACATTAGGGCAGATACAGATGACTTAGTAAGTATAGATAAGATACACAGACAAGACAGAGATGAGAGAGGAAGCATATTTAACTCTGATCTTGTATGACAGTCTTGTCTTTAAAATATATCAGGACTTTGACATTCAAAACTTTGGAAAAGCAACTTATATCACAAGTAACAGTGCTATTAGAAACTACTGGCTAGTGCTAGTAATGAAAACAGTTTATCTGTAAACTTTAAGTCAGAAATGTGAGAATTAACATCACAGTGTATCTGGCTCTTTGAAAGTGGCCTCTCCTCCTTGGATACTGACGTGAAAAATAAATTTCTGTAGCAATGCAGCAGCAGCCATGCCAAATTTTATTTTTCTATTGATTGCTACAAAGGACGTGAAAGAGAGTTTTTACATCATCTCAATAAAAGTGGCTCCTCACATGATCTTTTGCAGCATTAGTGCAACTTTTAGGCAAGTAGAATACTAAACAAGTGCTTCCCCTTCTCACCTACCATCTGCGTACAAGGCAGAAGAAACCTGTTTAAGCAGTCAAAATAATTCTACTTACCTGCTTATACTGAAAACAAAAGCTGAGCTATTAAATGTTATACCAGAACAGCATCCTCTAAATATAATCTACCAGCTATTTGAAACCAGTGATTGAAAATGTACTTAAATAGTATTATGAAAAATAAATAGAAACCTAGTAGTAAAGAAAATTTCAAGGGTAAACTAAACATTACAATGCTGTTAATACAAGCTCATGAATTAAGCACAGTAAGGTATAGGGTATGTACAATAATCATACTTTTACCAAGACTATTCTAATATAATTTAATAAACTCTCATTTGATACTTATTCCTTCACAATTTTGTGCAGACAATGCATTCTACAAAATGTTCATAAACCAAAACAAAACCTGAAAACATGTTATCACACCTAAAATAAACGAATACAATACATTTTACTGGTAATATGGGAAAGTTAACAAAATAAACTTACTGTGTTGTATCAATTTTCTTCTAATTAAAACATGCTTCAGAAACAGTACGAGATACCATCTTTCACCATTTGAATGGCATATGGCAGAAAAACTTGCCAAGTACTTAGCAAGACATCATACAGCAATTTACAGTAAATGTGACTGATAGCCAAAAATGTTTCCCCAGAAGTCTTGCAGACCTTAATGGAAAGCTTTTTCCTGCCATTTTGCAAAGTATGTATTTAATTTCAAATTCAGTGGTGGTGTAGGTAAATTTCTATACACTGTTCTATATTCACTGCTGTAACTCTGACTAAATATTACAAGTTGGGTTTTTTTCATAAAGGAAAGTAGCTTACGAGCTCATTTGCTATCGAGGTATGGTTTGTCCTCAAATACATGGTGTCAGCGCAGATCTGTATCCACTATAGACATCGTCCTGCCTATTTAATCCTTGCCTCTCTGCAATAAAATCCTGACTGCTAAGAATAGGATTTTAAACAGGTCCAAAGGGAGAGGTGGAGCACCCTACTTGAAGTGGGGCAGCCTAGACAGGGAAGGTTTAGTCTCGGCAATGCAAAAAGCAGCATCAGGAAGGTAACCCAACAAGAAGAGAATACAAGGACTAAGAAGGAAAGCAGAAAAGTGAAGTCAGAAGAGTGCAACTGGAGAAAAAGGACCCAAGAACTAAAAGAAGAATTTGTCTTCCAGGGTGAGGAAGCACCTTGTTCCAGCAAGGCAACACACTATTTATTGTAGATGCATCTTCTATTCCAAGAGCTTCTGGGACTGATAATGTATGGTTTTGACAGCCTAGGCTATTTTCAAAATACTGATATTAAGATGAAGCCCATTGCTTATTACTCCAAATCTTATTGATCCAGTCTTTTTGGGTGTGTATTTAATCTTCCAAAAATGAGATAAAAAGAATTTGCTTACCTGGCCTGCAACTCCAGCGTCCGCTCTTTTCCAGACACTTGAAAAGTGTGTGGATATTCTTCATTATGAGTTTCTATAATCTTCATCCCATCTATGCCAACTCTGGTTCGAACGGAGAATTTTGATCCTACCAAGCTGAATTTGGGGACGCAGTAGAGCAACATATTGTTAAACTGGGGAAAAACAAACAAACACATGGCTTTGTATTAACAAAACTACAGATACAGAGATCTGAGACAGTATTGAAAAGCTGGACTCAGTTCTTTCCTGCTCAGTTGACATACAAGAAGACCAAAGCTCTCATGAAAGATAACTTCTTTTTCTTCTTTGTTTAGAAATAATATTAAAGGACAGCTCCAGTGGATATAAGAATAATTGCTCTGTATATGCAGCTGTCTTCACAGCATTTATTACCAACCATAATCAGACTGGATATTTTATACCATTGTAAATCTTCTGTTAGGAAAAATACCCAAAACATTCTTATGCCCAAATTCTGTGAAGTCCACTCTAAAAGGCAGAATAAGAACTCTTTTTTTTTTCAGTGTATACATTTATATTTAGTCTGTACCAAAAAAAAAATCCGTTCTGTAGAAGTTGTAACTAATATTATTTGAGGACATTATTTGTCTTTTCTCCAAGACAGAAGAATATTTCTGTCTTAGTTTTTATTCACTGAAACCCTCAACATCACAGGGAAAAAAAATACACGAGCAGGAGAAAGATATATTCCTTTATTAAAGACTAGAAGTTTAAATAATGTTTAAATGTCTAGAGCCGCAGCCTCGAAGCACAGTTACTAGATCTATAGTGTTTAATTTTCTCACATTTTTTCTTCTCACATTTTCTCACAGTTAATTATTAAAAAAAGTCACTCCAGTTAAATAATATCTCATAGAAATCCTGTCTAGCCTATTGCCTAAACTCTATCACAGATACAGCCCGCTTGAACTTGTCACCTCTCATATGAAGTGCACATCACTTTAATCAGCTGCCTAGCCCAATTTCAGGTCTTACTATTCAATGGTTCCTTCTTTTGTTCGAAGCACAGATAAGCAGGAGTTGTGCCTCCACAACCTGTTACTGGTCTTTATTAACCAGAAGATACACAATGCCAGATGCCCATAAGCAAAAATGTATTAGCAATTTTTAATGCATGGGAAGCAATGAACTACATCAAACCTTTTCCAAGGCAGTTGTAGGGGAGCATGGCCATAGTTTGTTAGTTCAAAGACAAGACACAGGCACCTGACAGGAGGATGACCTGCCTTCATAACAGCTTCCACAGGACCATGAGACTTACTGCACCCCAATACACACAATTGATTGGAACTAAAATCCTAAGTTTTTACATTTCAGTTTCATGATTCAGTTTCATTTTGTAATGGCGTTTTCAGGCCTTTCTGTAAGCAGTATAAGGTTTACTCATGCTCTAGTATCACTAGTGGAAAGGTACTGACATCAACTAGAGAGGATTTCTCTCTCTTGTAGTTCTTTCAAGGCTAGAAAGGTATACAGCCACTCCTGCAGACACAGGCCACTATACTTACTAGAAAAAGATACCGTTCTTGAGCAGACGTATTGCGAGCAGCGAGTTTAAGGATCTGCCCTTCTTTTATCAGCTCATTTGAAGGGTTCACAATGTCTTCCTCTTCTCCCAGCATCTCATATATCTCTAACAATTTCTTTAGATTCTCCTTTAGAGTGAAAACACAGTTGTAAAAATTATTAACTGAAAGCATAGATCTTTAAGCGTGTTTAAAGGAAATTATGGGAGTTTGTGCAAGACTGGAGAATATTAGCTTTGAAAAAAAAGTAAATATATATACACACACCCAGTATGTATGGTTAGCCATACAAACTGTCTCACTTCGTTGTTACAGTAACAAGAACTCCTAGAAACGTTATCTCCAAATTTAAAAATGCAGTTATATGTACACCCTGCATTATTTCTTGTCAAAATATCTCACACCCTTAACAAAGTAGCTATCACATCAGCCCAATATGGTAAAGAAACAGTAACTACTCTTTACAAACATTATATTTCCTCTGTCAGAAACAGATGAAACAAGGTCGAGTCCAGGGCAGTGTCAGGTATTTGAGCCAGGAGAGGAACTCAGTCTGTCCCATTTTCTACTGGAGAGAATTAGACGCAATGCCAGATTTTGTCTGTCATTCCCAGGAGTTGTAAAAATACATTAAGTACAAGTGATCACTTGGATGCAGAAAACCCATTTTTGCCATTTTACAGAAGATTTGCAATTCACACCAAAGACTCAAATATAATTGATTAAAAAGTGAACAAGAAAACAAAGAACATTTACCATTTTTCTTATTGCACTATTGGAGTGACTTGCTGCAGTGGATATAATTTCCAGGGATTCTAGACGAAAGAAAAACAAAACAGTAAAACAAAAAAGTTGCATTTTTAAATATTTGTATATTACATAGGGGAGAAAAATGGGTCACTATACAAAATAGTTTGTCATTTTTATGTAAATTACACACTACCATAAATTTCTTAAATTACCAATAAAAAGTAACCAAGGTAAAGTGGAAAGCATAAGAAAGTCAGCTACCAAATAGAAATTATAATCTGGAAAGATCAGAAGAGAATTACTGCAGATTACTTTACAGCTTCAGCATTTAGAATTACATTTTTTTGTGACATGAACAGTCATGGTTCTCTGCCCTCTTTTCTCAAAGTAGTGCAAAATATCAAACTATGTTTTTTAGTTCAAACAGCTCAAATTACAAATATTTACAGTAATGGTATTAAGAATGAAATATTTCAAAAAATTATCTGGCAAGTAATTTTGAACAATCCGTGGAAACAGCTTGAGCTGTTCTTGTGTAAATACAGAGATAAATTTAAAAATAAGCTGTTCTTTTTCCCTACAGGAACTTAAAAATACAATAATGAGTCTAAGTCCACTTTTTTGCGAATAAGAGACATACATTCCAAATGTGCATAAAGCAAACTGAAATGCTGGCAAAACAAACAAACAAAAGAAAACACAAAACAAAACAAAGAAAAACCACCACAACCCCGATCATCTACAAAGCAAACAAATCAAAACCTAAGCACTATTCCAAAACTTATGTGCTCCAGGAGAACACTAAGGGCTTTACAGTTTTTATATTCACTTCACTATTCAAACAGTTTTTTTCAAAGAATCCTATAAATCCACTGAAGAAATTCTATCTGTCTTTTCAGAGGGATTTTGCTTCTTCAGATTATTTTTCCTGAAAATATCTTTAATTTACAGTATCCTCTTACTAATATCCTATTACAGCTCTTTTAATGGCTAGAAGATATTTACTTTCAGCATCTTTCCAGTCTAGAGAATCCTGAGGCAATTTCCTTAGGTAGTCCTTTAGAAGCATCTCGTAGCGTGGAATGCGTTGTACTGGTTCTAGCATGTGATGTTGCAATGTCAAATTCCCACACACTTTTTCCTTCTAAAAAATTGTAAACATATTTCAATGTAGTAAGCAAAAATGTTATTAGGATATAGTAAAATAAAAGTTATGATTGATAAAACGTAATGTATTTTGATACATGCATGATAAACCTTCTGAAAGAGAACAGAACTACCTTATGGAACCAAATAACTAGAAATTATTTCCTAAAAATAATTGTAAAGAGAGTTTTCTAAGTATACAGCAGAATTTACAAATAAAAGTCCTATCAAAAAAACCTCCCAAACTGCAGTGTATTTTAACTTAGTTTTGTAATAACTCAGACAAAAGAATTAGAACTGAATTAATAAGAACAGTTCATGACCACTTATTAGAAAACAATTCTTAAAATATACCTTTATAGCCCATTTATCTATCTGAGATGGGAGAGCTTTCTTTGAGCTTCATTCATAATGTAATCCCCCTCAGAAGTGTTTTAAGATGCATATTAATTTCCATAATCTTAGAAGCAAATAAAAGATTTCATTAAAATACACATGGTTGTCTTCACTGACTTAGAATCATAAGACCCTGCAGAATGGTACAATTTAAGCAGAAATACCATGTCCTTCGTCTAGCTGCTCAGTCTGCAGTAGGAAGACACATACCTGCCAATTCAGAGAGGAACCTACAGGGAGCACTAGAGGGTATAAAAACGCACCTTTGAAAAGAACGGTGCAGTGCTTAAATGTTAAGCTTTCTTCACCTTTGTGGCTCAGCGTTTAGGATTATACACTTACTTCCAATACTCACTACGCTGAATAGCCGCACTGGTTCAGTGCAAGGATCTACAGTGGCACTGATATGTCACTTTAGCCTAAACCAGTATTTACTTTTGGTATCTATGACAAAATGTATTTTTTTTTATTCGTCTTATGTGTCAGCCTTTCTACTTTGCTCCTCAATGTCGCACTGGAAAGGCTGGATTTGTGTAGGTATTTGTGCACTTATGAAGGGAGAAGGAGAACAAACAGCGTGAAGTGGACAAAAATCAACAACCCTTATTTCTAAGGGATTAGGTATTTAATTTTCCCTTTTATCCTCTTTCCACCTACAAGCCTATATATTTTTATACATGCTTGTATCACTTGGAGATCTACATTACTCTCCACATTACCTGAATGTCTTGAATAATGAATTTGAATTGAGGTGACCGTTCAGTCCATGTTTTCACCAATTCCATTGCGTTATCAAAATTCTTCACATACTCTCCATACATCTTCAGAAAAGGAGCTAACTTTTGCAGAATATCTCCAATTCTGGGGGTGGTAGTCCTGCAAAGTAAGAGGGTGCAATCTCAGAGCAAACAGGAAAGAAAAGAAGTCACACAAGGTTATAAAACAGTTTCAAGTGTTTCATAGAGAAACCTTCTGTTTGGGATAGCCTCATACAGCGTTCCAACATAACCATTAAAACTGACCTGAAGTAACATGGAAAGGTTGTTTGCATCCTCTTGGATCATGTATAAGCATTATAGGTCATGTAAAGCACTACAGAAGGAGAAGCTGTCTATAATGAAAAACTTGAAAGGCTTTGTCTACAAAACATGTCTTAATTTATTTGCAGTTCCTTAAAACTACATTATCTTCTTTTGTCCATACTTTACCCTCTAAATATCTAACCTGTGGTTGTTCAAGGACTAAATCCATACTGTGCAGCTTCCCTTCTGTGCCCTATATAAATACATGTATCTACAACTTTTTTAAATCCTTATTTATCTAAGAAAACCTATGAAGTAGAGAGAATCCCTTGGATTCCAGTCTTTTGTGAGAACTTTCCTACATATTTCCCAATTATTGATAGCACCTTCAAATAAAACAGAATAGTAAAGAAACTGATGGAGAGACAGAGAGAAGCTGCACCTTTGATGAATATGAAGAAAGGGGACAGGCACATATGCATCTCCGAGAAGTACAACACGGAACACGCCTCACATTTCATAGAATCAATCATAGGATCGTAGAATACCAGGTTGAAAGGGATCTCAATGATCATCTGGTCCAACCTTTGTTGGCAAAAGAACAGTCTAGACAAGACGGCCCAGCACCCTGTCCAGCCAAATCTTAAAAGTGTCCAATGATAGGGGGAATCCACTGTTTCCCTGGGAAGATTATTCCAGTCGCTGACTGTTCTCATTTTCAAGGACAGATTCAGAAATCAATATTGTGGTAGTGGTCTAAAGTGAAGCAATCTACCGCAATTACTTCAGCAGTCTACTCTAACACACCGTTTCTCCAAGAGAAAAGGTGTACAGAAGAGAAAAAATATTCGAATAGCGAATATTGCCAGGACTGGCAAAGGCTGGCCCAGCTCCAGCTCCCTCGGGAGGGGCAGAAGGTACCTGTGTATGACTGGCAAAGGTCTGAGCCACTGCTGGGCCTAGCAACTGGGGAAGGGGACAAGACATGATGGTCTCTGAAATTGGTCTCTGAAATCACCAGCTCTCCACCCTTAATTAGTTTCACATATTTGTTCACCCACTCTACATGCAAGCAGACACATACAATTTCAAATGCAAGCTAGGAATTTAAACCAAACCCCATTCCTTTGATCCACTGAATGCTATTTACCTGGGTTGTCATTTTATTGCAATGTTGAAGCATGATTTTTAACTGAAAATAAAATACAGATCATGCCAATTCCAACAGAACCAAAGAAAACGTGAATCCATTTTTAAAGGTTACTCAAGTATTGCCTATGTCCTATGCCTATAAAGGAATTAAGTGAACCCCGTATCTGGCCCAAGCTGTTGTTTCAGAGACTGATGATGGGGAGAGAAAATTATCCCAGATTTTTCTTCCAGCAGTGATCAGAAATTGTTCTCTTCAGCTGCACCCTTCCTTCTAACTTCTCCCAAAAGCATTACATTTTAAGGACATTTAAACAGGCCACCTCACGTATAGCACACAGGTTGTTTCCAAGCAATGTGGGAAAGAGAATATCCTTACGATTCGACTAGTTTTGCACTAATATTCAAAACTCATTAGCAAAAAGCACTTTTCAACCTTTGAAGCTATGTAATTATACACACATTATTAGTGTGCAGTTTAGCATTTTGCAAATAAATAAGGTAGTGTAACCCATTTTCTGTGTTCTATAAAGTGTCTAGAGCAAAATTTTAAGAACGCATCACAAATTTAATTTAAAATATATACAGCACTGACATAATGCAGCATAAGCTGCTTTTTAAACATCATTACAGTAAGTTAAACTCCACTTCTTGTGAATATGCATTCTATTTTAACCCAGGGTTTTGTATTTCCTAGAAGATTTTTTTCAATTGATTAGAAGAAAAGGGTGAGTTTACCCTACACACCCATTCTGCAAGGAACATAAGTTAAGGTGTAAACTTTCCAATATTTCATGATTAGTTATTTTTTCATTTAGTTTTTCACATTATAGACTATATGGGACTACCATGTGCTTGTGTATGGGAACTTTTCTATTTTAAACAATCATCATTTTAAAAGGGAAACATCTTACAGAGTCAGAAGAGAAGCAAATGTTGTCTAAAGCACCACTGTGTGATCTGAGATTTTCATACATGCCACAAAAATACATTGCTTCTCAAATTTTTTGTGTGATTTTTGACAAGGCATTATATGAAAGTGTAACTGGAAATTATATATGGATAAACAACTTAATTCCTCATAATAAACCCTATATAAAATAACATGGAATAAGGGAAGCCAAACAGGTGCTGAGGTAAAACAACTAAACAACTGGATAAAACAATATTTGCGGTTTTTTTTTGTTCTGTTTTGTTTTTAAATGAGGTGACCCCTTTCACCAAATAAGGTAGCGAAGCAGCAATGGTTTGGGACTTTCTTTTTTTTGTTTGTTTTGTTTTGTTTTTGTTTTGGGTTTTTTTTGTTGTTGGTGGTGGTTTTTTTACAATTACATAAAAGAAATTGAAAATATATGGCTATACTTTAATATCTCCAGAATCGCATATACCAAGGCAAGATAAACATGCTACAGTATCTTTACATGATTACTACAGAGTATATGTACACCTCAGCTATCCTTCTTGCTTGCTCCAAACAGAGGTTAAGAAAAGCTGGGGAAAAAATGGCCCCAAAATATACCTGACATGGATTTTTATTTCAAACAGAAAACCAAAACACAGAGAAACAAGAATGTATCTCCCCTTATTACAGAAAGCAATAATGATGAAGGCTACTGTGCTACAAAGGTAGCACAAAACACACACATGTTATTTATCTCAATTTTGTATTCTGTGCAATGAATTCACCAGGTAGCACATAATTTCAGCCTGAAGCTCTAATTCAGCAAGGCATTTAATTATGAGTAATCTCATTGGCTTTAGCGAGATACATGTCCTTTATTTTGAGCAAATGACGCAAGTCCTCTACTGAGTCAGATCCCAAAGAAGAGTGGAAGAGCAGATGTTCTCCTACACACAGTACTTCCTAGGCCTGGAGCACTTAATTATGATGGTACCTTCCCCACATTAATCCTGTGACAGTGTTTCTACAGACACAGTTTCAGCAGTATACTAACGAGTGAATCGTCTCTTACCATTCTTGCATTCTTTTCTCAAGCTCTGGAAGTAAAAATTTACTGTGGAAGGCATTTATTGATGAAATATTAGAGAAGATTTTGTTAATCACTTCAGCTGGAAATGAACCTCTGTTAGCTTCCTCAAGGAGTCTGGAGTAGAATACCTGCAATACAGAAAAAGAGCCCCAAATCTATCAGCCTTTTATCTTTAATCAGTGGATGAAGACCTATCCACCTCTCCTTCTCCAACTGTGGTAAGATTAACATTGCAACAGTAGGGACAGGTAATGACAACAAACTCATTTGTTGTCTTTCCCCCACCAGAAGTTAAAAGGTTCTCCTCCCCTTCCACCCCACTCTCTTTCTTGTGAGCCAGGAAAGTGCTGCAGGACATAAGGACAACCAACTGAAGTAGTTTCATTTTGGATTGACCCCAGGCATCGTGTCTGTTTTAACAGCTAAATCATCTCAGCTTTCCCAGTCTTCCCATTGTATTTTCCATTCCACTCTTGCTCTACTTTCAATTAGCATGATGTCTGATCACGATTAGACCAGCCACTCTCCTTATGTGCTGTATCCTCTTATCCTTCTAAAATAAAGACTATGAGTGGTCCCTGCATACCATTTAAAGCACAAAAGGATCCCAGTTCTGACTGGACTCTATTGTAGTCTCTTTTAAAACATGTATTATTTCCCCATCAGTGGGCTCTACTTGACTAGATGCAGCTACAAAATGTGTGCAGCTGTTAATGTGCACATTACATAAAACTTATGGGGGTCTGTGGTCCCTCTGTCTCCCTCTCCCATGCTTGAACATTCTGCATCTCCCTAGAAAGGGCTTCAGAAGTTTGGGAAAGAAGAAAAGAGTCTGAAGACAGGAACTTTGGTAATCCCAACTGAGGTAGCAAAAGCATCTTAAAAGGAAAAAGCCATACTTTTCACCTATACTTTAAAACACACTCACTTTGCTGCATCTCCGAGAGGACAGTTAGTTAATTTTTGACAAACTACTTTGAAGACTGTAGAGGTTACATAACTTTTTAATCCAGTTTGGAAACAGAGCAGTCCCTTCACAGTCTGCTGCTTTCCTCTCATTACCAGCAGCTGAGCAGCTGTGCTTGAAACTGACTTTTGAGAACTCAAAACAGGCATAGGAGTAATGCACCAGTGATCAAATCAAGGAAAATAATTGTACATTACTCATCAGAAAAATCTACAAATGAAGTAAGTATTTTCCATATATTTTTCAAACTTCTCTACATCAAAGGTAGGGGTTTTTTTTTAGGTTTTGGGTTTGGTCTGTTTTTCTTTTTCCTCCTAAATACTTTGTCTTTTAAAAGACACAATATATCCACCTCAATGTGTGTCTCCTAGGTAAATCTGCTTTCATGAAGACAATTACTTAGGTCCCCAAGCAATTATTCTATCAGTTGAGACTTTTTACTTTTCATCAAGTCTTTGTAAAAAGACTTATGCATTAGACCTGCAAAATTTAAACAGTGATGGTCAAGAAAAATATCATGGAGTAAGGCAATGCCTAGCTATAATGAGTATAGGTGTTATGTAAGAAAGTAAACAAGATTTAAAAAGGAAAATACTCAAGAACTACAGACTTCCACATTTAAGAAATATCAGTTTGATCCAACAGAGCACAAGAATTGAACCTTTTCCTTACAAGAAGAGTAATTTCTGTTCACTTCAATAGGACATAGTCTAAACGTATAGTGGGAAAATAGGGCAAATACCATTTAGAACAGGCATCTTCCTAGGTCCTTCAGTTCTAAAGAAAAATTCTTTTCAGTTGGCTCAAATTTGAAAGATTTAGCAATTTTCTAGTGGGCAAGTGGTTTCAATATTATAAAATGGCACCCTTGTCTACGTCACCAGAAGCCAAGAAATGAGTGCACATTATCCATCCCCTTTGTTGGAAGGGCTACGAGGATGAGGTTTGCACTACTAGTGCTTATGGGGACATCCACATGCACATAACCTATTGCATTAATATTCACAAAATTCTAATACTTTAAAAATGTAGTGTTCTTAAAATAGAAACATAAGCAAGTTGTGTGTCAAGAGCAAATGACTGACTGGAAAAATCAGCAAAATGTGGAAAACATAGTACCTCATGTAATTTATATATACACTTATGAGTAGCTGTTCAAGTGAATTCAAGGCAAGACAATAAAAGCAAATTAAAGAAAAATGTACCCCATCTAGGAGATCAAGTCGGCTAACGTAAGCTTTTTCTGTTTGCATAAGTTCATTGGCAATTTTGTGACGTTTCTGTTCATCTGTCTCCTGGAGAAAAATAAGATAACCTCTTAGGATACTGAAGGAAACATTATTTAATATTTAAAAAAAGAGTTGAAAGACGTATGATTACCTTACTGTCCAAAAAGCAACGGAAATCCAAGATTCACATTCAGTAATAGACACACCATTTAGAAAAATATAATTTTTCCAGCAGTTTAAACAACAAATACAAAAGTCAAAGGAGGATAAAAATCAAACTGTGGAGCAAAACTCAAAACCTAAAACATTTAATACTTCCCAGTTTGCACAGGGATCTTTGCCAGAGCACCAACTCCCTACTCACATCCTGGTAATCGAGTACCACTGACCTTTCAGAGCTGGAAGAAATGATTTGCAGAATAAGAAGGAACAGATGGGATTAGTTGGTGTTCGCCCCCGCCCCTGTTTCAAAAGTTATTTGAACTGCATGTTCTTTGCATGACACAATTACTGAAAAACACCATACAAAATGTTATATGTTCATCAGTACATTCATTGCTGATTAATTGTTGACTGCAATTAGAAGGCTCCTTCGCTATGTCTTTACAGAATTCACTTCTGCATCTTAAGGAAAGTTTTCACTTTAAAGTCTTTCACTCCACAAAATAAATTTCTCATTCTTCTGCCAAACAGAAACTTAAAATGCTCATTCAAATTTCAATATTAAACTAAATAGATTAGAATATAAAATTATGAGTTGCTATGGGGGGGTTGCTTCAAAACAAACTATGAAAGCACAGCCTTCTAAAATACTAACACATTAGGGAAATGCCTCATGATCACAAGTGTCAGATTCAACAAAAAATGACACTTCCATTACAAGACTTTTCTTTCAGATTTAGTGCTAGAGCTGAAAAGTGTTCACATCTAATGACATCTGAGCCTTTCCTAAGTAAATGGCATCGTTATCACAGTGCTTAGGGGAAAGTGGTAATTTTCTAGACAAACCATAGAAAGACTTCATAAAAAAATAAAGAGGAGCGCTTGAAAGAGTTATTTCTGATTTCAAACTTCACACTGCTTTCCACAAGAGTACGATAAACATTTGCAACTACATTTATAAATATGCTTTCCAGAATACTGAATAATAATGTACAGTCTTTTGATTTAAAGGATTTCAGTAGCTTTTTTTTCCCTTTTCAGTATTCTGTAAGAATTCCAAATTTGAACACATTTCAATTCTAATCTACAGTGTTAACAGTCACACTGCTACGTGGCAAGCCTCCTCCCTAAACACAGGCTTTCAATAATGACTTCAAAGCTGTTCATTAAGTCTCTTTAAATCAGCATTGCAACCACAGTAACCTACAGAACAGCATTTTAAGTGCTGTCAAGAGACATTGCAGGGAGCTGGGCGGTTAGCTATTACAGCTACAGTATACCATAGTGTAGCCATTTACAAGGGATCTCACGTGTGGACTTGAGGCACAAAACCACGGAGGCTACTGGTTCCTCAGCAATTTTATTTTATTTTTTTCCTCTCCCCAAACCCCCATTTTCTCCCTGAAGCACTGCTACAGAACCAATCCACAGTTTTCAGAAGACTGCCTCAACTAATTAAGAGAGGGAAAAATCATGCATAGCAGACTTGAAAATATCACACAAAAGGAGCAATTCAGGAAAAGCATTTTATCCTCATTCCTGAGTCTCCACTTATTCTCCCACTATACTCTGACCCCAGCTTTCCCATCCTCTCAGTATCAACCTTACACATCTTCCTAATTCTTGAACCTCAGTCTCCTCTCTACATCAATTACACTACCCAATCTTCTATGTAGGAAAAAATACACACCATGGATGAGTTGTATTTTAATCACAGTGGCATGTTCTTATTCCAGCATAAGAACACCCACCTACAGGGTTAGATCAGTGTGAGTATAACACAGAACTGCATTGCTACTTTTCTTTTAGGGAAGTCCTCAGTTTCCCGTCTTACCATCTCAGTATTTGCCCATATGTTACGTGAACTCCCAGATGTGTTTTCTACCACTAGCCCCATCCACCTCCCTATTCATTCATCACTTCAAGTGTCTTGTCTAGTATCCTATCTAAAGAAATGTACCTGGTTTCCACAAGGTCACTTTGCCTTCCTTTCTTTGGAAACAACAGGCCACAGGCTATTTTGCTGGTAGCAGCATCCACCTCCTATGGAGCTTTTCTTGGTGGAAGTGGCAGCCACTTGTCCTGAGCACATGGGGCGAACTGGGACCAGATGCATGGGTAGACACATGGGTCCTGGAAGTGCCATGCTAGACAGCAAGGCACATTCAGTGGAAAGACTCACCATTGCTGCAGCTGGCATGTATGTGTGTATATAGAATCATAGCATTGTTTTGGTTGGAAAAGACCTTCAAGACCATCAAGTCCAACCATTAACCCAGCACTGCCAAGCCCACCACTAAACATGGCCCTAACCACCATGTCTACACATCTTTTAAATACCTCCAAGAATGGTGACTCCATCACTTCCCTTGGCAGCCTGTGCCAGAGGCCCCAGCATTGCCATCAAGGAAGGACTTTAATAAAGATATGTAATGGATTCTTCTCCATCTGTGGCATGCCTGCAAGTAGTCTACATCCCTATTTCCTACCAGTCTCACAACAATTATCAAAGCACTTGTCTTCTTGTCCTCAGTTAGCTCTAGCAGCAGATTTCTCACAAGATGTTATTCAGGAAGTTAATTGATTAGGATGTTCTTGTACTACTCAGCCTCCGCATTTTAGGCAAACCAAATTTTCTGACAGAAGGTGCTGCAAGGCAGGACACTTGTCACTTTAAATTGTCTTTTTGCTTCGGATATTAGTGGTTTGTGACTTTCAAACTAATACAGTGAATAAGAGAAATAAAGTATACTCTGCTCTGGTCATTTGGGGAAAATGTTTCAGAACACTGCAAAATTTAAGTTTTGTCTAAACTTCTCTAAAACCTGCAAGAATCTGACTTTAGTCAGATCTACAGTAATAAGGAACAAAAAAAAAATAATTGTAAGAGGACCATTACTTCAAAATAATCTTTCTTTTCAAAGTCTAAAAAGCCAGTTTTCCTCTGGTTTTGCACCATTTTCCAATTTAATTCACCCTTTACAGCAGTGGACTTAGTTTATTTCTGCTGTACAGGTATGCATTTACAATGCAATACACCACTTTCTTCTCTTCCCTGAATTGGGAAATACCGAATGCAGGACACGAAGATACTTTGCATCAGTATCAAAAAATATGTATCAGATACATAGCTCAGTTTGCCTGTGACTCACATGCATCTGCTCCTATTGCTTTCACTGAGTTGTACCTACACTTGCTTAATTAAAAAGGTCTGAAGAGTGTGCTGTTAGTCTGTGCAGTGCAACTTCAACTGGACTGCATCCAGTTCTAAGATTCTTTACTGACTAAGCTCATGCTTAGCAAAATCAGAGACTGTTTAAATGCTGTTGCTTCTTCCCAATGCCTTCCTGGACACAGTAACAGCTTAAAGCTCTAACAGACATCTCCTGTTCCTCACCATCCCCCCCCCTATTCCAGACAGTATAGCAGCAGCTACTTCCACCTCCACAGGGCTGATTTCAATCTAGAGGTTGCATTAACCCAAACTAAATCAGGGTTTGATTTTGTAAAGCATGTTCCTTGGATCAATCTGTGGTGGACATGCTGCTTAATCTCACTAGAATAAAGGGGATGTCCTTATATTGCAAGTGAGCTGGTATCTCAGGAAGTGCTGCTGTGACCCAGTTCAGTTTTGCAGATGCAGTTCTCTACTGATGCTGACTTAAAAGTCATCCTGCACGGGTTTGGTTTGTTTCAGTTTTTTACCCTTCAAGCACCAGCAAACAATACATCTAGTAACAGTCACATTACACTTCACAATCTGACTCTTGGTCAGTACGGGGCAGATCACACGTGTTGGTCACCCAGCACCTCACAGACAGATTTTGATGAGATTGCTGCCATTAGCATTCACCCAGGTCCTTCCTGGACTTCACAGCACAACTGCCTCCCATTTCTGCTTTTTCCTGAAAATGCTGCCAGCACCGTACTGTTTGACTTGGATTCAAGCTTAACATCGTTGCCCATGAAGCATTCAGCACTTTACTGGCACAGAGAGGGGAAACAGGCATTACCGAACAGGAGATAGAAACATAATGAGAGGTGTGGTGGGTTAAAGGTGCCTTGGCCTGTCACCAGGCTTATGTTTAGATGAGAATCATAACGTTCCTTCATTATTGGCAAAAATTAACTCCCTATGCTGGTTTTGGCTGTGATAGAGGTAATTTTCTTCCTAGTAGCTAGCATTGGGCTATGTTTTAGATTTGTGCTGAAAACTGTTGATAATGCAGAGATGTTTTGGTTACTGCTGAGCGGTGCTTACACAGAGTCAAGGCCTTTTTACTTCTCACACCACCCCACCAGTGAGTAGGCTGGGGGTACACAAGAAGCTGGGTGGGGACACAGCTGGCCCCAACTGACCAAAGGGATATTCCACACCACATGACATCATGCTCAGCATATAAAGCTGGGAAAGAAGGAGGAAGAGGGAGACATTCGGAGTGATGGTGTTTTGTCTTCCGAAGTAACCGTTACATGTGAATGATGGAGCTCTGCTCTCCTGAAGACGGCTGAATGCCTGCCTGCCAATGGGAAGTAGTGAATGAGTTCCTTGGCTTGCTTTGCTTGCGGTGCATGGCTTTTGCTTTACCTGTTAAACTGTCTTTATCTCAACCCACGAGTTTTCTCACTTTTACTCTTCCTGTTCTCTCCCACATCCCACCAGGGGGAGTAAGCGAGCAGCTGTGGTGATGCTGAGCTGCCAGCTGGGGTTAAACCACGACATCCCCAAAACAAACAAGAAAACTCACACAACCCTAGGATATTTTATCCTGTAATACATAGGAATTTGAGACCCACCTTTCCCACACACAGAATTTACCCTCAAGTGTGTATGTATGTGATCCCTAGCTAATCAAACTCAAGGTCTGTAGTTAACTGATGCAGGTGTACTCCTGACAAACCGTGACAAGTTTCATCAGCATTCAGCTGTTTGGCTCTGTGGTGAAGAGGAAGGCTGAGAGGGTCCAGCCCAGCCCCCTCTGTCATGGCTCACACATGGCACAGCTGGACCAGAATTGTTAATGATGTTTACTGGCTACCAGTGCTTTAGTATGAGAAGGCAAACTGCATAATCGAACTTTTAGAAGCAGAAACATGCACAATGTTTCAGCAATTAATTTCCCAAGATACATTTTCTTCCATCCACTTAATTCCCTTAATTATTTAAAAACTTCCTTACAAAGAAGCTCAAATTCATCATGGTATAAGTTCTCCTTGCTAACAAGGCATATATTTAGTATACTCTGAACTTCGCATCTACCTGATAGCTATCAGACTGCCACTGCCTTTCCAGCTTTGACTTGACAGCTACATTTAAGTTAAGGATCCACATAACAGTTCTTGCCTGAAGTCCTGTTGCTGAAGTTTACCACCCAAGGAATTTTATTTTATATACAGTACTAGCACGGGTCCCTCGTAGTCTGGCACAGCTGAAGTGTAGTGCTAAACATGTACACGTATTTCAGGTTTTTTTTTTTAAAAAGAAAAAAACCTCAGATAGCTAATGGGAAAAAAGGGAGGGGGTTGGGGGGAAGAAGAGGGGGGAAGAAGGAGAAAGGGAGGAGGAGAAGAGGCGGAAAAGCAAGAAAGAAGTTCTTTCCTGTCTGGTTTTCAGAGGATATAAATAACCAAAATATATTCAACGTTCTGACCTGCTTGTTTCTAGAAAAATACACAAATTAGTAATATAGCAAGAATGAAACATTTTCTCTTTTTACCTTGGTTTCTACAGGTTTATCTTGTTTAGTGATTTCCTCAGTTGGTTCTTCCTTCATGCTGGTATTAATTTCCAGAGTTTCATTTTCAGATGGGTGCAGTGTATCACTGCTTGGAGTCCTGTAGCAGCTGTTAAGCACCTGTCCTTCACAAGCAGTCACACTTTGCAATGGTTCTCTGAAAGTTGTTTCTCTTTCCCCATTTATCGAGCTGCTGTCAATGGAATCTGGAACCGGGGTGGACACAGCAGAGTCATGATCCGGTAATCTCTTGTCCTCATCTTCTGTCTGGTCTTGTGCTACTACTCCGTTGGCTGTGTGTAGCTGTGCAACCTGAGTGTTGTCAGTATTACTGTTTCCCTGCTTTTGTAGTAGGTGCTGGGAAGGGAGTTTTGGCTGAGGTGATGGTGTTGACCCATATCTTCCTTGAGATTTAGAAATGTGGATAACAGAGGAATCTTTCTTCAAATCACTAGGATTTAACAGGCTAAAACCAGCAAACAAACAGAACATAGACGAGAGAAAAGTCAAACATGGGGTTATAGCAAATCCCTGCTATGGGGAGTAAGAGTTGCACCACATAACCAGTTCATCCCAAACCACTTTTTTCTGTGTTAATGTTATGAAGTTAAAGTCATCAAGACTTGAACTGCATTATTCCACTGAAACACACACAAACATGCATCTCTTACTGGAAACCCAGAGTGCTGTCCTTATTGATTCATTACATCCCCATCTCTCTTGAATCTCATTTGTAAAATGGAAGGCATTATGATCAGCTGCAGTAACAGATAAGGACATTGGTACATGAAGCAACTCACCCAAAGTATCTCAGATTATTATTGGCAGAAATGGAGAAAGACTCAGGGTCTTCCAAGTCCCAGTCCAATGCTTAAACTAACAAGCATACTGTTCCATAATTGCCCTTTATTTATATCAAATGCATGAAAAATGTCCAAGAACATTTAGCATCTCTTTCCTTAGTTCAGCATGTAACAGGAGGAGCTTTAGATTCTTCGCCCATTTCTTCCCCCAGTTTCCTTATTTAGCAGTGTCCTTTTGTAATGCTGCATCTTTTCTGAAGGTTTTCTTTTTCTCCAAATTTTAACATATGTTTATCCCTTGTTCATAACTTTCGCTATGTGTTTCTCCGTTTTATTTTTGAAACATTGAATTTTAGGCTAAATTAAATGGTAACCTACTCTGTAAAAGTGCTTGGCTTCATTTTCGTTTAATAAATAAATAAATAAATCATTAGCACCAAAATAAAGCCTGTACATTTTTGTCTGAAATTATTTTAAAAAAATATATTCAACTTGCAAAATGATACCATGACTGTCCTCTAACATGTTGTTCCTATCATGGACCATTAATCTTCTGGAAAGATGACGATTCCTTGTAAAACTGTACGTTCACTCATTTATAGGACAGTTTACACAAATATTGTAAACATATTCTGAACTTTCATACACAGAGCTCAAAAATATCTTACGCTGGTTTCATCTTCTCCAACCATATAACAACAAAAAAAAATCAGTTTTCTTTTAGTTCTGTAAAGATTATGCCTTTTTTTAGAAATAAGCTTAACTCCAAGATAGAATTCATTTACATTTTTCAATTGCATACACACAGCAGAGGTTTAATTATTTTTTTGCCATGCTTACATGTTTGTGGGCTGTATAGGTGAATGAAAATATGTTATCATTATTGACAATCACAGTTTACAGTTCATCAACATGCTACCTAGTCATTTGAAGACCAACAATTACAAGTGACATTCACCTTCACAGAAGACAGTTTGTGAGCTGAGCCAATTTAAAAAACAGGAATTGCTTCCACAGCCACAGCAGGACACTCCACAACTCAGCATGCCAGTTATGAAAGTTTCTCATAAGCAGAGATCATAGAGTTGAGGAGAACTTAATAATTAGACAGATAGTATTGGGAGTACTTAATGAATTATGTTGGTCAAAAAGCAACTCGGCTTCCCCTAGTCCCCAAAACAGAACATCATGATTTTTAAAAGTCTACAAATAAGAAATATTTCATTTCTCTCTTTATAAATTCCTTTAATTGCATATTATTGAAAGAGTTTCTGTACAAACCTGCAGGCACATCAAGGAGGAAGAAATGTAGGGCTTATGGGTGTAGGGCACAATGAACCTGAGGAGTTTCCTTTCAGAAAGGATAAAATTGTTTTTCTAAGGATATTACACTGCTAAAAAGACCTGGATGATGCTTTGGAGGAAGACTGGGAAACAAAGTGATAACAGGACTGGAGACCTGAGCTAGAAAAATTCACAGGACCTCCAGTGCTGCGGTAATTTCTTTTTCCCATCTTTTGGCAGCTGTAATGACAGCAGTGCAATTAAGTCTCTGCCCAATAATGGAAGTTTCTTGCAGCTGAAGCTCTGAAATTATTTCTATTCCACTAGACAAATGTACTTTTGCAATGCTCAGCTGCCTCTGCACAAAGGATTTCTTTCCATAAAAGTCTTACTACCCTGGCTCCTCAGAAGGACATGCTCTGTTGTACATCATGCATTCATTTTGTCCACACAGGGGGCATCCCTTCAGAACATCAGTAACCCGAGGAAACACAAGAAAGCCACATTCAAAACTTGCGACACTCAACTGTCACTGGACTGTTTCTTAAACTGCTCCTCTGTCATGGGCTTTCTGAAAGGTCACTCCCTTTACACAGAGCAGATATATTTGTAACTTCTTTTTTTCAGAGCTTATAATGCTTGTCACATCCATCTAATTAAAGACACACAAGTAACACAATTTTGTGAAAGCAGAGTTCACTGTGGTTCGTGTTTCTCAGAACTCAAAAACGTCAAGATATTCCACCAAAATCAGCAAGTACTACACAAAGCAGTTTAGTGAACGTATGCCATATCAATACAAATAACTCATACAGTTACATATACAGCCTCTTCACACAAATGATCTCAAGAGGTTGTCAGTATAAAAGGAAAATCAGGATTTTAGGTTTTTCTGTTTGCTTATAAAATTAAATATTTTTTCCTGCAAGAACAAAAGAATTTAAGATTAGTACCCAAATTTCATTCTAAAATCAGCACTTACTTCACATGGCTGACATTTTTCAGGATGTTTTAAAAATGTTACAAGTTTGTTGGTTTCATTGGGTTTTTTTGGAGAAAAATTAAGACTTAGCACCTTATGAAAAAGCACATATTGCACACGCCAAATATACCATTGGCTTGCACAGTTTCAAAACACGTGCAGTTTTGCTGGTAACTCCTCTGGCAGGGATCGGTTTGAGCACTACCACGGTACCAACATTCTTCCTCATAGGTTCAAGTTCCAACAATCCACACACAACAGATACAACCAAATTCAAATTCTGTTGCATACCTGCCTTCCTCAAAACGATTGATGAGATCTGACACTTTACTGGTCTTTTCCTTTGCAACACCAGAAACAGGGGTAGGTGTCTCTTCCTCCATTCTTGGTTTCTGATTTAATAAAGCTTTACGCCTAGTGGTTTGGTATGTAACAGGTGACACCTTCTGCAGATGAATTGGCTTTGGAGGCACTGCAAACAACAACAACAATCAATTGCTCATGAACTGTTTCTCTGAACTGCCAGAACACATGAGATTTTTGCATAAGGACTTACTACAGTAATGGAGATGCTCTTGACTTTAGGCAACCTTAAAGTTGCTTTTTGAATACAGGGACTTCATATAGCTTTTTATGCACTGTCTGGTATCATGCATCTTGTTATATTTCTTGCATAAAAGCCGAACTGCATACTACTTTAACAAGCTAGAAAATTAATTTGGTTGTTTTTTATAGCGTATTGTAGTAAAAAATAAATAAATCAAAGGATCTAGCTGTGCTATGGAGCTCAAGAGATAGATTTAAATGACTGCTGCAGAACTCTGATGCTCTCATTCTTTACCTTTTCCCTCATGACCTCAATAGTGGAAAAGGTATTTGCATTCAGCTTTGAGCTTCCTTTACTCACTGAATCTTCGTCTACTTATACTGCTGAAAACCTGGCCTCCTGAAAATATCTTTTATTCTTTTTGTTTTTTCCCCATCCCCGACATAAGTCCTTCTAATTGGATTGTTAATGATCAGCCACTGTTTAATACAGCAGTGACTAGAACACAAAAGCCAAGGTGACATGGAAAGTAACTAAAGTCACAAGTGCGGGGGATCTTTCACTTTTATCCCTTTAAGCTGACTATGCAGCATTTGTGGCCAGCAAAAGCACTTCACAGACAGGGCTAGAATGTGTTCCACTATCAGAGCAATGCACCTCCAGCTCCATCAAAAAGAGAGACTTAGGGAAAAATCCTTAATTCCCAAGAACATAACTCTGTCCACTCCCACACACACTCCCAAAAGATATTGTGGGGAGAAGTGAAAGCATTTGATATGAAAGTGAAAAATAAGGACTGTATCTGCCCTTTAATAAAAGGCAGGCATAAATTGGCAGGAGTAGGCAATGCCTTGTCAGTGGAACTGGCAGCCCCAGGGGCTCAGCCACTGCTCCACAGGCACCACATTAGTTCCCACCACACCAGCTCTCCAGAAACTACACAGACCTGCTAGGGAGCAAACATGAAGTGAAGGAGGACAGGAATTGGCATTAGGAATGACTTGCAACTCTCATAGTAGAAAAAAAAAAAAGCTCTAGTATAGGATACAGAACAGATGGGTGTGAAAAAGCCATGTTCCTTGCACCACATCGGTGATACTAGACTAGCTTACTGACTTACCCTGGAAAACCTGTACACCACAGGAATCAGCTTAAATCCCATCAGATGACATTTGGAAGTGTTGCTGAAAAACTTTTTTGCAATTATACTATCACAGACTATGATAAACTTGAAGAAACACTTGATTAAAGGTGACTTTCTATCTCTAGCTTACACTAAATTTATAGGAGGTAATATTTATGTGTGCTTCCAATAACCTAGTCACACTTACAAAGCTTGAGACTTCGTATCAACTACAAATGTTGATAAATTAAATAATCAGAGGGAGAAAGAAGAAATTAGATTTTTTTTTTTACTGTGTGTATGTATGTGTCTCTGATCTTTTCACAGAATCAGTAAGGTTGGAAAGGACCACAGTGGGTTATCAGGTCCAACCTCCCTGCCCACCTGGGGTCATCCTAGAGCACATGGCACAGAACTGCATCCAGACAAATCTTGAATATCTCCAGTGAAACAGACTCCACAACCTCTCTGGGCAACCTGTTCCAGTGTGTGGTAACTTGCACAGTAAAGAAATTCTTCCTCATGTTCAGGTGGAACTTCCTGTGCATCAGTTTCTGCCCGTTGCTTCTTGTTCTGTCGGTTGGCACCATCAAAAAGAGCCTGGCTCCATCGTCTTGACACCCACCCTTTAGGTATTTGTACACATTAATAAGGTCCCCTCTCAGTCTCCTCTTCCTAAGGCTAAACAGGCCCAGCTCCCTCAGCCTTTCTTCACAAGAGAGATGTCCTGACCCCTGACCAACTTAGTGACTCTCTGTTGGATCTGCTCCAGGAGCTCCATTGTCTCTCTTGTACTGTGGAGCCCAGAACTGCACACAGTACTCCAGGTTTATTTTATATTTATTAATACAAGCAAAAGAGCAAGATTGGGGAAGGATGCAGTGCAGAAAGGACAACTTAAAATAGTGCAACTTTCATGTAGTTACAACGCAATCCTGAAACAAGCAGAATACTAAATTGTGTAACTGCTTGAGTATGTGTGGCAGCTGAAGACCCTGCTGAGAAGCTGCACAGATTTGTTCAGCCTCAGCTGCAGTGCAGTGAAGCAGCTTTCCCTCTACTCTGTCTTCTCAGGGAGGTGGAAGAAGGTCTGGCAGAATTAGGCCATCGAGCATCAGATAATTGTCCAAGCACTGAATAGCTTGCTGCGCTGACAAAGGCAATGGGACAGCTGAAAAAAAGCAAGACAGGCAGGCTGGGAAAAAGCAGGACATCTAATTGAGCGTGGGCACTGCCATTCCCCTGGGGAGGAGACAGAAGGGAAAGAAGATGCTGTGGATTTACTGACTAGCACTATGCTAGCTTGTAGAAACACTTCTTGCTCTTGCAATGTATTTTGTATAACCTGCAGTCCTGTGAATTCTCTTCTTTAATGGACATCAGTTCCTTTGTACATCTCATAAAATGTTAATAACCTCACAAGAATATATTAAAAGTACTAAACTTGAGGGAATTAACGTCTACTGATAAAGCAGAAGAAATTAGTAGGAAGCTATTTTTATACTGGATTCACTGGGACAAAAATCAAATTCTAGGACATTCTGTGGAGGTGTCACACGCTTTTGCAGCTATTACCATGAAGAAAAAAAAAGTTAAAAAAACCCCCAGTATAGCGGCACTTCAGTAGGACAAGCACAAGGAACCTCTGGTCAAAGTGGATAATCCCAATATATTGAAAATCCCTGTAATGTCTTCAGAGGAGAACCACAAATCAAACAGCCACACAATTCACTAGTATTTCTTTTTTACTCCCTATTACCATCTAACAGACAGCATTTCCTCTAATCAGCTGCTGTTGTAGCTACTGTAAGTTTTAGGAATAGAGCAATGGGAAAAGGACAGTCACAAGATCAATGAAAAGAATCAGTAGTGCAAAAAAAACCCCCAAACCTTCCTGTAAGGTCAGCCTTGTTAACAGGGATTATGGAAAACAAATTCCATTAATTCTCCCCTCAATGTACTTCTGAAGTGCTTTGTTTTAATCAGATTATTTTTCAATGTGCACAGAGCAAGGATCTTAAAGAAAAAAAAATGAGAAAAGACTGGTCCATTGTAATACCCTGCATAATACAAAGCTCTGTTCAAGTCTATAAATACTCTTGTCTCTATACTGTAGAATTTTGAGCTCATTAGGAGATATGAACTGCATATTCTGCCCAAAGAAAACATTTCTGTGTATTCAGGTAGCTGCTACTGTATATCACTAGCCAAAATACCCAATCGAGATCGAAGCTGCAGTGCCTAGTTGTGCAGTCAACTTTGTACATACACATAAGCAAATGGGAAATAAAGCTACAAATGACTCAAAAGGTGCAACCACCTTTGCTGACTTCAAAGTGTATCAGCAAAGGCCATATACCTCTTCTCTTGGGAAGTACATTCAGTATGTTCTGTGTCCCTCCACACGCTTAACTCCTGCTGGTTAAAAATGCTGCTACATTTTTGTTCAACGAAAATACACTGGTAAAAGTTCCTGTGGTAAGCAACTACGGCTCTCCTGGCTGAGTCACCTTCGTCACCTTCTTGCATGCTCCATCACCTTCAGGAAGATCAAATAAGTACAGCTAGATAGATGCCAAAGATTTACACTGACGAGAACAGTACAAAATAACTAGTAACCTAGACTCAGCAGGAGAGAAAAAGTCACCTCCTCTTTAGGCTGCACATTTCTACATTTTTATATCACATCAGAAAAATTATCTTCCAACAATATATTATGAAAGACGACCAATAATAATCAGGTGTGCTTTGTTCTCTCAATTGTTTTCTTCCTGGACATAAAGTTTGGGAGTTACCAGTTTTATTGATAGAAGAGACATTGCTACAGGTTTCTCAAAGCAGCACTGAGATTGAAGAAGTCTAGCTAGAAACAGCTCTCAATTTTCATTCAATTCCCCTTTAACTGTAGAAGTTCATTTGCCAGAGAAGTACAGTCTACATCCCAGACCTTGAAGAGGTCTTTCAGCTTTTCTGGGCCCAGGCCACTGAATACCTTCAAAACCACAGACTGTATTATCATTAACTGAGAAAGGAGGACAGAATTGATGCTACAGAGTAGACAGTCAGCTAAAACTGACTGATGAAGTCTACATGCTGAATGCTTTGCATCCATAACATTTCACAGTAGCACAAGCCAGGCCGTCTTATGGAGTGGAAAATCATCTCCAACCCAAACAAAAATGCCTCTTCAGCCTCAGCAGGAGATTCACAAGTACTCCCAAGCATTCATTAGAAAAATTGAAATGAGCAACTGATGTACAGTCTTGAACTGACAAGACACTTCACTGCTTTGAAGAAGTGTTGACATTTCAACATATTTTCCATCCTAGAATAATACCGCCTGGTACCAACAACAGTTTTTCAGTTCCCGGTATTTAGTAATTGGGCATGGTATCAAACTCAGGCAAAAGGTTCAAAGAGCAGAGAATGGAAGAAACTAGAAAAACCTGGTCACTTTGTACATGTCCCTCTACATGCACTCTGCTACTGCTAGGTTCAGATTGCTGCCCAAATATTTGTAGGTAAGGGCAAATTTCAATTTATCTAAGATTTGCTTCATCACTAGTGCATCATATTTTCCTTGGACCTCAGCAGCATATTTTGCTGTTGCCACTGACTAATTCCAGTCTGGATTAGTTCACTTTATCAGCGAAGGCACTGCACTGATGCACAGCTGGTACAGACTGCGACTGCTTTTCTCTGCAGTTCTGATTTCTTTGCTCGACTCCCTCATCGGACTTCAGTTTCAGGCTTTGTTCCAAATTTGCAAAGACTTTCATGGATCAAACTGTACTCAACACAGAAATCTGACATCTGAATTGCTAAACTGTTGATGGAAGGAATTATTGGGGAACAAAAATTGCTCTTGTAGCGTCAGTGTATCAGACAGGTAGTTTGTTTTCTCGTTGAAATGCCAGGGGGGAAAAAGAATGAAAAGAAAGAACTTTATATTGGATTCTGTGCAGAAATTCATTCACTTGATCTAGCTACCCTGAATGATCTTTTTCCAAATATTTAAACTACTTCTCAGAGACCAAGTACAGACAAAATAAATTCAGAGTCCAGGGTTCACTTCAAGTGCAGAATTTCAGGCATTTTTTCCTCTACATTAATGCTCTATTTCCTCTATTAAAGCCAAATTTACTAAAAATAGCTATACCCCACTTATAATGCAATGTCAAAGTCATCTTTCTATCTCATTTTAATTATATACATTGCGGTAGGTTAGATGAAGGTCATTTTGCAGTTATTTCATCTACAACCAAATACACTGGCATTACAACTCAGGTCTGCCTTGTTTCTTTTCACTAGGAAAGGACACTTGTTCTAGTCCTGCAAATACTAACAATTTGGAAAAACACTTCCTGCTACTATAAACCAAAAATGTTTCTGTACCTGTACATGAAAAGATGTTCCAAAAAAATTAGCAACCGCATTTAAACCAAATAACTAGAGCAACTTAGTTTGCTTGGATCATTTGGACTCCCAAACGCTTACCTCATTTGTTCTATTTTGTTTTGCTTCGATTGAATAAAAAGACCCAAAAGATATATCATATATAACTTCAATATGATGCACAAGTTTAATAGAAACGAATGGAGAAAGACCCATGTGCCCGTGAACAAAGCAGGCACAAAACACTATTTACAACAGTATTATTGAACATAATCTACACAGCTGCTTTTCTTAAACTACAACACTATTTCTGGCTATGCCACATTTCGGAGCAAGCAATTTTTACAAACACAGAAGTCATGGCTAGGACACAGCAACAACAGCTGCATAACCACTTGAATGAATGAAGTCCAGTAATAGCCAAATCCTAATTTATCTAACAGCTAAAATTTATAATAAGTGGGCCGGCTTTGTTTTTGAACGGCTGGAAATCTTTTTATTGATTGCCCATTTCTGTTTATCCATTAACAGATTCCTAAAATATTTCTCCTAGGAAGAACACATGTCCTTTTGTTAATTTCAGAGAACGCAATTCAGAGACCTAGGAACTGGTGCAGAAAGACTACTCAGATAACTAATGTTTACATATGACTGATAAAAACATCTTAATTTAGTGAACAATTCTGGCAAAAGTTCTATAAAAACAAACAATACAAAAAATACAGCTTTATTTTGCTCTTATTCTCCCTAAGTAAACAAAACTTTCTTGACACCCCAATAAATTTCTTCCCCCCCTTAACTGTAAGATGAACTCAGGACAGATGCAAGATTCTTCAAGATGCATTTTCCCATTAATGGATACACAGATTGTTGTGTTGTATTGTTTCTATACGTGACTTAGATGTGATCTAGTTTTCTGTAAGTAATTCTAGTTTCTGTCATATCAGCACTGTGTCTCAGAATCCAGTTCCCTGAGCTGGGTCATAGTATCAGTCTTCTAAATTCTTTTTTCAACTCTCAAGATGAATGAAGTTCCTATTGAATGTCACTCTTAAAAGACATCAGTCCAGATTAGCTTTGAATACAAGATTTCCAGAACACATTGACTGTTCGTTGTGATCAACCTCAGCAGAATCATCAATATCTACCTCAAAGATCCTGAATACTTTTCCCAACATCCCCACCTCAAAGCCAGCCTGCCAAGCCCTCCATCTAATTAAAAAATAGTGCCACAATCTTCCAGCTCAAATACAGCAAACCTTTTGAAAAATAAGCCCTGACAATAGTCTAATACAAACAAGGGGTTTATATTTGTTCTCTCACTTCTACCTACAAGCCACTTCTTGGGCAGAGAACGAACTTTTCACTTGCTGCCTGGCAGTAAGCGCATAGCAAATTACTAGACACTTGAGATACAAGCACACAGGTATATCTACACTTTTTAACATATTAGCAAGTCCAACCTTCCTTCTGAGAACCTTTTTCAGCAAATTATTATCAGAAAGTACAGATTCATAAAGCATTTACAGAACACCTGTATTTCAGTAACAAGCTTTTACCCACTATTTTCTTTCTGTGAAATACAGCATTTACAAGGTGCTCTATTCCTCTTAAAGTCTGGGATGACGAAAAACTTCCATAACCAAAATATTTGGGACTACTTACCTTGTGGCTTTGGATTTGAAGCTGAACGCGGGGACTGTGTGACTGGCACGCTTCCATTTATTCCCTGAGCTGCTTCATTGTGTACATTCTGCTCAACTAGCCTGGCTGTGGCACTCACTGGACAAGATCTAGGTAATATTAAGGACTTTGGACAGATGCTGCTGCCTGAAAAACAAATAGGTATGAAAAAACAAGAGTTAGAAATAGGATTAAATATACAAGGTAGAATGATTACAAACACATTTATTTAGTGCTGGTGCTTCTCTATAGAGAGAAACAGAATACTTGTCTTCCCTTTGAAGTGTGTCTCATCCTAAAATCAAGCTTTGCCTTTCACAGACATTTATTATGCTGCTTACGGATATAACAAAAGATTTCCCCCATGACTAGCCTAGGCTGTCCTACAGAAAGATAACAATCTATAACAGACTTTTTCCAGTCTGAACTGCCAATGGGTTTCTTTAACAGAAGAACTATAGAAAAAACAGCATTTTTGTTCAGCCATTCTATTTCTGTATTCAAATGCTACACATTCAAAATGTTTCTTTTATTATGGAAGGTAGCAACCAAAAATTAGATAAACGTATTGCAACTTTTTTGTAGAAAAGGGCTCCTACTGTAAGTATTAAAAAAAAAGCAAAGCACAAATGCTATTGCATTGCTTCCTAGCAGAATGGAATTTATGCCGATTATGACGATCAATATGCTGCTATTTATAAGAAAGCTGGAAAAAATATAAAGCAAAACATATCCAAACAATGGAAACTGTAATAGAAGCACTTATTAGTATATGCTCACACAAACCTAAACTGTGGGCTTTTGTTTTGGAGTGTGAATGTAATTAGTTCTGTAAACACAATCAAAAATTTAAAATACTGTGAAAGACCTTGAAGTCTCACTTAAGTATTAATTTGTCTCTGAATCCAAAAAAATCCATGTGTTTTTTTGTGAGTAGGAACAGGAGAAAGAAGGAAAACCCATTTATCACTTATTGCAGTGTTGTCGTAATTATTTTCATTTTTAACAAAATTATTAAGTTAGAGCTTGAACTGTTAAATTTATTATATTTGCCATCATTTTGCCTTTGCTTGATTGTACTAGTAGAAATTCAAACATGAGTGGGGATTTGTTTGCATGTTTCAAAAAAAGGAAATCCCAAACCCAGTCAAGCATTTCCTAAGGCAATCCTCTGATGTCTCTTGAAAAACAACTGGTCTGCAGGGTTTGGACTCTCTGATCTAACCCATCTTCCTATCCCACAGCAAAATCCATCATATTAAGCCAGTCCTAGCAACAGCCAAGCCTGCTCTTAAACCAGCAGCAGAGATAGATGCCATAGCTATTGCTTAACACTGTTTAAAGACTCTTCAATGTTTTGTGGATTCCAACAATATTTTCAAGTATTTATGTTCATTTCTTAGAAGCTTTTTTTTTCCCCCCTTTTAAATACTGAAGTAGCCTTACAACAAGAAACTGCCTTTACAAACATTGAGTCTTGCAGAGGTCCATGCTGAGAACAACCCACCCTACCAAAGAGCCAGTCCTTGGATCCCAGGGCATGCAGGACACCTGCAGCTACAACATGGCAGCTTTCCCTCTTCCATTTCATTCAATTAGCAAGAGATCTCCTAAGAACATAAAGGTGACTGGTCCCAGAACAATGCTGACAATTTAGTGAGGCCCATCGCGTACAAAAGTTTCTCAGACATTTGTGATTTTAGTCGTGAACTCCTCAGCTCTGTTTCCTTGGGTATTGCTTCATACACAAAAAGTTGTACAGTACTACAGCAGTGGGAGCTCTGTTCCACTCCATTCCTCAATGCCCAAGAAGGTACCTTAAGTGCCTGTCTCTCCCGTGGAGATGGGAGTATTGAAAGCTCTTAGCCAGATCAAGGTGATGGTACAGGGGGTCGTACCAGCAAGTCTTCCTTGTTGCCAAAGAGCCAACAGGCTTAACTTCCCTCTCCTACAGAATCCCATACCATACTGCAGCAATTTACACTCCAGTTGGGGAACCTCTAATGCAGAAACATATTTAAGAAAGAGTAACTCCTGCAGGATCAGTACAACGCACAAGTTGGGTTGGCAACTGCACATAATTTGTAACTCTACATTCAAATAACTGTTATAACTTTGCAACGAGGGTGAAAGTGTGTGACTTAGAGCTTTCTGAAAACTATTTTGCCTGCAGATTTGACAGCTAATACCCTTCAAAATCTCCAACTCCCTACCTGGAGCACAGTAAGGGGCATTGCTGCTGTCAAATGTTCAGGCTCAGGCTGGAAATTACCATCTAAACAGTATTTATTAAAAGGATTCCCTAAGAAAACAAGGTACTGCTGGAGTCAGAATAGAAACTTATTTTACACACACAGCTTTATCAAGGCACCTACTCCTTTTTAAGGTTATCACTCACAATCACTTTAAGTTGAGGCAGATGCAGAGCTGCTGTGGAGAACAGGGCAACTCTGTGGTCTGCCACTCCTCCTTCCTCCTTGTCACCATCTGCTTCAGCTTCTGCTTCTGGCTATTCCTTCCCCTATGCCAGCACCAGCGCTTGTTCAACCACACAGTAAGACGAGCAGCAGAAACAATGCAGGTGAAACATGGAGTGTATTTTAGACACATAATTTTCATCACATTACAAAAATATTAAACACTTGCTCCACAATCAGCAGCATGCATTTCAGTAGGGCTGCTCAATTCTGTCTATTTAATTAAGCAGTAACACAGTCTGTTTTTTAGAAATACAGTTGTTGCCCTGTAAATACAAATTCAAATCCCATCATATATGCAAAGTAGATTATTTCTGACTTGATTAAAGAAACACTTGTGTATTGCTGCTATTGCTATACATTATAATAACTGAGAAATTTTACTTGAAGTCACAAATGCAATGCACAACAAAAATTGTACCAGCCAGTGTTCGCTAGTACACGATTAATACCACCTCTTGCAATCGGGGATGATGAAATACACCCAAGAGGAGAGAAAGGTGGGGAAAGATTTTTAAAAACTTAAACTGTGAGCAGGCCAGAGTGTAAGCAAGAAAGAAGAGGTAATAAATAACTAACAGAAGAGAGAAATAAACAGTTAATTTGATAAGCACTTCATTATTTTGCTTATCATCTGCAAGGAAATGAGAAGTTAGAATGCTTGCAAACATGCTTGCATCTGCAAGAATGTTTGAAGCTAGGCAATGCATTATCTATTTTTTCAGAGCATTCTAATTAGAAGTAACTTGGAGCCATCAACATTTAGACAAACATAATCAGCCAGCTTGAAATACCAGTAACATGAAAAAATAGCTTATTTATATTCACAAAAGGTTAAACTAATGTTTTATAATTGGATAAGTCCTTCATCGGCAGTTCCATAAGCTTCAGGAAGACAATCTCAACACCATTAGGTCTTCTGTTATATTTATTTTCAGTCCCACTTATAGCACATAGTGTATTTATACTGTTCCAGCACTGTATAATTTTTACTGCCATTGTGATCCCACTCTTGATCATACATTCTGAATGAAAGAAACGCAACACTTTCGGATGTAACCAAAGTTGATGGGAAAAGGGCTATTCTCTTGTGACTGCCAGGAGGCAAAATCTAAGTCTCAAAATTACTTCTCTTAAAGTTATAGAGCTATGTATGCCTTGTGTGTTAAGTCCCAAGAACACCTGCCATAACTGTTGTGGTCTTGGTGTTCTACTGCTAGATCTTTTCATGTAAGATCAACGTAAGGCTTCACCCTTTCTACTAATCCCTGAACATACGTGGAGGTTCAGATAATATTCTATCTACCAAAGCATCAGTTTAGCCATTCAATCTCCTCATCAGTTCAGAAGAGTGTTAAGCAGCACTGGCATTACAAGAGATCAATTCAACCCATCTACCTACTCACCAAACAGTACAGGAGCTGTATCAAGGCCAGGACAAGAGTGAGCAGCTTCTTGATCACAAAACAAGGCAGAAAGCAGCCTCTCACCCAGACAGTTACATCAACAGATTTGTTGAGGCCTGAGCAGGTAATCTAGTAAATTGTGTTATGCATTTTGCCCACAGTTGTGTCCAAAGCTGCCCTCAAAACTAAGTTTCTAGTAACTTGGTACCTACCCTTCACAGGTTTGTCCTGGTTGTGAGAGGAACCAACAAGTTACTAAGAGGCTTATACTGCTGATGGATGCATACCCAAACATATTTTAAGAATAACTAGATTAAGCCCAAAATATCTGAAAATTAAAAGTATGATGGAGGACAGCAGGAAGTCTCAAGGTCCAAGTTTCTTGCATGAAAAAAAAAAAATTTACCTTCCTTCAAGTTCTAGTAAATTATATCCTCTCAAGTTAATTACACATTTGTGGTTTGATGTATCTTTACCTCTCCCATCACAGCAGTGATAGAGTTGTGAATGTTTTTCAGCTGCAGAATGATACAAGAACTTCATACTGATATTCTGTTCTGTGCAGATGAGCTCTAAAGGTTAAAGATCAGGCTAGCCTTTAATGTGGTGAGCCACCGCTGAAATACTGCAAACACTTGATAACACAATACTGTAAAAAGAGCAAAAATAACTTTTGCTGAAGTCAGGGGAGCTGTCTCACTTACAAAATTAGTTTTCTTTCTGCAAGAAGGTGCTGACCAAAAAAATAAAAGGCAAATATCAGAAGATTTAGAAATATCTTTGAAGACTGGAGCCTTAGCAAACATAGGACATAGATCAGGTTCCATTACAGGATTAGTTCAGATACGTACCTGGGCAAAATGGAAAAATTAAGGGTTATCTCTTGCAAAGCTATTCTCCAGACACAGACAAAAATATTCTATATTCAACAGAAGGAGGTAAGACCACTTTCTGGGAATAATGAAGATGTAAAGCATATAGGGCTATTATTTCTCACTGCATGGGAACATTCCTAGGACTACCAAACAAAAATTACCTCCCCTTTTGTAGCATTTATTGCAAGGAGTAACTAAATCTTCAAGTAAATATGGTAGGTATAGATTGTAGATAGCAAAAAGTGTATTGATACTGCTCTTTTAGTTCAATGACCCCTGTGGATGTACTCATAACATTTGACGGTGAAGTTAAACAGATGAAACAACATTGAACTTAAAACTGGTAGGCCAAACACTTGCTTCACAATACTTGCTAAGAACTAAAAAATATTCAACTTCTTGTTAGATCTGCTGCCTTAAATAGTAACACAGAGCAGAGGTTTCCAAACTGTGGCATGCATAACACTATCTGAACCGCTTACAACAACACAAAGAGCAGTAGTAGGGAAGGAGAATTGAAACAAACTTCAGCAAGTTTAACTGTGCATAACACGCGAAAGACAGTCTGAGAAAGAACTTTGACCTTTGAAATAATTTCATTTCTAATAAGCTCAGATGCGATATGCAGAGCATCAGTGATAGAACCCAATTCAGAGTATGGTACGTACTCATACCTGCTTGGTTTAAGATGAGACAGTACTGCACTGGCTTGGTTTGTGAGGGTATTCACGAGACTCAGGCATTCAATGTTGCCTCTCCTATGTTTTGTCAAGCTTTATAGTTGTTCTGGTTGGAAGAAATCATGCATCCTTCCCACAGTAAGTTCCATTTTTAGACTAAAATAGAGCTTCTAGTAACTGCTACTAAAGAGCTACAGTTTGCCAAGTTACCAGCTACCACTACATTTCACTAGGTTATCTGCATCAAGATTACAAAGTCCAAGCTTTAACAGGAAGCACTGAAATATTAAAAAAGTACAATTAAATATCAATAACCTCCTGATCTCAGTCTCACTATACTGTATATATCATGCAAAGTCAAGGACAAAATGGTGAATTGCACATTCACTACAAATGTCCTGCAAACACTAGCTACAGCAGGCAGACACAGTGTGCCTTAGCCTGTTGTACTGTCTGGCTGTGATCCTTGTTCTTTTGGCTCTGATCTAAGAGCCATTTCCATGCAGCCAGACCTGCACATCTGCTGTGAGTTTTAGTAAAATGAGTAAGTCAGCAATTAATGGGATTATCTTTCGACACTTGTCTACATTTTGGATTATCACAATAATATAACATGCATGGTGCTGTTCCAATAAAACAAAAAGGACTGTACAAGACTTCAAATGGCTTCTTTCCAGACTGAGCCCAAAAAACTATTTCCTTAGAAGTAATTATGGTTTCTGCATGCAACATGTACTGATTACAGTACATTCCTCATCAGAGAAGGCACATTCTGGAATACAGAGATGCAATGTCAGAAAAGGGAATGCAAAGCAAGTAAAAAAAACCACCTTCAACATGTGGAGTCTTTAAAATCAATTTGATAGAAGTCCAAGTGGTATATACTATGAACATTAACTAGTTGTGTAAAATGAAACAGCAACAGCAAACAGCTTTTTAAACCTGTATTTAAATGGCACAGTTTTGAGCCTTCCAAGAACAAGTCCCCCTGCGGTCACCATCTCCTACACCTCTCCCTTGCTGGACCATTGCTTTCATACTGCTGGCTACAGTCTAGCAGTGACACTGCTCTCTAACCAGCCAGTTTTTGGAGGCTACCAGTGGCACAATCAATGCCGTAGGGTTAGAGCAGCTGTGGGGGTTAATGGTGATGGCAGGGATGGAATTACAGAGCACTGCTCACCGGACAGATTGCGGATGCTGCAAGTCACAGAGATAATGTATGACAACCTTACCTCTGGCCATTGCTGCTGTGGTTTTCTACTCCTACCTCTGCCCCCATCATGGGGAGGGGAGATAGCAAGCCTTTGGGCCTTGCAGATGCTACAGTTAGCAGGACCTGCAGAAACCTGCCACTGCTGCTCCCCCCACCACAGGAGAGCAGGGCTGCTGGAGGGAGCAGGCAGAACTACCCAGCACAGTGGCTGAGGCACTCCAGTATCTCCCTTGACTGGAAACCACTGACTTAGAATAGCCTGCCAATGTGCAGCTTGCGGTTTGAAAGTAGTAGCTTATGATTAAGGTCCTCTGCCAAAAAAAAAAGCACAGCATCTCTTATACTAAGGTTCTTATGTACACACTGGCTTTGCTGATGGCGGTTGTCCATCAACTATTTAATGAATAACGGAGGTTTCTTATATGAAGAGAGACAAGAAAGGTTCAAACCACATCTCCAGAAAGGCACATGATTGCAGGGGGAGCTCCGAGTATGAGGAATTCTGTTTACAGGAACCAAGGACTGCTCTTTCACATACTTAGTTCCTGTATTACAAAACATTCCCTCAAACCCTTGTTTTCACTTTGGTTTTTGAACACGTATTATCAAGCCCAAATTCTAAAAAGAAAATATGCAATAGTACTCTTTTACTTGTAGAGACTTTTCATGGCTTGTTTTTCATAAAATAATATTAGTACCTCTTTCAGCAGTTTTGAACAATATTTTCTCTTTTTTTTAAGCCAATCTACAAGACTTAATGGTGACCACAGTTCCTGCCCTACAAGCCACATACCATGCGCTTCATGTAGTTAAGGTGACCAGGTGACCAGAAAAAACAAAACAAAACACCAAGAAAAAAATGGGTACAGTAAGTAGCAGCAGCTTCATCGCCCCAGGATCAGGCAGGGCAAGTTGATCCTGCAGCCAAAGTCAGCTACCCCGCTGTTACCGTCTCAGTTCTACATCAGGTAAAATCAGGTAATTCCTCCCTCCTTGTCAGCACAGCCTTTTGCCAGTGCCATAACACTATGGCAACTTTCAGCTCAAGAACTGCTTTTCATATGGCAGTATTTCACAAAGTGACAGGAGTGTCCTGACTGTGTACTTTAACCTCTATCCCCTGTCACGATCATGGGAAGAACATTGAGCCCTGTATCCGAGGGTCACTTCCTCCCCTCCTCACCCCTTCACAGCTCTTTACAGCTTCCTATGCATATGACAAAGGAAGGGGTTGAGTAAGGTTGTGTGGCTTTCTCGAGTTCCTACTGCATCAATAGTAATTTTGATTATGAAACCTATCACGAGAAAAGATGAACAGGATGCACCTCTGCCAAGTTTTCCCAAAACTACATTTTCTGCGTGAAGAAACTGCGTGCAGAACTGCGTGAGATGAGCTATGTCTCCTCGACAGTTATTTTACTCACACTGACATTTTTTCACTGAGTTTTCAATTGACGGCAGCATATTTTGCATAGATGGCAATCATCACTTTCTAAACATCCCAAGCTCCTATTTATTTGTAAGTAGACTCACTGGTCACAGAAGAATCACTTGCCTGAGCAAGGGCTGTGGCACTGAGCCCTATGTGGTTTTTTTGCTTTATTTGTGAAGTCTTAAGGTGATTTATTTTCTTCTTGTTATCATATGTAAGACAACCAGCATGATGCCATGCTGGAAGGCACAGTCTAACTTCACATTAAGGACAGCACCTTCACTACTGGGGTCATGCAAAGGAAAAACACAGCCAATTGTACCTCATACAAACTACTGGAATGATTCAAGATGATAGATTAACATATACGTACTATGCAAGTGCAGTGATAACTCAGACAATAAGAAGTCCCCTTTTATAATTGGTAAGCCATTATCACAGTGTGTTTAGATTTTTAGACAAATAGAGCCTGTTAGTACAGGCTTTCAAAAGAAATTGATAAATTTGATCTAACTACAAATTTCAACATTTTGCTCAGTATACACTGCTTCAGAACACTTCTCTAACAGTCAGTCGCTGACATTTTCATCTTCTACTCTGTCCAGTTATCTATGCATATCCACCTCAGTGCTATTTTAGAAAATATACACATGCTTTGAGACATTAAATCAGCTATGTCAGTTGATAAAAAAAACTGCTAAGAGAAAGCATTTTTAGAAACAGGATGCTAAAAAAAACAAAAAACAAACCAAAAAACCCCCCACAGACTCAAATGGGAAAAAAAACCCTAATTACAGAAGGTTGAAACTGTAACTGATCTATTATTTCAGAATATCTGAGCAGAAGTTGTATGAACACTGTATATACACACTGACAGCATTCAGGTAATTTAAAGATATAAATGCACAGTATAATACATCCAAAAATGCAGAACAGCCGAAGATCCAAACAGAAGTCTATTATTCAATACAAGCCAATAAAATTATCACTGATAGATGGAAACTGCTGCCCACATCCAACTGCTGAAGCAGTTTGTGTGTCCAGCCAGCATCTGACAACCCTAAGCCCATCCAGCAGCCAGCTGTCACAGACACAAGTTGTTCCACCCACTCCTCTCCCCTTCTCCTGGCTGCCTGCTCTCAACACTTTCTGTGCATCAGTGCTGGAATGCATTTTGCCCCAGGATGCAGTCCGGTAAAGTTAAGCCACCAGAAATGTGACCTTGCCAAAAAAAAAGCAGCCAGTTTCTCGCATTCATTCACCTTAGATGCACTGGAGCTCAGACAAAGATGCAAGTTCAGTGATGGGGAAAGGAAGAAGAGACTCCTTTTCCAGAAGCAAGTAGCCACTAGACAACATTAAATCTATTGAATCACATCTAGATGAATCGCATCTCAGTGGGGTTGGAGCAAACAGTAGGGAAGGAAAAGAAAAAATAAATCAAAAAACTATTCTCTAAAAATGTATGGCTTGAGATTTAAAGTAATATGTCCCAATTAAAAAACAGGCTGCAGGGTATCAACTGCACAGTAACGTCACAATAGACTACCAAGCAGTACTCTCTGTTATTAGAAAGATTACAAGTCAACAAAAAAACCGATAAATTTGATAAAGGAAGCGTGGGTGGAGAGGAACACACGGTTGCTGGTCCCTGACAGCAGCCCCAGTGGGGCAGCTGTGTGGCACTCGGCTGCTCGGTGGCGAACGCCTTTCCTCCCCCAAGCCAGGGGCAGGCAGCCTGCTGCCAGGCTCCCCAGGCACTTCAGTCTCCCTGCCAAGTAATTAACCACCATCATCCACGAAACACAGAAAAACAAGCAGCTCCCTGGGAATGCTCACTGCACCAAAACAGAAGTATAAAGAACCCAAAGCTGGACACTACGCAAGAATTCAAGTTCTTCCTGCTTTTGACCTGGTTGGAAAAATAAAAAGAGGAAGTATAGCCACAAAAAGCCTGGTTTAAGTACATTTAGGGCCTTCCTGTGAAGTTATTGAGGAAGGACCTTCCTTGTCCAGTCCCTTCAAAGCCTACCATAATTATGCCAGCTTTTACATTGTCTCCTGGCCATAAGGAACAAAGAGAGAGATCACCATTTCAGACTAACTCATTAGTTCATAATCAACCTTGCGGACGGAAGTCAAATGTAAGTTGCCTGGAATCCAAACAGGGAAAAAATCCCCTAGCCCTACATTGCCAGAGTTGGCCACTGTTCGCACAGTCCACAGAATTCACTCTAGACTACACAGACCTGCGCATTGGTATGTTTGATTCTCAAACGTTATACAGATTGAAACAGCTTTACATTTTACACTATAAGATACAAATAAAGAACAATTCCACTATTTAGCCTTCTCTCCTCCCTTTTTTTCAGACCCCCTCATAACTGTATGATGAATTTAAAATGTCATTTCATAAAACTTCTTAAGTTGGAGAATTGAAATAATAGTATTTGATGCAGACTTGGATGAGTATTTACCACACTGTTCCTAAATATTTGAGTGTGCAAATGGGTAGGAAATACTTTCAAAAAAGTAATGCAATGTAAAGTTACATTAAACCAAACAACACTTCAGGAAGAGAAATAATTTTGTAATAGCTTAAGTTTTGTCCCGCACATCTGAAGGACGTGCAACCTTTCATTTCAAAAATTAAAACATTTGAAGGCCCCAGGAGGGACTAAAATAGGCTACTCAAACCCAAACCACAGCTATCCCCAGACAGAGCGAGACAGCCCCATATCAAGAACAGAAAGCTTTATTCTCTCCATCCCTCCACATTCCCATAGCTTCCACTGCTCACTTCTTACCAGCTCTGACACACACTGGGTTTCTCTCTAGGCCAGCACAACCCCTGCAGCTAGCCAGCAAGCGGATGCTGGTTTTATCACAGGAGTTTTGTTCTGTGTGAGACTGGGCAGCCTTTTGGCAGCAACTGCTCACTGGATCACTTGAGCTGCTCACAGAACTGCTGCCCAACAAAATGCTGCTGACTCCTATGAAATATTTACTGTTTTCTGTATAGCCTCCATTTTTGGCATCCAAAGAAAGAGCATTGAAGTATTCATTAAAAAAAAGCTGATGCCTTGCATGTTGGAAAAGTTTTCCAAAACAAAGAGCAAATAAAATCTATGAAATTACTCTTAAAAAATTATATTTGTTTAAGACTAAACATTGAATATCTTTGCTAATACAAGGTTTGGCAATACTCCAATCCCTCTCCACCTCATATGACCTAACCCAGTTGTTCCCCCTGTTTCTTTTTTTTTTTTTTTCTTTTTAGTGACAGGTCATGATTGTAAGGGCTTTTTCACAAACAAGAGCAGCCACAATGTATTAAATATTTTATTGCAAGCTAAAGGAAAGATTGCATTTCCTAATTACCCCTCTCAAGGTCAAGTATTGCCTGTCAAATGGCAGGGAACACACAGGCACTAAATTTCCAAACTCTTAAAAGAATTTAATCCCAGGGCAGGGTGGAGAGAGATGGGGAAGAGAAGCATTCCATAACTTTTTTTAATTTTAAATAAACACTCAACAAATTCACTGAGTTTACAAGCACTGATGTAACCATTAAGCTGTCTGTCTCTTTACATGGTACCTACACATAAAAGACTGATGTAAGACTTGGGATGCTGCAGTCGCAAAGCAAAGCGTAGTGATGGTACTAATGAAAACAAGTCTCTGTTGACTTCTGTGTCACAGTATCATTGAACCTTTCAAAATAACATTGCTCTAAATCAGTTTTTCAGCAATGCTTTCACTCTATAGTGAATATTACTATCAAACAAAAAAAAATTCTATAAAGTTCCAGTCGTCAAAAACATCAAAGCTCCAGAAAAGGTACATTCTACATATTTGCTATATTTGTTATGGGCCTTCAGTACTTGGAAAAACTCAGGCAGCTGGACACACACTCATTTGCACATGGGTGACAGCAATGAACAAACTGCCATGTGAATTTATACCTTCCCATAGGCATTGTCCCTTCAGCTCCACTGTTCCCCCCTTACCCAGTCCCAGCAGTCCATGCTGGAAGGATTTCTTTCTGTTTCAGACTGAAGGGAGCCAGTGCTTCAGCAAATGACTTCACTGCTTATCTCAGATACTACTTAAGAGTGTCCAGGGATATCTGTCCACTTGATTTCAAATGCACACAGACTGGAACTACCTGCTGTCACCTTTTCTACGTGTACTGTCTATATCCATAGGTCGCCTACCCAATTCTGAGAAGGTGATGTTAGGAGCTATCTAATGCTATTCCACAGGGTAGTAGGAGCTCACCCCTTCTCACCCTCCAAGCCACGTATTTGTACCACAGTTTATTCCTGCGTTAACTGGTTTCATACAATTTCTAAATGGAGTCTGGGAAATACACTGCCTGGAAAAATTCCATGATAGTACAACCTATGTCACCTTAAAGCACATACAAATACATTTGTACTTCACATATTTGATCTTTAAAAAAAATATAAAAAAATCAAAGATCATGGCTTCATCAACATATTGACATTCAGACTGCCACTGAAAGGCCTCTGCAAACTGAAATAACGTGAAGTAAGCCAAAGGGCAAGAGGAAAGAGAGGTTGTAATACTGAAAATAGTATTACAGCACCACATTGAGTTTCCTGAAAATCCATAAGGGTTTAACATTACATTTACAGGAAAAGAATATGCATTACAGATCCTAGAAAACAGCTCTTAAGAGCCATATTGGTGGCAAAAAAAGAAAAAGATACAGAAAAAATTTACATAAAGAGTGGGAGGAAAGGTGTGATTCCCATTCTTTTGGTTGATTATCAAAAGCTAGTGGGAGAAGAGCAATTTCAAACTCAATGAAACAGATAAGGAGCCAACAGATTTTAAAACAAGTATTCTTTGTACCCAAGAAAAATCAGATGCCTACAAGTACTGAAATCAGGGGGAGAGCTATTTGCATGCACCTACTCCAAGCTTCTCTAGCAAACCTCTCAAACTCACTTAACCAGTGACTCCCTTCCTTCTATTTAGTCTCAGAGGGCTTTCCAGAGAGAGACCAGCATTCTGAACCCAAACCGTCCACAGATCTGTTTCATCTGCCTCTCTGTGGAAGACATAATTCAGAATATTTACTGTCTTACATTAAGCTGCTAGGGTTGAGTAAACCTTTAATTTAACTTACCCTAAGTTGAACTTCTCTCAGAACTGAAAAACGCACTCACAAGTAGTAATCAACAGTATTCAGTAGTTTTCAACAGTGTTCTAAAAAAATCCAGTTACAAGCATATTTGCAATTTTCACTGGATGGTGCAATAAAAGAAAACATTCTTTAATTCTGAAAGCCCATTCTGTACATTAAATGCAGCATAAGCATCAGTTAAATGCATTATTGCAACATTATACATGAAAAGCTGAGCATAAGTCAGAAATGTACACTTACTTCCTAAAACAATGAGAGATACAATTCTTATAGCAAATGCTTGCTTATAGAAGTATCCTATAGAAACCTTGCAGCTATAAACAGAGCTTGATAAATCTGGCAAATCAGCCAGGAACAGAAACCACTTGTAAACATCACAAAACTAATTTGCTTTTAAGAAAGTCTCGAGCTGGTGAAAGCAGCAGGAAAACAAGCCAAAAGCAGCAGAGTTCTCGGTGTGGCAGATGTATCGGGCAAGCGGTTCAAGAGACTGCAAGCTCATTTACTGAGAATAGGAAGAAAAAGCCACCAGAGCATTCCAGCTGTATTGCATCACAAGGCAGCTGGATGTTCACCAGTTTATTTGCTTTAAACTGGAAAGCTTAACTCTTGGTGTCTCTCGACTCAAACACACCCCAAGTCTTGAAGAGATGAAGGTTTAACAGAAGCATCCTGTTCAGTCTTACCTGGTTCAGAAGACATTGTTTACAAATATAATCCAGTACCACTGCATAAAGAATTGATTTCGCAATGGTAGTAACGCTATGCCAGGCTCACATATATCCTATTTACAAGACCTGTAAGTTGCCAGAAAGGACTTCTCACCAGATGTTCGGTATATGCTGACAGTTTACATGCTGGGTCTTTCAATTACACTATGCTCCTCCTCTTTGAAGGCAAGCCTGTCTTGAGAGGAAAAACGTAAGCATGCAAACTAGTCCACTTAGGGAAGACAGCAAAGTCTGTTCACTATTAAAGAGGAAAAACAAAGAAACCGGATTATATAACCTACAAACTGCTGGAGAAAGGAGGAGGAGGAGGGGGAAGAGGAGGGACTACTGTAAATTCTTTTGTCTAATGCCTCAGCTACGATGAAAGTTTTGTCATAATTTATTGCATTGCTCTTTGAAATTAAAGCAGCATCAAGGTTAAAGGAGAAGTTAGTACATTTCTCTGGCTGGTACTTTGTTCTCCCTTTACACTTCATGATGCTCATTTCTAATAATCTTTTTCATTGCATAATCTGTGTTTAAATTTATGCCTAGAATGAAGCAAATACAACACGCAGGATACCAGAGCAGTGACCAAAAAAGTCTACATTAAAGAGTGTCATGAAAACATAAGCTTGTTTGGCACAGATTAAAATTCACTAGAATCATTTAAAAACAATTTTGAATTAGCATAAACTAGGCATTGTGCTCCAGGTTAGAATACAAAAATACTAGAGTAAATTCAGAGCTGTGAAAAAGCACTTTTTTAAAAAGCAAAAGGATTAACTGAAAAGGGAAGTTACTGCAAGTAACTTTCTTTCATTGTTCACAACTCTCACACCATGTGATCCCTAGCTGGCACACTTCCATCCCAGCAGGAGAAAGAAATCAGACTTTAAATCCAGCCCTGTCAATTTGGATAATATGAATCAGAATATAGCAGCCAGCTTGTCATTCACTGCAGCTGAGGTCATCTTCAACCACTGCGCTGGTCCAAACCACAGCTCCCTACAGCCCCTTCCACCTCCGGCCACTTATAGTCCTCACATTCAAGGCTATGTAGAAACACAACACTGCAGAGCTGCTCTGAAGAACAAGTACCAAGGGTTACAGGGAATACGCTTTCAAAACAATCCATTGTTATGAACAACTGTTTTTCACTGAGGAGACAGCCCTCTGGAATAGGGCAGCTAATTATTTCCTTTCTACTACAGATGTTGAACAGAGGGGGTATTGCCAAAACCAGTAAAAACAACTATTTTCCTTCAGTTATTTCAACACCTGTGCATTTTTATTCTTGAGATAAGCAGATGCAAGTTCCATGCATATGGGTTTGAAATCTCAATGGAACCCATTTTTAGTACTATGACCAAGATTTGCATGTGTTGTTTTTGAGTGTTTATTTTTAAACTGCTGGGCTAGGAAGTTGCATTTCCCCATCCTCGATACTCCTAGCAAGTAATCCCAGGCTTCTTAATGCCACATACAAATTTTATGTACCCAGCTGATCAATGCATCATTAAAAACAACAAATAACAATAGCTGAGTTTCATAACCAGACTAAGAGAACTCCAATGCACAGGTTACATTTCTAAGTTGACCTCCAAGAGTTCAAAGCTTGCTCCCTTGCTTGAGCTTCCACATGAAGTACATCTACAACAGAACACCTTCTCTCTCCAGAAAAGCCTTTGCAGGGAAGATGCATTTTCTGCTCAGTTTCCCATGTTTGAAACAAACTCATTTCCCCATCAGCCTGGTCTGTCCGCCAGCCAGTGAGGCTCTGTCAGCCCTTCTTCATCCTGGTGTACTCTTCCCAACCTAGGAGAGTCACTGATGATGCCTGCCACACAAGTACATGACAGATCTTGAATTCAGATGGGCTCAGCAATAAAGTTTTCAATTCTCACACAAGCAACATAGTAGGCTAGAAAACTAAGACAAACAGCTACTAAATAATACAAGAAGCAATTAGTTCAGATAAACTGTAACATAAATGCCAGTTACTGACGAAGAGAAGAGAAGAGAAGAGAAGAGAAGAGAAGAGAAGAGAAGAGAAGAGAAGAGAAGAGAAGAGAAGAGAAGAGAAGAGAAGAGAAGAGAAGAGAAGAGAAGAGAAGAGAAGAGAAGAGAGGTCACACAAGGAAAAGTAGGGGCTGGAGAAGAAATCAAGGCTCCCTTTTGGGGAAAGTGTATAATAACTGTTACAAACTTTGTAACGTGATACCTATGTGAAAGGGTTGACATCTGAGCTACTCTGCACTCCATCTGTCCCTGCCACAGGGGACAAGGCAGAGAACAGGTGAGAGGTCAGAGCTCCCACCAGCCCCGAAAGGTCCACAGAGTGGACAGTCCACAGAGGGTAACTGCAGCTCTGCTACCGCTCGAGGAGAGAGAAGGAATTTTACACACATGAAGGAAACTGGGAACTTCACTTCCAGAAGGAGCAACATTAAAACAGGTGTAAAGGAGTCTCCAAAACCCAACTTCAAAACACATGCTTAACTAGTCCTTTTTTTAGAAATGGTAAAATATTAATTGTTTTATCTCTATTTGATTAATTGGCACATAAGGGGATTTGGGAGAGATTAGAAATTATACAACGGGGACATCTCATCAACCTATTCTCCTGGTTTCACACAAGTTTTATACCTAAATTTGCTTACTCTAAAACGTGTAAAATAGAAACTGTACAATGCAGTTATATTGGCAAATACGAGCTGAAAACTCATTGACAGGAAGTGCAGCTATGTCTTACCTGTCACCAGAACATGCCTGTGAACTGCAAAGAACAGTTAATTTAAAAATAAAGTTTGTTTCATTTAAATACTTATTCTCCATGCCTCTTCATCTGCCTTTTTTTAGAGAAATTTATTAAAACTTTCTCATTAGTGGGTAATTAAAATCATACTACTAAAAGAAGGAGCTGCTGTCATTTAGTATGAATAAGACAACCAGTTAAACTAAACCCAGCATGTTTTTAGTCCAGAGACTTGCACAGTAGACTACTTCTATGAAACTAAGTTACCTCAAATAAAAATTATTGGCTTGTATATGACTTCATCACTCCAATAATTAAGTTTTTACAAGCGTCTTGCAATAAATATACTGCACTTACTTTGCTTTGCACCTGCAAGTACTTTTCAAACTAAATGTCACAAGCTTTCTCTCAGTACTTACCATATTTTGCAGATAAGGGGACTCAAATTATGTACCCGACTCATTTGAATATTCTTAATGTAATGAAGCTGGAGTTGAGAAGGAAGTCACATAAGTACTGTTAGGAAACCTGGAAAGCTGAACTGAGTATTGTGGAGCTATATGGGCAGCATGCCACATTGACACACCGCCCCAAAACTAAATTAGCTCATGTGACAGTGAATCACAGTCCAGCATTCAGTACGGCTCTCTTCAGCTGGCTTCCCCTTACTGCAGTCTCATGTCAGCCACAGTTTGAAGAGGTTTGCTGAGGATCCTACATCAGGACAGGATACCAAGTTTCTGCAAGCTAGTGATGGAGAGTGTTTTGTCCCATCCAAAGGATCAGTAACCCATGTGTTGCCTTAGCATGAGCACTTCTGAATTCCAATATATCAGTGCTCTGCACCGAAAGCACCCCCCAATTTGTTTTTCCCTGTGAGAGATCTTTAGACATCTCAATGAGTACAAGAGAGATGTAAAACCATAACAACTAAAAAGTCACCTTTCACAGGGCTACCATAAAGTAGGTGTGGTTGACTGACTGTTATCTACCCCTCTCCCTTCTCCTGTACAACCCAGTGCTTCCAAAGCACAGCAGCTCGGTCCTGAGCAAAAATAAAAGCATGCTTTATCCTTACCCCAAAATAGTTTTTGAGGTGCTATTAAAAGCCTCTCTCAAAAGCCCAGCAGTAGTCTGCAGAGGCGTTCAACTTGGCTCCCAGCTGTATTCTTAGGGCAATGAGATTAGCTACTGAGATACCACGCACCCTTGTCCCAAAGTGACCTCCAGTTCTGTCAGACCTTTCACGTGCTGCCCTTTTCACTATTCTTGGGATAGCCTAAAACCAGTGACAAATGATTTTATGCAGAAGGCTGGATGGATATAAACCATACCTGGAGAAAAAGAAAAAAATCCAAAGCATACAACTTGCTAGTTACTGTAATTTTGAACAGATACTTCTGTAACAAGGAAAAAAAAAAGTCTGAAAATTCACTTGGGTTGCAGGCACACCAAAGAACACCTGAACTGCAGATATGCAAAAATGTACACTGGTCTAGCTTGAAATTTGGGAGAAAGCTGCACTGCCTCAGGCATGTCAATAATAGGTGACCATGTGCCCTTCCTACCTGCACCTTCTTGCTGTACTGAAGCAATGAGTATTCTCTACTTTCTTTTTGAGCATTGTGCAAGAGCTCAAGCAAGGCCACTATCGCTGGTGTTTTGTGGTTTCATTTGATTGTAATGGGGGACACTATGGGGTCTTCCTACCTCTGGTCACCACAGGTGCACAGTAAAACTGCAGAGCCAAAATGTGGCAAAGTGAATGGCTTAAGAAGTCAAGCAGCCAACTACCCAGAGCTACAAACAGGGAAACCACCACATGGATGTTCGGGAGTTTACCTTCTCTCCCAAGGAAAAGGAGATGAAGCCCAAAAGGATGTGCTTAATGCTAGAGATGCATTTCATTTTAGTGTTTCTACTACCAAGATGAACAGATCCCACTGCCATCGTTCCCCCTTGCAGCTCATCACATTCCTCCCTTACAGAATCACAGAATCACAGAATCACAGAATCTAAGGGGTTGGAAGGGACCTCGCAAGATCATCTAGTCCACCCCCCCTGCCAGAGCAGGGTCATCTAGAGTACATCACACAGGAACGCATCCAGGCGGGTTTTGAATATCTCCAGTGAAGGAGACTC
>VZRW01008583.1:534795-579440 GCA_013398125.1 Aegotheles bennettii
CAGGAGTAAAGACAGAGGCAAAGAAGGCATTCAGTACCTCTGCCTTCTTTCTATCCTCTGTCTCTAGGGCACCCTCGTCATTCATCAGTGGGCCTATATTGCCCCTAGTATTAGTTTTATTTGCTATGTACTTGAAAAAGCCCTTTCTATTATCCTTGACCTGACTTGCAAGGTTAAGTTCCAAGGAGGCCTTGGCTTTCCTAATTGCCTCTCTACATCCTCTGACAACCGTCCTATATTCCTCCCAAGTGACCAGCCCCTCCTTCCATGACCCATAGATTTCTTTTTTCCGCTTGAGTTTGGCCAGCCGTTCCTTGTTTAACCATGCTGGTCTCCTAGCTCCCTTACTTGATTTTGTACCCATTGGGACACTCTGATCCTGAGCTTGCAAGAAGTGGTCCTTGAATATTGACCAACTATCTTGAGCGTCCAAAAATGTCCATCCCATGATGAGCCAATGCAACCTAGCAGGAAAAGCAAACTGTTCTGTTCCAGGTGAGCAAGCCGAATCAGTGTTTTGTACAATGTGGCAAGCTCCAGGAGGTGCATGGCAATCATAGCGTGGCATAGCTCAGCACAGAGGGAAGGAACATGACAGCCCTCCCCAGTATGAGGCTGTCATGTTAACTCAGCGATGACATCTCATCCAGAGAAGCAATAGAGGTAAGCCTGAGCACTGGCAGAGGTTAATGACGACTGAATGCAGTAGCTGTGAAGCAGTGACAAGGACCCTTGAATGGGTACACAAAGGATGAAATTCACACATGGTTGCCCATTATCCTCAGGAGAGACAAGGTGAGAGAGTCCATGGGCAGCCCAAGAGCTCCCTTAGGCCAAGCCAATGGCTGGCTGATGACAAAGGAACATCCCGCTCTTCCTCTACTTGCATTGGATCTTGTCTGGCATTGCAGCAAGCCTGTTCAGCTCATTAATCCATCAGAAATGTATTCCTTTTCCTTTGGATTCTTCTGTTAACTTATCAGACTGAGGTGACCCAAGGGGTCAGATGAGCATCAGTGGCAACAGGAAAACAAAGTGGAAGAGGCGGACAAACTCCTTTCAGGAAGCAGACCTAGTATTTTGCAGTCTTGTTAAGCTGCATCCTTCAACCTCTGCCATAGAGGCATGTGAGGAAGGGAGAAACAACCATATGACAACTCAGGATTTGCACGTATATAATGAATGGGGAAAAATTCTAGATTATGCAAATGACTTACAAAATAAGTGACCACCAGGAAAAGAAGGGAGGAGGAAAAGTCCAAACAGAGGTGGGAAGGGAGCTTAGGAAGGGGTATTCAGGACTGCTGCAACAAGGAAAAGTAACAACAGCGCCTTAAAAAGATGGTTAAATCACTCCCACCAAGGTGAGAAATACTATGGGAGACTCTGAATTTGCTGCCCAAACAGAAAAAAGTTTGTTGAAAGGACAATTTCCCTCACAGTTCTGAAATCAAAAACTCCCCTATCACTTCCCCTGACTCTCCTGGTTCACGTGCAAGATTTAAAACAAGCAATCTCAAGGCAGGTGTGATGAACAACTACCATGCCATAATTAGAAAGTAAATAGCAGTATTTTTCCATCTTTTTTTTAGTCTTCTTCCAGCTCAGCTGGTTCGTGTGCCCCAAAGGGAAAGCCTGTGGTTGCACAAAACCCCGAAGGACATGCAATAAAAGTTCTTCAGGGAAAACCCTGCCTTTTTGCCCTGTGTTTGTACAGCATTTGTCATTGTAGCATCTTGGTGTCTACAATTTAGTCCAAGAATAAAACTAATACAAGCAACTACAAAACTCTCCAAACAAATAATTAAATGATTGTAGTTCTACAAAATCAAAGAAATATATTAAAGATCACTGACATCTACTCTATTAGCGTTTACAAAAGGAGTGCTTTTGCTATGGCAACTGTATGTTTTACACTAACCATATAAAGCTGTTTTTCTGTAGGTTAAAATATTTCCCCTAATTAAAAAAAAAATAAAGTAAATCAATACAGGAATCATTTTTCAATTAATCTCTCTCGTAAGGAAAGGTCAGCAAATGTTACAGGATTTTTGGTTTTAGGTGTAGGAAGTGGTCAAAGGCTTTGCCTTTATCAACTGGGTTTGATTTGCCAATTCTCCTGTTTAAAAAATGGTTTCACAGTTCACTATTTCTTATATTTTTATATATATTTTTTTTCAAAGGAGGCATACGTATTACATTTTAAATATATATATAAATATATATATTACAAAATTGAGAGAAAGCTTCATGTTATGATTTAGGGAAGAGAAAATTACTGTTTGTAGTGTTATCCATTCTATTACACTAACAAACAGTTAGTAAATAAATACAATGAGAAGGCCCTCTGTCCCTGCAGCTCTGCCTTTTCTCATATCGTCTTCACTGCTTTCTCTTTCCCATGCCTCCTCTCTGGAGAAGGCCACTTCTTCAAGCCTCCTGACACTTCCCCAGTGACAGTGCTACCTCTGATGGCAACATTCCCCCTTGCCACTGTGCTCTCCTGTCAGTCAGGACATACAGCTAGACCAGCAGAGCTGGGTGGTGCTAGGAAAGCTGAGCAGCTCTGGTGGGGACCTCAGTTGAGGACCATGTTGTAGCTGCTACCACAGAAACCCATACCCGTCTTCAAGGAAGCATGGAAAGAAGGGAAGAGGAAAAAGCTTGTGATCTACCCTAATAGTGTTGCCATGTGTCTTTATTCAGCTTCACAGATTAAATGTATTACCCATTTCACATCTTTGCAAAACAGCTGAAGAGCAGATTCTCAATTTCCAGTTAATTTAGCTTTTGGTCACACACACACAAAACAGCCCCCAAAAAAACCCTACAACTCAAGCCAGGAAGACCACTACACAGGATTACCTTAGATTTTCTCAGCAGTACAGTAAAAGGCTGTATCTACAACTTAAAAATTACCCCTGCCACGTTAGAAATCCAAACAGTACAAAGACTCACAAGTGAAAGAGGTTGGAATGCAGTGAAAGTGATTTTGTTTCCATATAAAAAACAGGTTTGGGCAGTGATAGATACTAAAAATAAAGTACAAATTACTCTTGGTTTCAGTGAAAAAAAACCCACAACAGCATGGAGGCTGCACAATAAAAACCAGAGTGGAATGCTCCAGTACGTTTCTGGTGTAGATGAAAGCATATGAACCGTGGTCAGGAAAAAAAGTTTTAAAAGGCCATTCAGTCAACATTCTTGGTCTGAAAAGAAGCAACAACAAGTGTTTGGGTAACCTACAGCAGAAGGCAGCAAATACACAGTGATTTTTCCCTCAACCCCCATGGCTTCCAGAACCAGTTTAGGGATCACCCACGTCAGCAGGTGCATTTGTGCAACTGCATTTTACCAGCTGCTGAAAGTCACAGTCACCATGAATATAGATAGTCTTTTCCTGAAACCATTTATATTTCTTGCACAGAATATGTGACAGTATAGGCATTTTCATTCTATTCTGCCTTAAGTCTGACTTGATGCTTTCTGGAGAAGAGAAACTTGATGGCACAACACATTTGCCTTCCTCTTCTACCATTCTCTGTCCTCCTTGTTGTATTACAGAAAGCATCAGATTAATTTTCTCCAAAAAACATCAGTTCCTAAAGATCACAGAGCCATAGAATGGTTTGGGTGGGAAGGGATCTTTAAAGATCATGCAGTCCAACCCCCTAGCCACGGGCAGGACTATCTTTCACTAGATCAGGACTCAGGACAAAAAATTCCACTATCTGTTCATGACTATTTCCTCCTGCCTCATATGTATATAAACAGCTTTAACCTCCTGACTTTGTCCTGTTAGGGCCAATTTATTCCACTATATATAGGACAGTCAGCAAATCAGGACCTCTTTACAAAGCTTTTTCTCCCCTGTCATTAATACATAGTACTGGTTTTTTTTTCCAGTCCATCCAGCTTTGCCTATCTCAAGCACCGGAGAAGAGTGATCAAAAGGAATTCCTCAAATCAATTTCTTTCAAAAAAGGAAGTTAACAATACAGAGAGTGGTGACAAATAAGAGAAAGTAGAAGTGTATTTCAGCTTTTGGTGCAACAAGAGTTCAGGGACAGCTGTGACTGTTTTACATAGTGAAGTTGACCTGACAGTTAAACACAGCCTTCATAGACCACATCAGCACTAATGAAACTATGATTTCCTTTAAATTACTGCTATCCACACTCCAAACCTCATCGGCCAGACAGTAATAGCTTTTCCTCATTTATTTTAACACAAAAGCAATCAATAAGCTCTTCCTCACAGTTCTTTTACTGCTATCTATGAACTCCAAAAACCTAGAACTGGGGAAGATGCCAGCTCTAAAATATATACAGTCAAGTTTCATTGTTGTATTTCTTACAGAAAGAGATTCTAAAATGCCACCCGATTTCCAGATAAACGGGATTAAAGCAGTTTCAGTGATCTACACAGCAAATCTTAATCCATCAAAACATGATGAATAGACTACAGTATCAAAGAACTGTAAGTAGATCACACTGGATTGAGCAGCTTTTCCCTCTCTTCATTACTGTGTCCCGTGCATTGTTTTACACTGAGAATGTCTAATACCAGATTGCAGTACTATCACACTTCTAGTAGCCTCCTGGATCATACACACAAGCTGAGGCTGTTCCACAGAAGACACATACATGCACAAAAAAACCCCAACCCTCAGCTACAAACTAAAGTTTTACTCCTGTGGCAAGCAGCAAGCAAAAAAAAAAAACATTCCACAAATTTCAGAATTTCTCAACAGTAGGCAAATTTGGGAATATTCCCAGTCATACCAGAAGAACATCAGCAATAAGACAAGTCTGGAAAATTCAAGTCATTGTTTAGAAACACTATATTTTACAATCAGTAAAATCATCTTTATAAACACACACACACAAAAAATACAAATGCAGGGCCTGTTACGGCAGAAACCAGGGCACAGCTCGCAGAACACGTGGAAACATGAGGAAAAATTGGAGGGCAAGGTGCTTTAACTACAGTGTTCTGAACTAAGTTTTTAAAAAGAGCAGTTACCAAAAATAACAAGATGCCAGCAGACAACAGAGGGGTGCAGCATTACCGACTTTACTACAGGCGAACAGTGCTTGCACTGCTAACTGGTCATATTAGAATTTAACTCGTGTTTCGATTCTTAGGTAAAGCTCTAATTCCACCATTAACTCTTCAATTTCATTTTGGCTTGTAGCAGCTATCTTTAAGAGTTTGTTTGTAGCAGCTTCCACAGTTAGAACTGACTCACAAATCTTGACAAGCCAAGGGACAAAAACACTTGCCAGTTGCATTACCGTGGGTGGCCAAGTCATAACAGCAACACAGGGCTTCAAGCAATGGCATGAACAAGAGCTACTGAAGAGAACAGACATCAAAATTAGTCATGGAAACTGCCTTGGCATCTAGGGCTGCCAGAGAAATATTACAGCTGTAAAGAAAAGTGGCACGGGATCTTGAAAAGAAAGGCAACAGGTAATCTTATATAACTTATGAATCCTTTGGATATCTTCACAAACTGAACAACAGGTATATATTATTCAACTATGTTGAATGCAAATGAGAATAGCATCAAATTATTTATTCTAGGTAACAGATTTCAGTCTCAAGGTAACTGCTGCAAGCATGACACAGGAAGCAGTCATAAACAATTCTGAATTATAGAAAAGACACTTCAGGCTTTCACACACCTTCCTTAACATCAATGGTCTTCTTAAGAAGTGGAAGAGAAAAAACCCAACAATAACTCATGCAGGAAATGGGACCTTAGAAATAATTCTACTTCAAGATACTCTGTTGCTGGCGTGCAGTCATTATCCCCATCCTGTTCTTCTCCCAGCTAGGAAGCCTGAAGAAGGATAACCTGGGAGGAATGTTTTCTGAAATGATTTGCAGAGTAGCTCTGATTCTTCACGTTCTTCAACTAGACACCTCAACATGGAATGACAGAAGTACTTCTGTACTAAATGCATTCCCCTCTGGAAAAGACTAAAAAAACCTGCCACAATTCATAGACATATCATTAATCTGCACACTGCCCGTCTCTCACATTTAGTTATTCATAGTCTCAACTGCACTGATTTAGTACAGTGATATTCTTTAGAACAAATTCAACAAATTTGGTATTTTCTAAAATCTGGTACAACAATTTCTAGGATCGTGAAAAAACTACTAATGCCTGCATTTTGTCCCCTACAAAGCAGAAAAGACACAAGCAATTTTACACTACTAAAGCCCAGCAAACAGTCCAACAGCAGCAGTGCCTATGTCAGCAGGTTTATCCTCCCACATCCAGCGCCCCAAGGACTCCGTTATTTCATGGGAGCTGCAAACAGAAGAGTTTATAAACAGGCACCAGGACTTTCCAAAACAGTTGGACCTTCAGAGGGAGCTGCAGGCTTTAACCTCGAAATAGCCATGCTGCTATGAGGAGACAGTGCAGAGCCTGGCCTTGTTTGTTTGTTTGTTGCAATGTTCATAACTCACAAGTAAACAGCAGGAAAAAAGTGTATTGAAAATTAAGCATGTTTTAAAGCTCCGCCAAGCAGCGGCCCAAACACAATGTATAAATAAATCCAAGTCATGTCAAACAGCATTCCACAGTCATGTGTCAAGTGAAAAGCAGAAAGACTTGTCTGTTTGAAGAAAACAATTGTGATTGTTTATATGCAAGCCAGCTTCCTATATATTGACTCAGGATTTTACCATTTAATGACAAGTCCTCTGAAAGCTTAATATGTACAGACAATATAAACAAGATTATGCTGAGCCCACTGCATACAAGGTGGTATTCTAACACTATTTAGTTGGGAGTTCATTCAAAGTGTCTTTTACCACAAGATGATATACCGAAATTGAAGCTACCCTCTTCAGAAAACCAAACCACTACCCAGTACGACCTATTACTTCTGCTGGCCCCCAGAGCTTGTATTCTAGAATAAATCTCCTTCAAGAGATCATGCAGGAGATTACACTGACCCTCATTTGTTTGCATTAAGCATAAACATTAAAGCTGCTTGTAATAACCTACCAAAGATTTAAAAAAAGCTTTAAAAAAAACCCCACATTAATTTCAAACAGACATTTAACAGTTCCTCTATTACATGGAAATGGGATGTCTACTATGAAAGGCCAGACACTCAAATAGATTAAAGAGTGTTTAGCCTTTAAATCCTGCATCTGCAAATCAACACTGACCTAGTGACCTAAAGTAAAATTTAATAAGGAAAAAAAAGGTATTCAACAGCCACACACAGACCATTCAAAAAGGAAATAGAAAAAATTGTTTGCTCAAGGCTACATGGACATTCACACAGTGCTCATCACAGAATATAATAAGAGCTGGAGAACATCAAATGTAAAGTCCCCTATTTATCCTTGAAACAGGTTTAGCAAAGGCAGAGGAAAAGCAAGCTTCCCAGCACATGACCAGCTGGCAATCAGGAGAAACCACCTCCGGAAGGAGTATACAAGCCATTACCTTTATGTCGATATGATTGCTGCTCTCTGTGAAGACTTGCCAGCGAGGCAGTAATTCACATCCACAGTGACAGTGAATCCTGTAGGCAACAGCTACCTTACCAGAAACAGACCTGAGAACAGAAACAAGTCCCACACCAGCTACAGAATAACCTTCGGGTGGTTGCCCTTCCCTTCAGCCAGGATCAGCAACTGAAGGGTGAAAGTCTAATCTCTTTTTGAGCACAAAAGCCAATCTGCCTCCTCTGCTCTTTTGAACAACGCAATTACAGACTTGCAACTTGCACATGTGAACAAGTCCACAGCAGCCCATTAAAAGCGAGTTTTGCATAAATCACTCAGTTTAATGGCAACACAATACTTAAATTCTGAAGAAAGAAGGGATTAAAAAGAAGTCTTTTTAATTACAAGGTTTACACAAAAAATATTTTAATTGCAAGATTATAGCTTCCATTAAAAGCTCTCGCCTGGTTCCACCAATGTGCAAGCGTGACATGACACCTGAAAGGACTTCAGGCATATATACCAGGCTCCCACAAGCACAAGAAAAGCTCACATACCACAGTTAAAGTACTCAAAGAAATAAAAAACCCCTCAGCTTCCAACACACACTTTCGTTAGGCACCAAGACTTGAAAAGCATCTCGTAGGTTAAAAATTTATCCTAGGCAAATATGTTGCAATCGTGACTTATTAACCCCATTGGTAACTTTCCTCTCGGACCCCAGTGCACTGACATTTTTAAATGCATAAAAGCAGAGGGCAGATTGGTGGATTTAGGACTGACACAGTTTTAATTAAAACCTTCTAGTAGTGTCCTCCTCTGTACTCAATAAAAATGGCAGTCCTGGCAAGAGGGATGCAGCGTAAGAGCATTATTTGAAAAGGGAAAGCCCATACAGGACTAAATACATCTGCTGAAGTAACATTTTGTCTATTCAGGGTACAGATTCATTTTAATGCCCCTCATTTAAATCAGTAATTTGAACTGTACACAAACGTTCATCATGCATTTGTTATGAAAAAGATGAATACTCCTAGCTCTTACAGCACAACAAAAAATGTCTTTTATAGGACACCAGAGCCTCACAAGCATGTATTTCTGATTTTCCCCTTAAGATGAAATCTGGCCATCAAAACAGTCACAATCTTTGCAGCATATACCGAAAACTTGTGTCAAGTCTCTGCAGAATTAAGCTCTATAAGAGAAAGAGTCCAAAATGTTTGGTCAGTTGGTGAGTTGGAAAGGGGCAGAGGGTGGGAACGAGGAGTGGGAAACCTGCTCCTGCATTCTGCCTTACACTGATTCCTCTGGGAAAACTGCATAAAACCCCCTGAACATCCATTGTAACCCCAGCTCTGTTTGAACCTTTCCCCCTCACCTCACCCTTCGTGACCGTACAAAACCCAAACATGTATCGCATCCAAAGAAATCACTCAGACAAAAAGCAATCAGCGTGCAAAGGCATATAAATCAAATAGATTTGGCAGCCAACAGCATTTCATAAAGACAAGAGATATGAATTGCTCCATTTGTGTCAGTTTGGCCAGTTATTGTTCTGACTTACTACTTTCACGACCCCAAATTAAACCGCCTGAACTGAAAGAGACAAAGATCTTTAAAACACAATTCCCCCCACGCCCCCTCGTAACAATGAGCGTTATTCCGTGCCGCTGCCACCCCTAAACCATAAAGCCACCGCACCAATTAAAAATTACCTACGCACATAATGAATTTAGTACTGACCTTGCAAAAAGCTTACTCCTCCTGGCTAGAAATCACTAATAGTTTGGTAAAATCCTTTTACGTTCTCCTCCAGCCAGCTAATTCCAGCCTGCCATTAACGCACTCCATTGCAGATAATTGCCGGCAGCACACGCTCCCCTGCTTTTGCCGGTTCCCAACCCAGCAAGGATAATCACATTCCAGCGGGGAGCGAACAGATGGCAGCCTCCATGGTAACCAGTCCTCCCCCGCCAGTGGCAGCGCCGGGAGCCTCCCGGGGCCGGGGCAACAAGCGCTCTTTGTGCCGGAGCCCGGCGGAGCGGCGCTGCGGGGCGAGCCGGCGCCCACTGGGCGTGCCGGGCAGGTGCCTCCCCCACCGCCGGGCAGGTGTCCCCCCCTCCCCTCCAGGCACCTTCCCAAAGGCTCGCAGCCAGGTTTAGCCCCGCGCTGCCTCTCCCCGCGTAGCGCAGGGGGGATAAGGGGGGAAAACACACGCTAAGATGGAGGTGAAGCTAGCGAGGAGTTTTCGTTTACCACTAAAACAGAGGATTCAGAGACATAAGCTGAGGACTGGTTTTCCCCCTGACACAATGATGTTCTGAAGGCAGGCTTATTTCCCCCGGGTGGGTTTCATGTGAACGTTTGCTACCCAACCTCTATCCCCTGGACCTTGAAATTGCTCCCCTCAACAATACTATCATTTCCCAACCTGGGTTTTCCTCAGCAAGAACTGCACAGCTCCTTGCTTTTGGCCTTTGGGCTTCTGTCAGGCTTTGCTCCTGCATCTGCCAAGCCCGAGGCTGATGCAGCAGCGGGCAAAACCGTCGGGTCTCTGCTGGGGGCGGGGGGACGTGACTGGGAAACCCTTTATTTATTTATCGATTTATTTATTTATTTAGCATCAAAGCTGTGCCTGAACCCCCTGCTCGCCCCGGGTTCCCACTGCACAGCTACACAACCACACCAGCACCAGCTCGGCACCTTTCCCACCAATGGTGTCTGGAGGGGAGAAGGAAGCGGCTTCTCAAGACCAACCGATAACGATCTTGCCTGCAAAATAAAAAAAGCACTTTGAAAGAACATATTAAACACTGAGCAGTTACGTGGGACCACATCTCAAAATATTTAAAGGTCTGAACCACTGGGTGTGAAAAAGCATGCAGCACTGTAGCCCGTGGACCAACTCTGTTGACTATTCAACCTTTTTCTCCCTCACTCTCAAAACTATGCAGCATTTATGACTAACAACGTATTAAAAAACTTGGGTAATTTTAAAGCCAAGCCAAATTTGGACTTCAAGTTCCTACATGCTAACTTAAGTCTCCTGAATTATTCTTTTGAGGAAGGGAAAATGCTTTTCTCCCTTAACAGCACCTTCGATCTTGTAGCTAGGCCTGCATGGCAGCGTTTGTTCCTGTAAGAACCTGAAAAACCCTGTGCTAGAACCTACCACCACAAAAACACCCGTCTTTGCCTGTGGGTGACTCCAGGCACAGAACGCAATAATTTTCTTCCCCCCTCACAAATTTTCAGTTTCCCTCATCCTCACTGTGTAAAGAAGTTTTGTTTCACAGCAAGCGGAGTGACATTTTTCTTACATTTCTAGGAGACACTGCTACTAAACCGCTAGCGCGTTAAGACTTGAAGGCCCTCAGATAACTGCTGACAGGGCTTGAGCACTCATAAGCTGTAGGAGAGTCCCCACCATGGAAAGGGTAGCAGCTAAAGAGGACCCAGTCTTCAGAGGGGACTCACACAGCTCATAAGGGCGTCGCAAGCACCAGTGACAGGTGTGGGACCAAACCAAGGTCTGCCAACTTCCCCCCTAGGACTACTAGATCATTCTAACACATGACACTAACTTCAACCCATTTTCTTCCTCCAAATAAGCAATCTTCACAACATCAAAAATTTCTTAAGCAACCACAGACACCAAACATAATCATCCATCAGCAACAAGGGTAAAATACTAGAAGGAAGAAAGCCAATTTCCTATTTAACTTGCCAATTGTTAATATTAAAAACTTTTAAGCGTTGAGGCATTATGAAACACAACAATAGCATTTCTTGTTTTGCCTCTTATAAATAAAGACCCTGGCTCAGAAATTCATTTTAATAAATGGATTTTACGTATTTGTGCATTTCTGGGAAAAAAAACTAGCAATCAAAAATCTTGGCAAAGAGACTGGCTTCAAAATTACAGGGATTCAAGTTCAGTTTCAGTCTTTTTTCCTCCATGAAAGAGACCTCCTACAAAGTAATTTCTCAGATTTATATTAATTCTAACTTTGCATTAAATTAATGGTGTTGTTTACTGAAATATTACAAGCAACTCTGGCACTGAAAAACCTGTTCCAGACACCAATAAAAACCTTTAGACTGTCTGGTTTTGAACAAGTACTAGCTGTACTCATTATAGGAGGGTTGCTAGCAATAGCAATCAGAATTAATTTCAGTTTCATACTTAGAATGTCTTTAATTCTTAAGTCTGATCCTACAAAAATTTGAATAAACTACATGGAGCAGCCATCACACAAAGAAAGGGGCAATGGGATGTACTACAAATTTTGGCAGAAGCAGTAGGCACGTTACATGGAGCAATATTAAAGATGTAACCTCTGTACATCCGACAAATGCTTTATTCAACCTACTTGAAAGGGACAGATGAAAACAGCACATCCAAAATGCTTTTGAGGAGGGGCAGATAAGGGAAAGAAAACTTAGCCATCTCCCCTTATTCTTTGGCCCAGTCTGAGCCAGATAGGAGTTTAGGAGTAAATTGCTTTCATTTGGAAGATATTAATGAAAAATAAACATGTTGACATTCTCTCTCCTGAATTGATTCCATTGAAGGGACTGTCTTTTATAACAATGACACCATATGCTTCAACTTCCTCTAGTCCCAGCTGCTGCTGCTGCTACCTGATAGGCCAAGAGACTTTAATATTTTACTCAAATTGATGGATACTCAAAGTAGGCTTTAGAAACTTATGTTTTTCAAATTTGATATTTTTAAATTTTTTGGGTGATGACCACTGAAAATCTATTCATCCAAAACAAGTTACATGAGTTTAGAATAAAGCATATTGACAGAAGTTAGCTCTGTGTAAGATTCAAAAACTATTTATAAAGCCAACCACAGCGTCTAAGTGCCACCAGACCTCACACATGCACTTCTTGCCTATTTCACACTTTTTGCCTATTTCTCACTTTTAGAGTTCTACTAAAACAGCCTTGTGATTCCTGACAGTAGTACCAACTGTATGTTACTGCCAAAGATAAAGCATTACAATAGATAACTGATCTGCTCTATTAAAGTATCACCTTTGTTTCTAAAAAAGAAAACAACTTCAGTATAATATGTATGTATTTCTTTTAACTTGATATCATCTGGTGATGAGGAAGTTCACTTCCAGGGAAATAGGATGTCTACATTTTTAAGAGTATAAAAAAATATTCTGTGAGCAGTTGTAAGGGTTGAAGTTTGCAAAATTTCATCTTGCTTGTCTAGAATCCCAAGATCTAACATTTTCTGTGATAAGCACAGAAGGGCTAAGGCTTCCAGACTGGTCCTTTAAGATCCCTTTGTATGACAGAGATGCTCTTCTACACTTGCCTCAATTGGCTGTTTTCCTAAATTTAAAAAAACCTGGTACTTTGCAGAAGGAAAGCAATGAACTAAGCTCTGCAGACAGCAAATGCTTCTTCAGCAGCACCTCTGCAGATATAAAGCAAATGGAGACCTCATGCCTGGTGAGAGTTAATGGTTACTCTTACTCCTTAATGGTTTGAAATCAGCACATGCTTCTTCAGCATCACAAGAAATAAGACCATGGAGTTGTTTCTTCTTTCACAGGGTGCCCACATAGCCTGGGAGCACATTCATGCTGGGCGCAGGAGAAGAGGCAGCAACTGTTTTGCTCATGTTCTTCGGGCCACTGTTTGATTAAGTGATGTCAACATTTTGAGCAATAAACCTTTCCCTTCCAAACTGCTTACAAAAGTGCGATTCGGAGCAGGTAACGAGCCACCTCCTTCTCATCAGTTCAGTGACGCAGACTGTCTCCATCCACTGAGCAGTCATTCTTCCAATATTACAACAGCTGTTTCTGGGGATTTTTATTTTTGGCAACTATCATTAAAGGACAATCACATGGACATATTGCCCTCCTACTAGGCCAACGTAGTGACCTCTTTGGTGTACAAGCCTGAAAGTTATCCTTCCTCCATAAGCAGTCCTCCAGAATAATTATCAAGTTATTAAATCAAATTCCTTACAGAACTAGAAAAAACATGTCTCCAAAGACAGTTATTTTCAGATCAGGAACACCACCAGCTCAATACACTGAAACACTTATTTCACAAACTGGAATTACTTTTGTTTCTAAATACTTTACAGTACCTCTCCCACTGAGCTGTATCAGTAGTGCCTCCAAGTCAGTAATGCCTGTAGCAAAGGACATTGTTATTTCTTTAAAGCCAATGCAAAGTATGTCTAGAGTTAGTCAGTCACATTAATATGATTTTAAAGTACTACAGAAAGTAAATTACGCAAAATTTAATTTAAAAAAATAATATAAAAATCCATCAATCCAAAGGCCCTAGATTAGAACTCCTTTCTCTAGTAAACAAAATCCTTGTGGAAATGGCTGATCACAAACAGTTAACAGGATTTTTTTTGGTGAACACTGAATTATTTTTACATCAATAGTAAAATGTGGTGCACAGTAGAGTTGTTAAGGAGACTATACAATAGCACAACCTCCTGAAGAGGATACTGCAGCTCAGGCCTTGCACGCACAAGGCATGAGACAGCTCATTGTGGTGGTACCTACCCAGAAGCAAGGTCTGCAGCTGGTTTTGCAAGATGTGCACGAACAGAGAGAAAGGGAGAGACAGTGTGAAGGGGCTTACATTCCAACAGCAGAGTAGACTATTACACTAATGCTTTTCAATCCATCTGCATTCAGGAAAAAAAAAAAAAAGAAAACAAACCAAAAAGCAAGAGGGATGACAAAAGCAGAGCTGGATTTTAGCTGAAAACTGTTTGTCAAGGTAGTACAATTCATTACAGTGTCTGGAAGCATCCAACAATAGGGCACAGCAACCACCAGACATGCCTGATTATTTCTGCAATCGCACAGAGCGTTTCCATGGAAAAGCAGCAGCCTCCTAGGTTTGACGTTCAGCGTCTGACAGCTGAGCCAGCCAAAGCTCAGACACATAAGGCTCAAAGAGACATCACAGACAGCTCTTTGGACATGGTTCTGAGCAATGCAAGAGTACATCCAGCTCTGGGGGACAGCCTCACCCCAGGGGCTCTGCCCTGTGCTCTTTATTTACCAGTTAAGATCCCAATGAAAGCAGAACAGACATCAGAGTAGCACATGGGTGGGAACTGTGGCCACGGGGCTTTCCTTTCTCTTTTAGGCTTTATTAAAGAGTTTCTGAGAAGTCTGGATGGGAACTGCAGGACTGCTCTTCTACCCTGGCTTGGACAACTCCAACAGAACTTGTAAACAATAGATAGAAATGGTGTCTCTGGAAGAACAATAGCCTGTACATTCCCTCCTCTATAAAGTATCCTCCAATAAAACCCACAAACTGTAGGAGAGTAAGGAAATGTAGAGAAACCATGCTGCCACAAAATAATTCAAGACGTTGGGTATTCAGTGTGCTAGTTTCCTCCATGCAGATACAGGACGTTCTCATACTCCATCAGTTAAACTTGGGAAGAAAAAAATTTGTTATAACTGCAGAATTTTAATAACTTTAATTTATGCTTCACAGAGGTAATCTGAGGTACAGCAGGAGCAGTGGTATTTCATCTGTGTTAAGTATTACATGAGCATCCTTGTGCTTTAGCCCACTGCAGGTGGCTAACCTATTAGTGGCAAAGAATGCAGCAAAATTCTTAAAATGCATTTAGCAGAGCCACTCACATAATACACATTGATTCGATTTAAATTCCTCTCCAAATCCAGCAGGCACTGCTTTGCCACAGATTTCTAAGATTTAGAAACACCTGTGTTAGATCCAACACAAACACTTTTCTGAGCCATCTGTAACACAGTTTTCTGACAAAGCAACAGACTAATTTTACAGAACACCTTGCTTTTCCCTAGCCTGAAGCTCCTTCAGCAGGTTCACAGATAATAAGCCATCTAAAGAAAACAGTATTTGATCGAGTAATCGTGGAGCATACCCCATCCATGCCCACAGCCGACAGCTCCACTGCCAAGCAGAAGGAAAAGCAGGATAACACAACTTACTGGTGGCTGCCAAAGCTATACCAACAAAAGCTAAAAATTCCACCTATCTCCTGTGCCAGCTCGCGTAAGTGGGTTAGCTTTTTTACAACCCAAATTTACATTACCACTTAGGCCAACAGTAACTATGTGTTCCATTGGAGTCACCCAAAATATTCCTGGTTTTATTTTGTATATATTTCAATGGCTCGAAGTCCTCTTGGCAGTCTACCTCCTCCTACAAGGACGAGCAACCAGTTTCACAGATGCAAAAAAAATGAAGGCTTCAGCAGAGACTATTTAGAACAATCTGATGAACAGAATCATAGAATCATCAAGGTTGGAAGAGACCCCCAAGATCATCCAGTCCAACCGCCTACCTACATCACTACTAAACCATATCACCCAGCACCACATCCAGACACCTCTTGAACACCTCCAGGGATGGTGACTCCACCACCTCCCTGGGCAACCTATTCCAATATCTAATCACCCTTGCGGTGAAAAAAATTTTCCTAATGTCCAAAAACTGGAGCGTACTGGGGGTCTTGGTCACAGCTGGGGCTTCCAGGAGAGCCCGTGACAGATATGCAGCATTACAGGCACGTGGCATAAAAACACAGGTCATCTCTTTTTCAGATTATTTCCAATATAAATAATAGGCCCAATATAGCTAATTACTGTACAGCATTTTGCTTGCAGTAAGAATATCATGGAGGTTTTTATTATTAGCATACAGTACAACAAAGAGGGAGCCATATCTTTCAAGGATTTTATTGTTTTGCTACAAAGGGGTGTGGGCGAGGGAGTTAAAAAAAACGATATTGGCACATGAGTCACTCCAGTACATTGAAAGATCTAGACTTCTTAGTTTCTTTTTAATTGCAGAAGTACTTTCTGCGCATAAGCATAAGGAAAAAAATATAAACAACATAAGACATACCTACAAAGAACGACTCCACTCCTCAAACCACCTACGCATTCTGAGAAATAGATAACGACTGACATATATGTACAAAGCAGAACTAATAAACTGATCTTGCCTGCCAAAAATAATTTTGGAAGCACTTTTGAAGTTTTTATTGTCTTTGCTATGGGCCTGGTGAGCTCATCGAGTCAAAACCCATGCAGTACAATAGGGATGAATATTTAACAGCATTTCTGTGTTCCTCAAGTAACACAATATAGTGCAAATGTATATACATACACTACAGTGAAATACTCTCCATCCAGTCTGCCTGTACTTACATTTTAAGCAGCTAAAATATGGTCACACTCACAGATACAAGTATTATTTAAACTTCATTTTCAAGAAAACAGGGTATTTGGCGATGCACTGCTAACTAGTGGTGTGCATGGGCTGTAGTAACATGCACCACTTCCCTCTCCTCCATAGTTTATCGTCACTATTCTCAGACTGCATGTGACAGAAAAATAGGAAGAAAAGGCTAGGAAAGTGACAGAAAATAAGTTCAGATTTGAACATAAATCCATGGTGTGCGGTAAGGAAGGTCACAAGATTCAACTTCTCATTGTGGGTATAGCTGCCTTGGATCAACGCATTCAAGTTCTGCTTCTGCTGCTGCTCACCCAAGCGATGAGAATTCAGTTTGGTGCAACTGCCCTCAGGTGCTAACAGATGACTTCCTCCTCAACGACAGCAAGAAATATGTTGGTATTAGCAGAAAAACTAGATCTAGACTACAGAATGCACTCCTGCATAGACAAGTCTGACCACAGGCTGCTAGAGAATTTACTTGATTCCTCCCGTCTTCTAATTATTTAAGAGATCTAGAAGTGTATCAGCTACAGGGCAGGATGAGAAAACTATGTATATCTTCATTTTCAAATATTTCTGAGACTCTGCCACAGATCAAAAATTTACTTCAAAAACAGTAAGCTATTAAAAAAAAAAAACAGGCAAAAAAAGAGGTCTACTTACAGCTACCCATGCCTTATACAGGAATGTCATTACTGCGAGCAGGAATCCTCACATTCCAGTATTTTTGTGCAAGTAACTCAACCCATCTAGGACGCAGTCCTTGAACTGGGCATAGAATGCACATTATCAACTCATTATATATAAAAGGAAGTTCTGAATTTCATTACTTACTGACATAACTCAGGAAATAAGCAACAAGAAATATTTCAACACATACTAACAGCAGATTGTGCGAGTGGGCACTTAAAGGAAATGTTTCTTTAAAAAGAAATAAAATCCTTACAGGTCAAGATTCACTCGGCCCAATGCCATCAACAAGGAGAACTTTATAGTTAGGTTCTAGTCCACATTGTGTAAGCTATATTCCAGTCACATCTTTAAGAAATTTTAAAGACCCTCACTTCTTAAGAAAATAATGGGCAGCTCTGGCAACACAGAGTGGCTGTCACTAAATGCAGAAGAGCAGTTCTGTGCTCCAGTTTGTGAAGAACTAGAAACGTATGAATACATTCAGAGAGAGGATTTATATAAATTGCTTCCACTTGTAGTCTCACTCCTCTTTTCATAGTATTAAGCTGTCTAGTAGCGAGTTATTTATTATCTTTCAGTATTAGGAAATTTGTAAACACAAGACTTATAATTTGCATTTGATAATTTTCCATTTTTGCTTCTCATCTTTGTGTTCTTTATGCCCAGCTTCAGCAGAAGGCCTCTGAGCCTTCTACTGATACATGCGTGAGCCATGCAAAATTCAGCAGAGAAACATGTAAGCAGTGACTGCCAAAACCTTCTGACTCTTTTCTGCATTGACACTACTGAAGTGGTACTAGAGAATTTTCAGGCAGAACAGAAGACTTTACACTTTCTAGCACACCTCAGTAACGAACCCTTATGACAAAATCTCATGGCACCAGGCAGAGATGATGACAGCAGCTTTCTTTAGAAAGTTTTTTAGATAGCTGGATACTCGTCACACTACCTGCTCCACACAGCTTCTCTAGAAGTTCATTAAATACTCCACTGCTAATTTTAGGTACATTACATGTGGGGAAAAAAAGCCAATTTCAACAGATTGCCAAAGACATGAGGTATAAGCTGTGTTATACAAATGGCTGTGTGTAACTAACTGCCTCCTTCAGACAGTCATCTTCAAGTTGCAATGTGTGAACACCTCCATAAGCGTAACTTATGGGCATTGGCTGTAGAAAAAGATCACTTGAAAAACCAGGCAGTATCATTATCTCTCAATATATTAGAAGTCCCAACTGCTAGCAACAGAAGAGCAATTATAGGAAATCTGAGGTGCGACATGAAAGAGCTTCACAGCCCTCATATTAAGAAAAAATTGAAATCATAAAGATGTGACAAGATTAAGCAAAAAAAAGATCAAATATTTTATAGTGGTTTGAGGGGTTTGGGGTGTATTTGGTGTTGTTTTAATTTGGGAAAATACTGAAGACTTTGTTGACTTTCATAACAGTAAGATACAATCATATTGCAAAGCAGAAAAAGAAATGGATAAATGCTTGCAAAGTCAATATGAACTGTCCCATATATGGTAAGGGTCCCTGCAAAACAGTGCCTCTCACAAACAGCTGCGCCAGGAAGACTCCAGTGATACCCACTGGAGCACCTCCTCCTCAAATTGATTTTTCAAAACAGAAGGCAACCATGAGCCAAAACAGGAAGCTAAAACAGCATGTATCTACTGCACTATCACTTCATGAAGTGTGAAAATTTAGATTTCAGAAAATTGTCATTTAGTGATCAATAAGACAGCTCTAGGGGAATGGAAGAAATAGTAGGGGACTACACAGTCCAATGCTCAGCCATGAAGGATAATTACAATGCCTAGTCCACCCTGGGAAGATGGCTGTGAGAAGATGGCATCATCAAATGCACACACTACACCTACCTCAGCCTAGTAGAAGAGAAAGAAAAATACAATGCAGCTAATGAGTTAATGATTTGTGTTTTAATGGTTCTTCAATAGAAAGCCATCTGAGCTCTCTAAGTCAACCACTCATTTTCTCCTAATAGCTAGCTGGGCTAAGATCCTCAGCATTCCTAAAGAAAATGGAGTTTAAACATCGTCATCTCTAAGGTTGTCCAGCATCTCACCCAGAAACCCTTTTCACCCTTTCCTTCAAGCCCTGAAGCTAGTATTTGAAAGCTGAGTATGAATGATAATGATCTTTTTGGTCATATTATTCCTACCAACTTCCTGCAACTTTAATAGCAGACATACTGAATTTTCACAATCTTTTTCTGTGATGGGACACAATATAGCAAAATCTGCAGTTTAACAGGTTTCAGATTCAACTATTAGTCAGTCACTCTATTCTATAACAAGTAGAGACTTTAATAAGTTGTGACATTCATACCTGGAAGCTACAAAACGGAGACAAAGCACCCAAGAATAGACTTTTAATTCCATCCAAACATGATCCAAAACAATTTCCAAAATGCATCTATTCTCAACTCAGAGACGATTTAGCACATCCAAATTTAAGACACTCAAAGGCAAACCAAAGGCATCTAGACTTGTGATTTATCAAAAGGGATGCTAAAAATGGATATAAATACTTCAGCTGACTCAACACAACACAGCAGCAGTGGAAGACTGCCAAACTGACCATGAGTGTGTTCTCAGAACACAGCATACATTCTATACATTTACCACCTCCCTCTAAAGCAGCAGCTGGTAGCTAGAAACACCTATGTTTCTTACCAATTGGAGGGAGAGACTGCTCAAATTTTTTTTTAAAAAGGAAAATCCAACCATTTTGTCTTCACCGAGAACTCGGGAAACACAAAAGAAACAGCTGAAAGAGACTCCAGTCACAGTTATTTAGACTATGAGGACAAGGTAAACCACAAGAAGCCTTACTGTCTTCCTCAATGATCTCTCTGGAGATTTGAGGGATTATGTTGTTTAGATTTGGGAGCAGGAAGATCCGAGAAGTTCTCTCAGGATACATAGGAAACCTACATAAGTACAGTACATGATGGCAGACATTCTTGCTATTTTCCCCTTCCCCTTTGACAGCACGTGTCTTCACTGAATATTGAAACTAAAGGCTGCCAAGGACCTGTATTTTAGGAAGACTACCAATCTCTAATCCAAAATAATCAGAAGTGTTATGTGTGTTCAGAGGAACTTTTCCTTGTTCAAACCATGATCTCTCCATTTCCAGGGGAACAACAATAGCTATTTTTGATTATATTCAATAAACCTTTTTTTTTTATAAACAACCAAGATTAATGAGTACTCCCTTTTTAAATTTTGTTGCTCATACAGTACGTCACAGCTAAAGGACAAAGCCTGGGGTATTCTGTAAACAGTGGCTTTGCAGAATTTTAGATTATCTACTCAACATCCAATTTCAGTCAAATAGCCACTAAGAAAAAAAAAAAAAGCAAACTCCTTGAAACAGAAAAATTTAGTAAAAAAAACCCAAACCAAACCCAAAGCTCATCTAATCCATTATTTGGCTCATAAATTTGCAAGCAAGAAAGATAAAGGAAAAGAGGAGTTGTGAGAGAACACTGATATGTACATAAGCACAGAAGTTTGTTTCCATTTCAGAGCAGGTGAGGTTTTGGGCGGAGGGGGGGAGAGGCTGTTTGATTTTTAATACTATAAACAAGCCAGGCCCTGCAGAGTTGTTATTAATCATGTTCAGATCGCATCAGGTTGGCAACATCTGATTGTCCTCACACTTCTACGTTCTGCATGTGTCCCTCTGAATTAAAGCAGTAAGTTATATTAATCAGCAGTGGCAGCACAGAAGACTTTTTCATGCAGCAAGAGCCAAGTAAACTGCAAATAGCTCACAGAGCTGAACAAGTACAAAAGCTCTTTAAGTTTACTTAATGCTAAAACCTTTGTGCTAGCTACATTACTATTCAGCAAATACACACTGGAATTTTTTTTAATTTGTTTTTAAATACAGAAGTCTTAGAAGATCAATGCCATTAAAAAAAACTTAAAAAGATACCCACTTTCATTTGGGTCTCTCCCTTCACTGCAGATTCTGAACAGCTGCCCCGCGTTTTGCCAAGTCCGTGGCCACATACGCCCATGACTCTGACTCACCATTTTAGAGTGCAAACATTGCTACTTATTCTTTAGCGGCTTCCTAATCTTTTTATGGTTTAGGACATAACATCACTATGACTGTGAAATCAGTTGCACATGGAAAGACATACTGCAGCCAGAAGAGCTCTGTGGTAAACACATAAATCTTTAAAACATAAAAAAAAGCTTTTACAAACAAAAAAAAAAAACCCACCACAAAAAAAAAACCACAACAAAAACAAATAAACAAAACCCCCAAACAACCACCAAACAGGTCAGTTTTGTCTTCTCCAATACTTTATTTGATCTTTACTGTACAGGACTCAAGCTTATTTATGGTATTGCAATATGTCCTAGGCACATGTCAGAATAGAGTATTGAGCCTTTCTGTCAACTCCTATGACTGGCTGAAGATGGGGGAGGGCAGATCTTCCAGAACTGAAACTATTTGTCTTTATGATGATAGTCTCATAAAAAGCATTCCAAATCAGATGCCTGAAGCTGGGCAATCAGTTACAAACCCAAGCTACTAAATACCCAGCTATAACAGCCTTGTATTTGCTGCTTTCATTTAAGGAATCCACTTCCACAAAATTTGGATGCTAGAGCGCATTATCATCCTATCTGACATTCTGTTATGTACCTGGACATGTAGAAGGAAAAATAAAAAATGACTGTTCAATAAGAAATTTTATATTAAGTCTATAATTCCTTCAGGACAGATGATCACAGTAACTAAAAGACCAATGAGGATGTCTCAAGATAGAATATCACATATTATGAGATATATTTAATGAGTATCTAATTGAATAACTTCCTTACAAAATTAAGATGCGGAAGGCAAATGAAATCATCCACAGCAGAAAAGTTCTTGCAGCTAAGGTGCTGAACTAGAGGGAGCATGAATCACGACCACAACACCCTGCATGGTTTCTTTTGCTATCCAAGAAAAAGGAATCTGTGTTTCCTTCTTTTCTGTAAGAGGCAATATAACTACTTTATCTGCCATACATGGAAGAGCAGTCAACAACAGACTACTTCAGTAAAGATTTCTTCAGTGTGGCCTCTCTCATAATACATATTCTTATTGTCTTACTGCTGTAAGACAGTCGCTGCCCTAAGTGTTAGTGCATATTATTGAACGAAGTAAGAAAAAATAAAATAAAAGGAAACAGCCAGTATGTTTGGGGCCATTTGTATTTCCAGCTAAGCAGTCAGGCATCTACACTCTTACAGGAAGATCTGCAGATCACAACAGGCAATCTAACAAGTGTTGTCAGACCACATCTGGTTCAAGCTACTGTCCTCCCCACCTCAGCTCATATAGTAACTTACGTTTTGAAGGAACCCGTAAGGTCATCTGGTCCAATGCCAGCTTAGACCAAGTTGCTCAAGGCCTTGGCAGTTGAGCTCCAAATGCCCTCTGGGCACCTCTCCAAGAGTTTGACAGCCCTGATACGAAATTTTTCTTCCCCTGATGTGTAGCTGGAATTTCACTTGTTGCAGTTGCATCTGTTGCCTTTTATGTTAACATTCTTTATTTCTAAGAGTCTGTCACCTCTGCACTCTCCCATTAGATGACAGAAAATATTAGTAAGTTACTCCATAGATGTCTCTTCTGAACAACCCCAGTTCTGTCAGGCCCTTAACGTCATGTGTGTCAGCCTGATCATCTCAGTCAACTGGACTTGCTCCAATTCATCAGCATCATCCTTGCACTAGGGAGTGCAGAACCGGACACAACACTCCAGATCTAGTTTGACAGGTGCAGAACTGTCCCTGAAAGACTCGCTTCCCTTGACCTGCTGCAGTTGGTCCTGTTTCACCACAAGGGCACACTGCCAACTCACATTCCTCTTCTTCATCAGCTCCCCACGTCCTTTTCTGCAGCACTGCTCTCCAGCCACCAGCCTGTACCATTGCACAGAGATTTTCAAACCCAGATACTAAAACTTTCATTTGCCCATGATAAACTGCATGAGGTTTCTCTCAATCCATTTTTCCAGCCTGACAAAGTCCTTCCGAAAAGCAGCCCTACCCTACCCATACCAACTGCTCCCACCTTATTTAGTATCATCCACAAAGTTGCTGAAGATACCCTTCTTTCCATTGTCCAGGTAGTTAATGATAATATGGAACAGTATCAACCCCCCCATATTAACCCAGGAAAAAGGAATTCCCCTGCTTTCCCTGTCTTCCTGGCAATAACTGTAATTTGGCTGGCCTATCAATTGACCGGTGTCCTCCAGAGGACTACTAAAATTGCTTTAGGAGCCAGAGCGATCCCCAGAACCCCTGTCTCACCATTTTGTCCTTAGCCAAAGGGCAACATTCCAAAAAATGTAAGTAGAGTGGGATAAGGTGGCTCCTCCTCCAAACTCAAATACCACAGTTCAACACTTTGAATATTGCTTTACTCTGAGTATAATTTAAAGTACCACAAGAACGTCATTAGTAACTGTTAGTCATTATCTTTCTTCATCTGCTGACTTTTGAGTGTTTTAAGATTTTCCCTGCCCCAAATGGTTTGTGTACGTGACAGAAAGAAAACATAAACAAGAAAGAGCCAAGAACTTCACAAAACTCTTTTGGTCGGTCTCCTTCCCAAAAGGTCCTTTCAAGAGTTTTGGAGTTCAGTAACTTCACACAAGGCAAAATTTTTACACTTTTGGTGTATGAAGGCATGGCACAACTATTTGTATAAAAATAAACAGACATACTAAATGTCAGATTAATGTGGTAGGTTTGGGTTCTTTGGCTTTTATTCTGAGGGGAGGTAAGGATTAGGAAGAAGCAGGAAAGCACAAATAATAGCATTAGCAATTTCTCATTATTCATAGAAAATAAGTTGAAGCGTACCATCACTTTGGACTTTAGCTAAAGCCATAAGCAAATTCCCTTGAACACCACATGTATCATGAATTTGGAAACTAACAATACTTACAGCTGTTAAAATATCCCATAAAACAATGCAGTTCATACCTCAAAAAAACCTAATTTGTACTCTTTCACTTGTCTGGAAATTTTACTTATGTCTAACTATTAATTCTTAACTAGTTTACTTAGGGTAGAGAAGAATCATTACAGGAGTACTCCGGGACAATAGAGACATTAAGCTTAGATAGGAGATCATAGATAATCAGGACCATATCATAGAAAGCATGTCAAAGTTTGCTTAATAAACCCTTTAATTCACAAAGGTGGCTTCACCTCCTGTGTGATAAATGAGCTCCATTAAAAACTAGAAAAGAGCACAGAACATTTTAATCCTTTCCAAAGAAGAAAGCTCACCACACCACTGTGTCCTCCTCACATTCAAGTGTACAGTTTACAAAATCTGCATTTGTCTTAGACATGCTTTGAACCAAGAAAACAGAAAGCTATCCATGACAAACACCGTAATACAAACAGGAATCGATTAAGAAATTACTGTATTATATCCTATGTGGAAAATTTAAAACGTCAAAAATTCCATGACAAAAGAAAACAGGTCTGATGTTATGCTACTGAATTACTTCAAGAAATCTAAAATAAAATTATTTGGCTCTACAATTAATTTTTTTTTCCTCAACTTATTCTTTAATTCTCCATGTGTGGGTAATCGTAGCATTATTAATCCCACTGACTATGAACATATAAGGAGGAAACAATCATTAATTACTTGAGCCTGTGCAGATATTTATAAAGCAAGAAAAACGAACCTGCAGTTCCGAATGGCACCCATGGGGTTCTTAAGCAGCTAGATGAAAGAAGAAAAAAAAAGTGACCCAGGAATCAAAATAAGACTTTGTCCTCATATGGGATGGAGGAAACTGCTTTCCCACTACAAAACAAACAAATATCATCAACTGCCTGACACAAAAGGGAAGAGGAAATAACAGGAAAATTTGCCAGCTGGAGAGAGCAGTAGCCAACCACCAAGGATCATTTTAGGGATGCAGCTGCTTGTCTCTGCCAAGTTTAAAAAGTTAGCTGTTCTAAAAGTATATCCGAAATATGTCACTAGGGAGTTTAAGTACTGACCTTGTAAGGAATAATTCCATGGAGAAAAGAGCAAATTTCCAGGATACCAGGGGTTTCGTTAGTAGTCATCTCACAATTTCCCAAGTTCAGCATCAAAAGAGCTATTCCAAAAATGCAACTAATGTTGCTTTTTCCTGCTCACATCCCTACCCACAGAGTCGCCAGTCTCCCATGTGCCTGTCTGAATTCAGTTCCGCACATCCCACTCCAAAGGGAACAACTTCTAGACTGAGAATCTTGCTACTACTATATCATCACAAACTATTTTTACTGGGTGATGCATCATGCTTCTGGGAAGACAAGCAGATAAAAAACTTCTTGGAGTATTTTAAGATTATTCATGTACAGGGCTCTCGGCAATGCTCTCTTGAGATTTGAGAGAAGCATTGGTGATAAGCATATTTCCAAGTATTTTAGGACTTTAAAGAGCTAAATCTAGGGGAAAAAAAAAAAAGCGCCACCCAAGAAAAAGTATCAAGTTTTTCCCCACATAACAGTGTGCTTGCAACTAAATATAAAGTACAACTTTTTCCAGATTTTTTTCTTTAAAAAAAAAAAAACCAGAGAAATCTGTATGTCATTGCATTGATATCCAAAGTGCCATCAAGAATAGTGAAACCACCTTTATGATATTTCTGAGAGTTTACCAGGAACCCCTCAAAGAGATGATGAAGGAAGAATTGATGCAAAGGTGCCCAAACCAAAAGTGATTGATTATATAAACACTTGAACTTAGGTTTCAAATGTATCACATACAGCATCAACTGGAAAAAGGACAGCAAAGACAGGTGCAGGAAAAAACCCACCCAGATCCACAAGCACAGTGTCATGTCCTTTAACACCCCTAGAACCAGCTGACACTTAAATTTTAACCACTCAGACAAGCAGGAAACATTTATTCCAGCTTTTAATCTTCTAGCCAGAAGTTCTGCTACCCATTCTCTTGAATCAGAAGCAAGCAAATGATCCAGAATTTACCAGTTTTGAGGGAAGAGGCAGATGTAATTCTGTTCCACTGTAGTTACAAGGGTGACCAGTACTCAATGTGTGTGGGAAGCTACTCTGCACTGAAGGTGATTATTTGCCAGACTATCATCAGGTATTGTTTTTAAAAAGCTCAAATATCTATGTAACAAGCACAATAAAAAGCAGAAGCCACTGGAAACCATAAACTTTATACTAAAGAAGGGGCAGAATTCTACTGCTACCTAACAGTTCATTATTTTACAGCATTCCCCTCCACCATTATCACAATAGAAGCAATTCAGTCATGATTGTTGTATTGCACCACTGTTTCAGAGCCATCAGCATGGTTGTTCAGTGACAGTCCATCAGTTCTCTAAGGCAGTACACACTTCCTGCTGAAAAGCAGCCAGCCAGTCATTTACTTTTCTACTGGCCCACAAAACAGGAACCTCAAAATCCTACTTCAGCCTCCAGATTCCTATCCAGGGTCACAGAAAGAGAGAGAAAAACTAAAGACAGAACAGGACACCAAAGAGGTTTGTCACAAGTATAGGGTGGCTTGACTACATTTAAGAGCAATTAAAAACAAAGAAAAAATATAACACTCACACTGTACAAGCCAGTTAAAAAATACCTTCTTAACAAAAGACAATGTGTTTCTAAAGGCAATCCTTTCCTCTGGTACACTTAGGTATACAACAATGATATTTAAAAGTTCAAGTGTCAAGATGAGTAAAACTTCAAAGAAAGTTGATCAAGTTAGGGTTATCAATCAGACACTCACTGTATCTTCTGGAGGTATAAAAATAAGAATATGTGTCTGGGATACAGTCAAGACAAAGAAGGAAGTTTTAAAAATAAACCTAATTGCACACACTGACATTGGCTCACCAGTTTCATTTTGACTATTCCAGCAAGATAAAGTATTATTGAGAAACGTTTACTTTTTCTTTTTTATTATTATTTCTTTAAAAACTGGACACGAGTCAAGTTTCACAAAAGAACAAGCTGTTCTCTGAGATACCTAGGTGATCACTGAGGACCTCCTGATGGTTTTTCATCAGAACTGATTTGCACTGCAGTTACAGTACTGTGTACCACAGTCTTTATGCTTGATACATCTCATGGTTACAGTGCAGTCTGATGCAAAAAAATGACCATGAGCTATTTCTAGGCAATGTCAGGATCCTAAAGCCAAGGACAAAAATTCACAGGGAGATCACATAACATGGCAGTAGGCAAAAGAGTACAGGCCTAGGGCTTCGTGACCTACAGAGGATGGAAGCAAGGACAGGTAGCCTGGGACGAATACAGAGAAATTATCAGAGCAGCCAGGGATCAGGTTAGGAAAGCTAAAGCCCTGACAGAATTAAATGTGGCCAGGGACATCAAGGGCAACAAGAAAAGCTTCTGTAGGTATGTTGGTGATAAAAGGAAGACTAGGGAAAATGTGAGCCCTCTCTGGAAGGAAATTGGAGACCTGATTACCTGGGATATGGAGAAGGCTGAGGTACTCAATGGCTTTTTTGCCTGTCTTGTCTGTCAAGTGCTCAAGCCACACTGCCCAAGTCACAGAAGACAAAGGCAGGGACTGGGAGAATGAAGAAAAACCTGTGGTAGGGGTAGGTCAGGTTCAAGACCATCTAAGGAACCTGAAGGTGCACAAGTCCATGGGACCTGATGGGATACATCTGTGGGTCCTGAGGGAACTGGTGGATGAATTTACTAAGCCACTATCCATCATATTTGAGAAGTCGTGGCAGTTCAGTGAAGTTCCCACTGACTGGAAGAAAGGAAACATAACCCCCATTTTTAACAAGGGAAAAACCGAAGACATGGGAAGCTACAGGCCAGTCAGCCTCAGCTCTGTGCCCAGCAAGATCATGGAGCAGATCCTCCCGGAAACTATGCTAAGGAACATGGAAAATAAGGAGGTGATTGGTGACAGCCAACATGGCTTCACTAAGGGCAAATTGTGCCTGACAAATTTGATGACCTTCTACGACAGGGTTACAGCGTGGGTAGATAAGGGAAGAGCAACTGATGTCATCTACCTGGACTCGTGCAAAGCATTTGACACTTTTTCCTCTAAATTGGAGAGACATGGGCCACTCACTGGATAAGGAACTGGCTGGATGGTCACACTCAAAGAGCTCAACGCTCAGAGAGTCAATGGCTTAAGGCCCTTAATTTACAACCTGCTTAAGAACTGCACTCTGCGGTTGGAAAGAACTTGCATTTATCTTTCCCTCCATTTTTCTTTCTTAAAGTACATTACAGCTGCAAACTTTACTTAACAATGGTGGTGTTTACACAGTTTTAGCTGAGACTATTGCAGGCCCTTACAGAAGAAATGAGTATATGATTGGCAGAAGTGTACATTTTTACCATTTTCTGAATGTAGATGGCTTGCCTTGTCCTCATTACTTTAGACACACAAAGAAGCAGCTTAAGAAGATGAGAAGATTTTTTTTTATGGGTGACAGATAACACTTCATCTAGAAAAAATAATTATATCAGTCAGCTATGCTTTGTTCTTTGAATTTATAAAAACAAAACTGAACTCCCTCTTCTCCCCCTATGCCTGGCTCTGTAAAATTTACAGAACTAGAATTAGCAATATAGTTATAATGCTCTTTCTTCTAAGCAAACATTTTCCCTTGAAAATACTATTTCATACTCAGAACACTGGTTCTTTCCACTGTGTTCCCAGAACTCCTACAGAACACAAATGCCTTGTTTAAAGCATCATTTTCTTCCCTCCTTACTTCAAAGCACACAGAGCCTCGTCAAAGGAGAAGGACTTCATGGTTCCATCAAGGCAGCAGAGAGGAAACATCTAAATCTAAGTAAGGCTTTTCATCTGTCAAACAGTACAAACAGATAAACCCAATATAGCTCATTCTTTAGTCATACAAGGCTTGTGCTTTGAGGTTATGCTTTCACAAACAAGAACCCAGCTGCACTTCAAGTTAAGTACCCTGAGCAGATTTACCAGAGAAAGTCAGAAAAATAAGCCTGAACTGGAATGTTTAATTTTGATGAAGTTCAGTGCCCTCATAAGCTTGACATCCTACCTTTTTTCCCCTCCAGTCATACCAGTGTAAAAGACATTTTCACTCCCATGGCCCCCTTCTGGCTGAATTAATAACCCTCTATTCATGAGCACAGAAGCAATATTTGGTGTAGCCTCCACTTAAAGATTCAACATACCAGTCGGTCAACCCCATTCAAGTTTCTGTGGGTATCTTGTAATCACCACAGTAAAGTTTTACATGTCTTTTGGATTAGGCTGGCAATCTAAAGCCCACCACTAGCATCAGCTTTCTGCCACTGCACCATCTTGCAACTATTAAATTAGGGCAGATCTGACAGAAGTCACTTCCAAAAAGTCTTTTCCATTAAAACACTAGTACGGTTTTAAGTGGTCATTGTTCTCAGTATTAATTGAGAAATAAAATATTTTCTAAAGAAGAAAAGAAATGAATCCATACACGAGTGTAGGCTTGCAAGTGATAGACTAAGGAAACATGAACGCTGCGAGCCCAGAAGTCAGCAGAAAGAAGGGACATTTTTGCTTTATGTGGAGCCGCTCTGAAAGTACTGTGCCACACCATGACCTTTTCTGGCATGTTTATAGGGTGCTGTAAGAGTTCCCAAGAACAGCCTTGATCACTAGCAAATCATGCTAGTAGGCATAACAAGAACGACAAATTGAAGAAGCAGAATTTGTTTTTTTACACTAGTTTTTCTTACTCATGGCAACATACTGACCTTGAATACAACCGGTTAAAACTATTTACTAATGTTTCATAGAGGAATTCCCGAGTGTTCTCTTTCATTTACCTAGTTCCAAAAAGAAATAAATAGTAGTTTTCCACTTTCATGGGAAAACGAGCCGCTCTCCATCTTTGGTACTTTCTTCTGTAATTGTGGAACTAAATAGCGTAACAGAAACCTCAGTGACATTTGGTTCATCTTAAGCCAGATTTAGAATAGCCTTAGAATAAACACCATGCAAAGACTCATTTTCTAACAGAAGCCCTTTCTCCATCTTTCATCCGAGCAAACTCACTCTGACAGCTACAATAAAGAAGAGGTTACTGCCACAAGCCAACTATTCTGATCACCTCCTAGAAGTTGGCATACCAGGAAAAAAGTGGAAAAACAGTTCATGGGAACAGCGCAACTAGAGGAGTGGAGAAATTCAAATTGTGCAAAGCATTTGACACTGTCCCACACAACATCCTTGTCTCTAAATTAGAGAGGCGTGGACTTGATGGATGGACCACTCAGTGGATAAGGAATTGGCTGGATGGTTGCACTCAGAAGGCTGCAGTCAACAGCTCAATGTCCAAGTGGAGATCAGTGACGAGTGGCATTCCTCACTGGTCAATATTAGGACCGGCACTAATTAACATCTTTGTCAGTTACATGGACAGTGAAACTGAGTGCATCCGCAGCGAGTATGCCAATGACACCGAGCTGTGTGGTGCAGTGGACACACTGTAGCGAAGGTCCCCACCCAGAGGGACCTTGACAGGCTCAAGAGGTGGGCCCATGCAAACCACATGAAGTTCAACAAGGCCAAGTACAAGGTCCTGCACATGGGTCAGGGCAATCCCATGCACAAATACGGGCTGGGTGGAGAATAGAGTGAGAACAGCCCTGAGAAGGACTTGGGGATGTTGGTTAATGAGAAGCTCAACATGAGCCGGCAATGTGTGCTCACAGCCTGGAAAGCCAATGGTATCCTGGGCTGTATCAAAAGAAGCGTGACCAGCAGGTTGAGGGAGGTGATTCTCCCCCTCTACTCCACTCTTGTGAGACCCTACCTGGAGTTCTGCAACCAACACTGAAGCCCCCAACACAAAAAGAACATGGATGTGTTGGAGCGAGTCCAGAAGGGCCACAAGATGATCAGAGGGCTGGAGCACCTCTGCTATGAAGACAGGCTGAAAGAGTTGAGGTTGTTCAGCCTGGAGAAGAAAAGGCTCTAGGGAGACCTTAGAGCAACCTTCCAGTACCTGAAGGGGCCTAAAGGAAGCCTGGGAAGGGAGTTTTTACAAGGGCATGGAGTGACAGAACAAGGAGAAATGGTATTAAACTGAAAGAGGGGAGATTTAGGTTAGATATTAGGAAGAAATTCTTTCCTGTGAGGGTGGTGAGACACTGGCACAGGTCGCCCAGAGAAACTGTGGCTGTCTGCTCCCAGGCAGTGTTCCAGGCCAGCTTGGATGGGGCTTTGAGCAACCTGGTCTGGTGGGAAGTGTCTCTGCCCATGGCAGGGGGGTTGGAACTAGATGATCTTTAAAGGTCCCTTCCAACCCAAACCATTCTGTGATTCTATGAAATTCAAGGGCAGTAACATACAGTAACCTACTGCATAGGTAGCACATACAGTTAATGGAATTATTTTGCAGCAGTCTTTCTCTGAAAGGTTTTTACATTAATCAAGGAATTTCTAAAGCTTTTCTGCCAAACACTTTATATTTCATTTATTCTGTCACAGCTCTCACAGCAGTAAGCAGTTCACAGACTAAATGTCCCTCTTTTACGTTCTGAGGAGTAAAACCCTCTTAGACTTATCTAACAAAAATCAAAGCTACATTAAAAACATGTGAAAATAGTTCTTAAAAGGCAGCCATTGGAGCTTATAAATCCCACCAAAAAAAAGCAAACCCTGTAATTGCGCACACATATAAAGTACTCAGACATATCCTTTGCAGTTCTAAGTGTCTTCCTTTTTTCTCAAACTATTTCCAGCACTTTTGAAAAATAGGTTATTTACTCTTAAAGAAAGCATGCCAATTATTCCATGGATGAGCCACGCAAGTAGAGAGCAGTTGCTGTATCAGGTCAATAAGGCACCACAGGAAGGGCAGTGTTGCTTTGTTCCCCTTTCAAAGACAGAGATCCTAAGCACTGTGCTCATTAGCAAGTATTGACCACCCTCTCTAATTACCGCATTCTGGATCTCAGATTTGCACTGCAGCACAAACCTCAGCTGTCTGCAGATACCATTTGCGCAGGTTAGATTTTTCTCTTACTGACAATTTAATGCTCTGAAAAGCGGCAGGCAAACTTTATTTATAGATGATATGTACTTCTGTTGGATTTCCAGAAATAGCCACAACACCTAGGAGTGGACTTACTGATACTAATAATTCAAATTATGTACTGGAGTCTGGTGGTTTGCACACCTAAAGTTAGAAATACAAATCCAGTATTTAGACTTGTAAATTAGCGAACTGGCTTTCAGAAGAATGCAAACTCAGTACCTCAGGAAAACAGGCTATTTAGCTATAACATTGGTACAGAAAATCCTGACTGTAGAACAGAACACTTTCAACCCTGCCCTCAAAATTCTGATGAACCTCACTGAGCAATACTTGTGCTTTCCCTATGCATGATTCAGAAACAAGCAATCCTAATTAACTACAGGCAGGAATTCAAAAGGCTATTTTAATTCTGAATGACATTGTTGGCAGAATAGAATACAGTTTAAATATTTAACTTTTTTGTTTTCTTTTTTTTCCCTTTAATGTTTCTAGGTAAACAAATCCCCAGCTACTTTTTTGTATAAATATCCTCTACGTTAAATATTTGCCTTAAGAAAAAAAGCTTTATGGAAATTTATAATACCCATACCATACCCTTATTATTCTGAAACACTTTTGTCTACTCAGAGTAATTTATTTACTTACCTTATCTGAGAGCATTTGTTCAGAAATTAGGGATTAATTTCTCCTCCTTGAGTCAAAAAATATTTCTTTCTACACCACACTGACTTCCTGCTCACATCCTCAACACCGACACCCCCGAGGTGGCTGCACAATTGACACCCTGAAGGGCTCGCTGGCTTTCACTTCCTTCTGTGACTTTCAAGGCCAAAATGAAAGGGAGATGTTTTCTTCACCAGAATATTGCACTTTTTCAGTTATTTTATGAATATGCTGGTCTTTCAAAATGCGAGCTTCACTCCTACCTTCCAATATATCCTCTCAGATTAATTTGCTCCCGCTTAGGGATGCACAGGAAGACTGCAAGACCCAACACAAGCTCACAACACCTCCCCTTCATTCTTATTGTTACACTCTGCATGCTGAACACATATTCCAGAAAGCGGATACTTAAGTGACCATTAAAAGTCTGCCTGGTTGAACAGAAAGCACTGTTGTTACCAGGATAATATATTGTTAGATTGCACTTCATCATTCCTTACAGAGTGATTTGTTGCCTGCTGAGCATTGTCTAACATTTCTATAGGAAAGCCTGAATTGATATCAACAAGTGGGATTTTTGACACCCATACCTGAGGGCCACGCCTTTTTAAGATGTACCTGATCATTGCCAGTTTATCTTTAAAACAAGGCATCCACACTGAAAATACTTACGAGATTGTCATAAATATGCTTCATCTTACTCCAGTTACTTGGCTGAAGAAAGAAGTCATTTTCATAGGAGAGCCAGGACACAAAAGAGATCACAGCTTCCAGTAATTTCTTCTCAGTTTCACAAGTATTATACTAATGAGATCATACCAAACAGTTTTGGAATAGCCCTGCAGCTGGAACATCTTGTATTCACTGTGCACTAGCTCAATGTTTTGAAGGATGCTTCTTCACCATAACGCTGTCAAAGTGGTCTTAGTATCAGCAGAGCAATGCAAAAGTGACAACCAGCTAAGTAGTTCAAGTTTCACTAACTTAATGGGTGTAAAAATACCCTAAAAATATATAGAGAAACAACACCTTCAGTCTCGTGGACTGTTATGTTTTTGAGTGGTTTATACAGCAACATGAAGCTTTAATACTTATTTGTCCAATAAGACAGAGATATCAATTAAATAAAACATAGTAGCTGCCTCCTGCTTTTTGAGAGTAGAGGAAAGGCTACTGGTTCTTTAAGCTTCTTTTGCACAGAAGACAATTCTGGAGACTATGATAAATAGGTCAAAAATATTTTATCAAAGGAAATGTATGCAAAACTTTTGAAAGCTGATAATTTGCCCCTGAGAGGAAAAATACAAATACAAATGAAAACATTACAAAGGAAACCATGTTGGTTTTTAAGAAATAAGCTGTAGGGGCTCAATTCTTTCAAAACTGTATTATCTGCTATACAGAGCTGCATGAAAATAAGATCAAAATTTAGGTATTATATTAGCAACACAGACACAGTATCTGATCAAAATCTTGGATATCTACAGTAGGTTTGGTTTGTTTTCTTTTTTAAAAAATTAAACCATGAAAAAATTTCTGTTTGGAATATCAAGACTTTTATTTTAACAAGACCAAAAAATACTATTTTTCCATTTCACTTGAAAAAAACCCTGCAGTTTTCACTTAAAATCCCAAAAATCTAGCAGCAGCCAGGCAGTATCCATCTGCAGACAAATAGAAGATTTCAGTCTGGTGAAATGGTCAGCTCGTGGTGCCGTTGATCTCAGGTATCTCCATGTCATCTTGAGAATTAGTCACTGCACTGTGGGCTACTGCTGATCACCCAGCCTGATAATTTAGTAAAACCAGGACTGACTTTCCCTGTCAGGTCAATGATTTGCAGTGGGCAACGAGATATATGCTTGGGATAGATGAAGTACGATTTTTAGCTGGCTTTAGAATAGCGACACTTAATTCAAAACCATGGGCCAGATGTTTCTACTAATTTTGAATGTGATATAGTACAGGGTCCAGTATTTTGGCCTACAATTTGACAAAGCAGTCCTAGGGATCATTTGTTCTTATTTAGATGGAAGCACACTTGATAAGTACATCTGCTTATGTCCAAAAAAATATAGTCATTAACTCATATGTCATTCCTTGCATTGCTGCTCAGTCATAAGAAGGGAAGGACAAGAGAGAATGTTATTTTGCTAACTGTCAGCAGATTCACTGAGAGATTCAGATTCAGAGCACGATTCACAAAGCTTTCAGAGCAGTCTCTGAGGGCAACTGTGAAGTGCTAAGTTGCATAGAGTCTGGGAAAACGAGAAGAAGGTTGCATTTGCACTTACTTTCTTGTAAGGGTGTGTATTACCAGGGAAGCAGGAAGCAAAACTGGGTTTTAGAAAGGTTTCACTATTCAGCATAAGTAACCACACTCCAGAAACCACAAAAAGGATAGTGCAGAAATTACAGCAAAAGGAATCCTGACCACTAAAAGGACAAGGGTCTTATCAGCAATAATCATCTTTATCCATTTCCTTAGGCAGCTTATCCTCAGTTCCAAATTTTTGTCATTGATCACCAGCTCTAAGTTAGCTACACACAAATAAAGAAATATGCAGGTAAATTACTGTTTTAATTCTAGACTTTGAACTAAGGACAGAAAACTAACATGTTAAGCTACTGCTAAATGTAACCATTTTACGATTAATCAAAGATTAATCTGTGAAAGAGAGATCTTTTGAATGAAGTCTGTGTGAAACAAACCTATGTTCTACCTGGTCATATATCTTTCAACTTGAACTGGATTTCATTAATTATAAATGTACAGCTGATAGAATATTTCCAAATGATTTACAATTAAACTAAACCTTAGAGAAGCTAAACCTGGTTTACTGGCTATAGGCCAATGCTCAAGAGTTTCAAAGAGTTCAAAAGCGTTCAATGGATGAACATTAGTCTTGAACGTAGTTCTTTCCCATGTCAGTCAGTTTTCTGATTCATTAAAAACTATGCTAAGTGAGGAGCTTTGTCTGAACATACATATAAAGGAAGGTATAGGGAAGTATGCAAAAGAGTTTAACAGACAGATGGGATGATGACAGTACTCAGAGACACATGGACCTGTTGTAATCCATCAGAGAGTATGTTCCTCCATACAGTCACAAGTACTCCATATACGACCAATACTGTTACCAGTTCGCCTTTTTCACTGGGTATGAAAAGCTCAGAACCTCTAAGGAGCTTCTCTGGTTTGTAAAACTATGCCCCTAGCAACTGCTAAATCAAAACGGAATCTGTAGGCCAGGCCCATAACCGCTAGTAGGAAGGAAAAGCAGACCAACTTTGCAGAATTGGAGACAGCTGGAAACACAGCAGCAAGCCTTGCCGTCAGAGCACAGCACAGCACCACCACAGCGGTGAAGGTGGCCACCCCATCAGCTTCAGCCCAAAATACGGCAGCAAGAGTTGGAAAAATGTGACAGTCAGACGTGTGAAGCTTTACCTTCCCCACTGCTGTGTGCGTACAGCTGCGGTGGCCAACGTACCGCAGAGAGAACAAACCGCACTGCGCCCTTCACATTCTGGCTCCAGCAAGGAAGCAATTTATTATGCTTTTTCAGTAGAAGCTGGTGGAGAATTCAGCGAGTTGCCAGGAGGGAAATAAGGTTGTTTTAAACTCAAATAGGAAGCCAGAGAAATTACTGTATTGACTTTGCCTGCCTGTTTTGAGCCTAGAAGTGCAGGATCCCTACCTAAGCTTGCGTACCAACACTGAGTTAATACTACCTATCCAGACTTCCTTACATATTGTTGGATCTCATACAATGTTTTATTGATATTTGACAATAAAATGCAATATGCAGCTGTTCATATTTTAAGTTTCCATGGATACTATGTACTAATATTGAATTTTCACATTTTCAACATAGCAAGGCACAGTTCTGTCTGTAAACCAAAATGGTGGAAGTTTTGAAAGATACCAACATTGAATAAAATCATTTAACTATGAATTATTTTATTAACTTTATTATATTAAAATTACCTTAACTGAAGTTGAATAAAATTCAGTTTTATATTTCAAAAATCAGATTCTTGTCATATGTATAGGGTTAGAATATAAAGTTACCCACATTTTAGCCTCTGAGGGGTTGAAAAAGAGGTGTGTTTATTTCTCTTTTTTTAACAGAAACACCTAAATTAGAATAATAGAACAAGTACACACCTGCCTCCTATTTAATATCAGATAAGTGAATCAGAGAGGACATGCAGACATTGTCTACAATTCCCTAATCAGGAAACAATCACCACATCTCTTTTCAGAAAGTTATTTTGCCTGTATATTCCTAAATGTCTCTGCTAAGTCCTAATTAGAGAACAGGATAATATTAAAAAAAAAACAACAAACAAAACCAAATAACAAAACCAACAAAACTTCCAAGTTAATAGGGAGCAAATAGTAAAAGAGTTGGCTTTATATTTCTCAGGATGTTTTTCCTAAGGAAAAGTAACCACAGGGAGTCACCAGTTGAAGGACCAAACCAACCAGCCTAAGGTCACATCAAGAAAAACTTCTCATCAATTCAATATGCTGTGCAAAAAAGGATCTTCAGCTTATTTCTCTTACGTTATAATCATTGTAGGAACCGCAATAGCAGAATAAAAAAAATAATAAAAACAAACAAAAAAAGGCAGCCTATAGTTGTTTGCTGCTAAATTAAATTCTTGGCAGTCAATTTTTTGAGCATTTCTTACTGCACCCAGGTGGATCTGGATCTCATCATGCTATGTAACATATAAGCAAAATAAGAGACGCTCATTCTGCAGAGGAGATTATTGTATTTTGATTATTCATTCCACTTGTTTAGAACAGAAAGAGCTTGTTTTCTTTCTACACCATGCTGGGGAGTCTGGGAAGAGCATGAGAACAGAAGGAGAATCTCAGTGGACAAGGCTCCAGTGCCACCAAAGCTGCTGCCTCACATGCCTCTGCCTCAAGACCCTGTGGAAGGCAGCAGCTGAGGCAGACACTGTCCTTAGGATTGCCTGCAGAAAAATCAGCCAGAGAGCATGCTGCTGACAGCATGGAGCTGATAAAAACGTGGTTGAAGTGACCATTTGAAAATGGAAAACTTCAACATCAGACAACATCTGAGGCTCATGATATATCTCTAGTTTCATTGCTGTGGTAATAGACAAACACAGGTCACTGCTGAGTTATCACAAAGATTTTTAATGAAGGTTTGTGACTGCTGGAAACTTGCCTATTATCTATTAAACTAACTTATAATATCAGACATGCATTAACTATCACCTTCAACATACAAAATTCTTTTGTTTACATTTTCTACACAAATTAAATATGGTGTTTTCTAGCCATTTCAATCTGGCTAGAAAAACTGGCCTTGTAATCAATAGAAAATATTCCAAAGCCACTACTAAAAAACTTGATCGTCTCCATCTACTGCCTTTGGCCTCATGCTTGCAGTAGTCACTGTGCTAACAGGGTAGGCAAGCAGCATTAAACATATGTGAAGGCAGGGAATCCTGAAGAACCACCTCAGTTTGTGTTTAGCCCTTTCCCCTGTTACTTCATAGAGGTGTGGCAGACACGATTATTTCCAATGTAAGACAAGAAACATTAACTGAAAGCCTCTGAATGAACTGGAGTTAAAAAAATCAAGTTAAATGTGGCTAAGAGGCATTTCTCCTGACCTTTACTTGCCAATATGAAGAACAGTAAGTCAGGCTTATTGTCAGAAAAAAAAATAATCACATTATACAACTGAAGTTTTCATACTTGACAGTATTAACCATACCCAAATGCTTACGTGCAAACCACATCCATATCCAACCATATCCTAGTCCTTAGGTTTAGTACAGTCTATCAAATTACACTGCGGATGAGATTGGTCCCCTGCTGTTATATACACAGGGAATATTTTTAGATTACCAATAAAAGCTCCTTGGAAGAGCTGCCTATGCTGCAATGCCCGTCACAAAGCCAATGCATTGAGAAATCTGTCCCTTTGCTGCAACAACACGGCACCGCAGCTGGCTGAAATCACCTGTGCAGTAAAGAGTGCTGTGAGCTGGCAGACACCTACCAGCTAGACACTTTCTCCTCAGAGACCTTTATATTTTCTTACTCATGATTTTTAGTTCTTTATTTTCTACTTCAGCTTTTGAAGGTCTTCCTTATTTTCCAGGAACTTCTAGGTAATATTTGTGTTGATTGCCATTATGTCCCAAATGGTTAAACACCGACCCAATGCTGTTTGTAAAAATAATGTTTTTTAAAATAAATAAATAAATAAAACCAATTAATTTTTTTTCCCTGCAGTAGATCCTGCCTCTGGCAAGCCACCTATAACCTTTAGAAAAACATTAAATAAATAAATAATCAGCCCAAAAATAAGGATATCAGACCTCTTTATTTTACAGAACACTGAAGCTTCTTAATTGACCTGCAAGGTCAAGGTTCGTGTCTCTGAAATTAACTTCCAATTTGCTGAAAGATTTTAACTCAACTTTTTTTTTTAAAAAAAATCATGTTTTCCACAACAGGATTAAAAAACAACCAACAAAAAAAAAACCCCAACCAAACGAAAAAACACCCAACCAACTCACACTAACATGAAACACAGTACAGTTAAGGACCATACTCCTCAAATAAATAGTTATATAATAATAATTTAAACAGCAGAGCATTCAGTGGTGTAACAGCCACATATAGAAAGAAGATAGTGGAAGAAGACAGTATACATTCCATACAGAAACATAGATGATTTGTTTATATTTACTTGAATATGTCATTGAAGAGTTTATGGCAAAAATGGAGGTCCTTCCTCATTAGCACGGGATTATCTAGTTTTATTCTATGTGGCATGTTAGCAGCTGCTATAAAGCAGTTCCAAAGTTTTCATTTAAAATTTAACATGCTTACCAGCTATCAGAATTCTCCTGCCTTCTCTCAACGTAAGCCCACACACCAAGAAAAATAAAAAAAAGAAAAAACCTTCGGATTAAGAGCCCTTTCAGCACCATGCAGTCAGCTTGTCGTCCTCTCTCCTCACTTTCTTACTTAGCTTCTGCTTTCCTAGCCCCTTTCATACCTGGAAAAAACCCTTATCAGAAAGCTGATTCCGCATCTACACCCGTGAGCCACTGTAAACATTGTATTTAAACTTCAAACAACTTGCCCTTCCATGTGTACCCCCCAAAAAACAAAAATAAATCCTGCTGTAGTACTTCAGATAGCTCTGTGTATTTTGGTTTCCAGTTCTGCTAGGCTTACCCACATTTAGTGTTGCCTCTTACCTCTGTGTATAAGCATGCAGTCTTGTCAATTTTAGCAGGGATGATATATTCTCACTTTTCATATTTAAAAAGCATTTTCAGTCCTGAAACTGAAGTGAACCTTTGACAGCAAACACCTACTTTGTTTGATTTCTTGGGGGAGGAAAAATACTTGGAGAAATTCCTCTGTTTTCATCCACGTGCCATTTCAGATGCGCGCTGAACATGTATGCCTTGACCTCAGCAGAACAGAAGCAATCAATAAGGGCTTGGCAAATGCCTTTAAACATGACCGTTTAATCCTGTGAGAAAAAAAAAATAATCTGACCATTTCAGATGAGTGAGACACCCCCAGAAAAAATCGTGAGTTTTCTAAATGATGCAAATATCTAAATCAGAGAATCATTAAGACCTACGCAGTGAAAGCACTTAATCCCTTTTTTTCTTTTTCATTTAGGACTTACCACCTTCCTATTACAACATTGTACTCAAGTTATGTGAGACATAAAAAAACAATTAAAATTAGTTTTAACCAGGAACCAGTCCCAACACAACTGCTGAATTGTTTTTAGGAAAAAAAGAAAGAGGATACAATATTCAGAGGAGTAAGATTCACATGTTATGTACCACATTCTAACATCCTGATACTATTCAGATTTTAAAATAGCAAAACTACTTTCCTGGTGCAGCTCTACTGCATTTGCTGAAAGCAACCAAAAAACCGATATAAAACTAGTTAACTACACTGTTGGTATGAGTCACAGAAGAAAAGCAGAGATTATACTGTAAAAAGTAAACAGTTGTTAAACACAGGAAGTAATAATTCTCTGCAGTTAGGATGAACAGGCAATTCTTTAAGCTCTATCAAAATCCTTGGAAGAGGTAACTCATTGGGTTTTGAAGTACCTTTAAATTCCTTATTAATATACAAAATGTTACTATTGCGCTCATTTCTGTGGACAAAAGGCTTTGAATATACGCCTGTGCACAAGCAGTAACGTCCTTATACAGAAAATAAGTAAGATAAATACTTAAAGGGGCAATTCTCCACACTGAAGTTGAACACCAAGCACTGTCCATGCCAACACTAGCCACGTCTCTTGTGGCTATATACAGCAGCTGCAATGGACTTTTTTTCTCCCCCCTAGACTGCATGTCAGGAATGTTATTTTGAAGATACCCTCCACGCTTGTCACAGGACAGGGAAAGGAAAGTTTAGAAATAGAGTGTACAACCAACCATTTGGGTGGTTGTGTTTTGACATGCTTACACCCCTCCATTCTACCTAACTACAAAAGCCACCACAGAACAGTATGGCAATTACATCTTGCTACCTGACCTAGCTTGGCAGTCTATAAACAGCAAGCAAGCAGCCAGCTCAGGCATTAGCATGCCCTTCATTTGTAAGCCTGGTAAGTGTATTTGTCCACTGGATCAGATATAGATTAATAAATTATAAAGAACACTGTTTACTGCATTATCATGCGTAACTCTTGATCAAAAGAGTGTGAAGGTAAATACACAGCAACAGTTGGATCAGATTACCAGAACCTGATGAAAGTCAACTTAAAATTCTACATTAACAACCACTCTTATTTTCTAAAATGGACAATTATTTTTAGTAGTAAAAAAATGCAACTTGCTTTCAAATTTAAAATGCACCTTAATAAAAGTCATAGTTATACATTTAGAATTAAAGTAAGCCAAAACACAAATGCTGAATTATTTTAGGCACAGATAGCAATTCTCATTTTATTGTATATACGCAAAAAAAATCAGGTGTTTCGCAAAGCCTCCTCTAGAATCACATTTTCACCTAAGAATTTCCAAGCTTTTATTTTAAAGACATAAAAGCCCTCTTTTTGAAGAGGTTATAGACTTTCAAAGGGCAAATAAATGGATCCCCAAGAACTCTTTAAAACCATCCTCAGGTGTCCGTGGTCCCACATAGCCTTCTTGAATGCTATAGTACTGCTAGCCCGTAGGAGAATAGTCAAAGTACAAAAGGATGCTACCTTCACAGATGAAATGTAATCTCTTAATGATAAAAGTTAGTGTCAGATGAATGAAAAGGAATGTACAGTATGCTCATATTAAGATAGGGACATTTTGGTAAGAGTCAACTAAAGAAAAGGCTAGTAGTGTAACTGAATTAAACTGAAAAAAGTTTCAATTCTATCAAAACCAATTTATTTTTTCTGTATGTGACTTTGATTCTTAAATCTATTCCGAAGATGAAAGTAATTAGCCAGTAAGATTCATTTCCTAACTCAGTTAACGATGTTAATACAAATAATGCATGTATTAATATTCAGTTAAGAAACTGAAATATTACAGACAAGGTAGTGAATGGTGGCACATGAGAGCAAGGAGGAAAAACATTCTGATTACTCACTGCAAGTAGTAGTCAAGCCCTTCTGATAAAAGACAATACATTTAAAAAGAAATTTATCTTCAAATTCCATTTGCTTTAACAATTTTACAATTCGGGTAATGTATAGTGTGGGGTTTTTTTGAGTCTGCTGTAGACCCTAACTTTGATTTTTTATTTAAAATACCTGGTTTATGGTGGAAGAGAACCTAAGACTCTGAAACAGCTTAAGCAAGTGAATGCCTCAGCCTAGTAGGAAGATAAAGGCTACCAATATAACCCTTAAGTAAATAAAGAAAAAGGTGCCCTACCACAAGCGTACTAGCTGGAGCTTAAAGACTAGACAGTCCTTGCAAGGAACAGTGACGGGTCAGGTCAGGATTCTCAGCCAGAACCAGGAGCAGTGGCAGGGAGCTCTACTCTCTCTCTCCCTCTTCTACCTCCAGAAGCCACCAGCTACGTGCAGGAGGATCTCAAGTTTTCCAGAACAAGGCCTCTTCACAGACACAAAAGGCATAACAAAAATGCACTTTGAAACTTCTCTATTGACTTTTGCTTTGAGTGCCACAAAGCCCCCAAAAGATATCTCACAGAAGCCTCATCAAGAATCCAGCTTGTCCAGAGAAATCACACAGCACTAAACCAGGGGCTAGGACAGCCAGGACAGCTGTCCGCAGCAGGGCCACCCACATCCCTCGTACCACAGCATCAGCACTCAGAGGCAGATCGGACCCCATAGGTTTCAAGTATGCAGGAGCCAGAGAGAGTTACAATGAAATTACACAGCTACAAAGCTGAGTGCTGTTAGAGAGCTGGAAGTCCCTACCATGAGGACTCAGTCACAATAGTGACCAACAGAACCACAAGCCTAGCACGGAAACTTCACATGCCATCACATGGCATGTATAGGACAACCAGGTGATCAGGCCAAATCAGCACAGATTTATGCAAGGCAGGTCCTGCTTGACTAACCTGATCTGATCTACTTCTACAAGGTGACCCACTTAGTGGATGAGCAAAAGGCTGTAGATGTTGTGTACCTAGACTTTAGTAAAACCTTTGACAGATGACACTAAGTTGGGTGGGAGTGTTGATCTGCTTGAGGGTAGGAAGGCTCTGCAGAGGGATCTGGACAGGCTGGATCGATGGGCCGAAGACAATTGTATGGGATTCAACAAGGCAAAGTGCCAGATCCTGCACCCTGGCTTGCATCAAAAACAGTGTGGCCAGCAGGACTAGGGAAGTGATTTTCCCCCTGTACACAGCACTGGTGAGGCCACACCTCGAATACTGTGTTCAGTTCTGGTACCTCACTACAAGAAAGACACTGAGGTGCTGGAGCATGTCCAAAGGGTAATGAATCACAGAATCACAGAATCACAGAATCTAAGGGGTTGGAAGGGACCTCGAAAGATCATCTAGTCCACCCCCCCTGCCAGAGCAGGGTCACCTAGAGTACATCACACAGGAACGCATCCAGGCGGGTTTTGAATGTCTCCAGTGAAGGAGACTCCACAACCTCTCTGGGCAGCCTGTTCCAGTGCTCTGTCACTCTCACAGTGAAAAAGTTTTTCCTGATATTTACATGGAACCTCCTATGCTCCAGTTTAAAACCATTGCCCCTTGTCCTATCATTAGTCATTACTGACAAAAGCTTGGCTCCATCATCCTGACACTCACCCTTTACATATTTGTAAACATGGATGAGGTCACCCCTCAGCCTCCTTTTCTCCAAGCTAAAGAGACCCAGCTCCCTCAGCCTCTCCTCATAAGGGAGATGTTCCATTCCCTTAATCATCTTAGTGGCTCTGCGCTGGACTCTCTCAAGCAGTTCCATGTC
>VZRW01008583.1:588907-782034 GCA_013398125.1 Aegotheles bennettii
AGCCGGGCGCCCGCGGTGCAAATTCCCCCCGCGGCCGCCGCACCTGCTCTGCTTCCCCCCGGCCAGCCCTGAGCCTCCCAGCCCAGGCGCTTCCCCTCGGCCCGGGCCTGCCCCGGCTTAACCTCAGCCCCACGGCCTTCGCACGCTGCCTTCCTGCACTGTTCACCCCTGAAATGCCTTCTCTGGAAGGAGGCCCAAGTCCTGTAAGATTTCTCAGGGTACGCAGAAAAAGTTGGCTGTAATGCAGCCACCCTCTTCCAATAAGAAAATTCTCAAAGGCATCTCAGTGCTAGCTCTTAAAAGTGAGTTTTGATGCTAGGGATAGAGCTGCAATGCTTGCATCAATAATAAATCTGGCTAAAATGGTGAATTCAGGCCAAAGTAGTTGCCTCCCCCACTACATTTTAATTAACAGAGAGACAATGAGAAGGTTATGCTGCTGTGGGACCTGGGAATAGGTTCACTTATATAGCAATAGTGTCTGAAAGCACCTGCTTACCTGGTTAACAGGCACCTGTTTGGAGGCAGAGTATCTCCACCTCTGTCACCATAAGCGTGGGTAGCAGCACTCTGGGGTATGCAGGTGTCAGGGAACTTGATGTGGTGCAGTTAGAGGCAAACCAGCTGCGAAGTGGTGCTCCCACTACATGGGGATTTCCAGAGGTTTGGAAATCCCAGGTTCTAGGTCTTCTTCAAAAGATGGGCTCCAGTTTTGTAACATGCTGCCTCATTTGCCATCAGCCATACTTGGAGTATTTCCTCACAAAAGAGAGGCAGGATGATCTCCCCTTGGCAATGGTCCAACACAACCTTTAGTTGCCAGGAAGCCTGTGAATTGTTGGAGCTTGGAAGAATATTCTGGAGAAGTACTCCTTTGCACTTGCCCTGCTCTTATGTCCTTTTTGGCCAGTCAGAGACTGGAAGTGAGCAAGAGAGACCTTTCATTCGACCCACACAGTCACTCTTATGTTCTTACATCTTCAGTAATAAGATTTTATGGACTACTCAGGCAAGCTGCTGACTTTGCAACTTCCTTGTCTCCCAAGGATACCTATCATCGGCACCCACAGAGTCATGTGTGCACGTGGCCACATCTGCACAGGGCAGCCACATGACAGGGCATCACCTTCCTCCAGAGTCGTGTGCTACGGTGTGAGGCTCCTGCTGGGTCCTTTCCAGCAGCCTTCCTTGGCATGCAGGACCCAATGGTACCACACCTCCTCCTGATGCCAGGGGACCACCTGTGTGAGGCACCAGGTGTGTCTGAACCACGGAGGCACAGCAGCGGAGAGAGCCCGTGGGGGTGCTGCCCATACCACGCATGTGACAGCAAAGGATCATGAAGCAGAAGTAGAAAGAATCGGTCTTCTGCTTTCAGTGTTAGAGAGCAGGTCAGCAGCAAGCACGAGGATGAACTGGTGCAGCTGGGACTTCTGCCACTGCGTGCCAAGGATCTCACTCTTTTGATTTCTTTGTGAAATCATTCTCTTCTAGAAGAGGGTTAATATCTCACAACACACAACACCCCACTCCCCCCGCTCTTCATTTCCCACTAAAAATGAGGCAGTCAGATCCCTTCCTGGATGTGATTTGTGCACTTGCTATTGCAAACATTAGGTTTTACTTTTGCAAACATACAAAAAAGCAGTGACTCAGGGGTAAAAGACTGATCTATTTCCTGACTTCAGTCACCTGACCTGGGCTGGGCATATGGAGATGAATATACTTATGTTATGGGGAGTACTAGTACCTGCTGACTAGTATTGCAAGGAGCTAGGGATTCTTCTAAACTTTAGCTATGTACAGCTCATGGGAGTGTACCAAGGATCAATCATTAACGCATTCAGATAAAAATCTTCTTCCAAAACACTGGTGCGCTTTTAAGTCTTCCCCCAGACTCAGACCAATTCTAGTACTGGACAATGTTTAGTATTACCTATTTAAATAAGGAGAGAGCAAGAGAGGCAGAGAACCCCTCATTAATAATTCTCAAAGCACCAAGGAGGAAGGATAACAGGGCAGGAAATGAGATATTTCAGGAAGAAGTGATTTGTTCAAAGTGGTCCAAGATGTGAATGCGGTAGTAAAATACAAGATGTTAGCTTATGGGACTGAAAGTAAGATTGAAAATAGAAGACCTTTCCCTGCTTCTTGTGTAGGTGATAACTTAACTGAGATTAACCCAGATATTAACCAAGTGCTCAACTGCCAATCTTTAGCCAGGCATAATTATCACTTACTACTGAACTTTGTACTTGCCTCTTTAAACATGGAGCTCTGCTCCTGGAAGGAAAATAACTAAGGAAGCAAGGGCAAATACACATACGCCACAAGTCCCAGCCAGATGGTAGGAACTATGTTAATTTTGTTTTCTGCGATGTTATCAGTGAGCGGTAACTTATTACAGTGTCACTCTGGAAAATAAAGGTCACCTCAGAAAAGAGAGTCGTGACAGCTCTGTGGCATTAGGAGATTGGTCACAAAAAGCTCATTTTCTTGAGAAAATCCTTGTGAAGCACACTGATGTATTTAAACCAGTGGGGTGACAGCCTGTGATAGAAAAAATTCATGCAGCCAGTGAATTCATGGTAATTGTAGAGCATTTGTACACTGCAGTGCAGTATGGGGTTCTCAGAGTAGCTAATTGTCTCTTTTCTTTTCAGTTAGTTACAGCACAGACCTGGAGCAGCTGGTTCAAGCTGGCTCTGAACTGCCATACGCCAGCAATGGGTCCGTTCTGCCTGCCTTAACAGGGTAACAACCGGCCACCCCTTCTGGCATGCCCTTCCTCCTTTTTTGTACACTGCTCTCAATCTCTCTTGTTCTCCGTCTCCAGGGAGAGACAGAGAGTCTTTTGGCAATGTCAGCAAGAGGAAAAACATATTTTTTATTGTAAAAAGTCAATCTGAGATAGATATCATATTGGAAAACATCACCCTATGTGATTACAAATTTAGTGTAATAATTGGAGGTGGGATCAGAGAACAGAAAATATTGAATAAGCTTAAACATAGTGCTGCCAATTCTGCTTAAAATATATGAAGGTCAGAAGATGACACTACTTGAATAAAAGCCTTGCAGCATACCCCCCACTCTAGGTGAAGTGCAAGGAAGAGTTACATACCCTTCTGTTGTATTGTGACTGAGGTAACTAGTAAGCCACAGATAACCCATTCAAGTGTGGGCAACAGCTGGGCCATCTGGCTCCAAAGTTTTCTGTGGGGGTGGTAAGAAATGCAGTGGTGGAGGCTTGATTTAATTATACCTATTTGCATGCAGGAGGAACAGGAACCCTGTGGAAGCACACAGAGGTGTAGAAGGAAGGCAAGGACAGATGGCAAGGTTTAGCCTCAAGAAAAAGTTGAGAGTGCTTCTGGCATGTGAAAGGCTTGCAAGCATTTATGTGGTGCTGCTGGAGCCCCATAGCATTCAGGAAAATAGGACTTTATAGGCAATTTTTGTTTAGTTTGTGAGAAAACAAATGCTTCACATTGTTTGTAAACCATTGTTCCTCCAGTGAACCTCTTTGTATTAACCTTTTCTTCTCCTAATAGAAACAGCCCCCAGAAGACTTGGTTTTGACTAACTCCTTGATTGATACTGCTGTTGTTGCCTCTGGTCAAGTTTCTTTATTTTTGCTGGAGCTTAACTTGATTTTCTTCTCAGCTACACAATAAATCTATTCCTGGATTCAGTTTGTGGCTTCTAGCTTTGGTTTCTCCGAGTACTACATTGTGCTGTACCCCACAGTAAATCTATGTAGTAACATATTTTTAGAGCATTAATGTACAGGATTCTGGGAAAGAAGATGCATGAACTCAGCACCTAACAAAAATGCATGTATAATGTTTCTAAACATTACAAACATGTACCTTCTGTGAGGTCTGACAGAAAAATGCCGTTTTCTGTTAGATACAAAACTCAAAATCAAAAATAAAGTTAAAATGCAGCTTGTAATGTCAAAAATCCCTACTTAAATACATAGCTAACCAGGCCAAGTCCTGCCTAAGTCAGGGTACAGCTCATCACACATTTTGAATCTTCTGTGAACTGTATATTGTATAACCCACAAACCAGTTCTGCCAGCAGGAAGTATAATGAAGAACAAGAACCGATATAGCAAAAGATAGAGTAGAATACTCATTAGAGAAGAATCTTGCTCATCTCAGGCCCTCATGCACATTCCAGGTAAAAAGTCTCTTCTACTGGCAGCAGCAGTGCGTGCAACAGATACACAGAGTAAGCAAGGCAGGTACTTAACCTCAGTTAAATCAGCAGGCAAACACAGAGTCCTTCATTCAAAGACATAATGTGACTTTCAGCCTAAGGCTGCAGACTCTGGTTTGTTAGCCTGGGGAGTGGCTTACAAAGATGAGAAGGACTCATGCCTGGTGCTTGTTCCCTGTGTAGCACCCAGTGTGTGTTTCAAAGCAGGGTAGAGACCCTGAATTTATTGCATTACACTGGCTTACACCAAAAAATGCACCCAGCTTTTTTGTTAGTTATTCCCCATCAAAAAGTCCAGAGCACACTGTATCATAGTGAGAAGGAGCTGCAGGGTCAGCAGCATCGATTATGAGTCAAACATCAGAAGTAACCCATGACAAGCACTCCAGGGGAGTTAGACAAATCCTGGGTTTTAACTGCTGGAACAAAGAGTAGGCAGCCCTCAGAAGAAAATCCATTTTCTTTGCACTCAGACAATAATGTTTCTCATACACATCTCTGTTCGATCGTCCTTGACTGCTTAAGAGGGAACACTGTTGTGTTTTATCTGTTTCCTCCTGTTGTCATTTTGGGCCCTGTCAAAGATAGTTACGGGGACTACCCAGCAGCAGGTTTTGTCCACTTCCAGCCCCTGTAATAAAGAACCCTATTTGTACACCCTACAGCCAGGTTTTCTTTCTCCACCACACAGAAGTTCACCAGATGAATGGTAGACATGTAGCTCTGCAAGAATAGCACTATGATAATCAAAGGAAGAAACATTTCTGCTATGTGCTGCCTCAATGTTAATTTTATCTTACTCCTTTTTTTTTTCTGCACAGAAACATTTTGTCTATTGCAAGCAAATTCTTGGAATTTATTGAAATCATGTTGAAATAAAACTATCACACATATGCTTTAGTTTTACTGAAGAATTGCAGCTTAGAGGGTGTAACTGCTATTTAATCAGTTGTCAGGTAAGTCTTGCAGAATGGCTTTCATGTAACAAAGACTGATTGCTTTTAGAAGTCAGAATATTCTTCATTATCATCACCACAGTTTAAGGAAATATGTTTCCCACTATCCAATTAATGTGATATTTAGATACTGTTAGCAACAATGCTTTAGCTTTGATTTGGATTAACTACAGGTGAAAAAAGCTTCCATGAAGTCATGTTAGTAAAAAGGAGAGAGAAAGCAAGCTATGCTTGAGAAAATGTTTTCCTCTCCTCCTGTTTCCTCTTTCCTTCTGCAGTGACAGCCAAGAGCCACTATGAAAAAAAGTTAAAACCCACGGTGTATGCTTCCCTTTTGGTACATCTTAGTGGGGTCCGAGTCCCAGGGCAGGAATGACAACTCTTCTAGGTGTACCCCACATCCAAAATCAATAGTCTCTCTAGCTTTTTGCCAGATCAAGTTAAATTCACTGTTGAAAATTGTTTAAATTAGGCAAAGCTGCTCCTGATATGGCCCACATCCTTGTGGTCTGACAGGAAGATACTTGCCAACGAGACCCTGAGAGTGCTTTGCTGAGGGGCCACTGGGGAGCTGGCAGTGGCCTGTGCTAATTTGCCGATGGTGGCAGCAGTTAGCTCCTAGCCACCATCTCTTCTGGGCCCTGCAGCTTCTCCCTTTTCTCAGAGGGGCCCAAGCCTGGTGAAATGATGGGACAGTTGGTACTGACTCCTGGGGAAAAGATGCCAGCTTGTGTGGAAGGAGCTGGTGGCTGCTATGAGCTGTTCCTCTGGCGTGTTCCCTATGTGGGGTTCACAAGCTCCAGGAAGGGCTGCAGCTGGAATCAGGGGCTCTGTCCTTGTGGAAATGTGTGACCGTGAAATGAAATGCTTTGCCATTGCTTTGTGTTTATTCCCAACATCCAGCCTGATCTCTGCTCTCTTTTGTTGGTGTAATGACCTATGGGATTGTACTTTGTTTAAAGAACTGTGTACTGCTAAGGTGCTATATACATTAAATATTAACCACTGTCTCTCTATGAATGCTTACTTAGACAGTAAAGTAAAATATTTTGGTTTTCTCCTTAGCAAATCAACACCTGGAGAGCAATTGGCTGATAAAACATGTTGTGAAAAGAAAGGTGTAATTACTACTTCCAGCTCTGGAAGAGAATATACCAGTCTCAATACTGCAATATTCCCTTAACTTTGTTTCTTTTCCTTATTGTAAAAACCAAGCTGTCAGGTACTTAAGATTGCTTCTAACGAGGCATATGGTACATGCACAGGAGTTTCAGCATGCTTCTCAATAATTTATAGTGACTTAAAAAGGAAAGACTTCAAAGATGTTGCTGCATTTGCGGGCTCCTCTAAGTTAGCTTCATCCACCCTTGTTTTCCTCCATTCTGTTCTGCATTCCACAAACACCCTTGGATCTTTCTGGGCTGAAATGTGATTATTTGGAGCAAAGGCTGTGAAAAGTATTTAAATGCTGCTCCTGTTCCATTTAAACTCACTCTTGTATCCTGAATCTCAAAAATAGCATTCCATTCATATTTATAATTTTTAAAATGTATTTTTACCTCCAGAGATCGAAGATTGTCTAATTCTGGAACTCAGTACTTCAAGCAAGCTTTACAGCATACATCCAGAGGCTTTATGCTCCACAAATGACTGTAACTTTACCATACAGAAATATGCCATGCTTTTATATTCAAGCATAAATAGCACTAAGCATAACTGCATAGACAAAGGGTCTGAAACTTCAGAAATTCTAGAATCTTAATTTGGGCTCTGTGCCAGGTTTATACTCACTATTTTGAACACAGTCTTTAAAAGGATGTAATCGCTTTAAAGGAAATCCAAGTTCTTTACCAGAAAAAGAACATCTATATTTTACTGAGCTAACATTGTAAGGGGAAGAAAAGTTTTCCCATGTTTAGGCAATGTTTTCATCTCAGGCCTAGTGAGTCAAACTGCCTTTTTAGCTTACAGGCCTGACAGACAGTCAGGAGGAGAGCATAGGTCTAAGGAAATTAAAACCAGTAAGTGGATGTTAAACCTCAGCTATTTATAGTACAGACCTATTAATACCAAGCACTGCAAAAACAGGGAACAAGCTCTGAACCAACTCAAGCACTTGAGCAATGCAGGTTCTGTTGCAGGGCACGTATGACATGGACAAAATAACTTACCTTGCAACTGCATCTAAAACCACTTTGGTATTCCAGTGTGTGCAAGGTGGATGTACGGGGAAAGGTGAAGGGCTACATGTAAAGAAACTTGGCTCACTTTGTTGAGTGTTGATGTTTTCCCATCACACAGACTCAGTTCCTCTATCTGTAGGTGAGGGATCACAGCACCCGTTTTGCAAAGTTTTGGGAATGAATTAATATGCATACAGTGCTCTGAAGATAAAGAGCTACTTTGCATTTGGCTTAGATAACAAAACCCTTTGAAAGCAGTGGTGGCTTCACAGAGGCATTTTCTTTTTAAGTAGTGCAGGACTTTGAGATTGCTGGTATTTGTATGCAATGTATTTATATAAGTTCTTTTATGTTTTGCATGGCTGCAGTTGAGTCACAAGTTGGTCACGAAAGCACTTTTCAGTCATGTCGTCAAATTGCACAAGATACTCCATATTATGCCCACAGTCCTGTCATCTGCTCCTGTCATTCCACATAGGTGAATGCCCAACATCCAGACGGAGCCAACTAAAGTCTGTGAAACTTTGCTCCAACCCAGAGATCTCTTTAAATCAAATTTCAAAGGAACGAACTGAATGGCAGGTCCATTCATTCAGGTCAAAGCAAGTTTCCCAACCAACTGTGAATGACATGGGTCAAACCCCACCTGATTCTAAAGTAACTTCCCTGGTCTAGGGCCCAATGGTAGCATCTGTATAGCCACAAAGAACAGCTGCTGATTCATCTTAGAGCACTAACTAGCTGTATGGCTATAGAATGGGTTACCTTGGATGGATCAGCATTGAGCCATCTAAGTGTACAGAGGTCATCTACCTCTAACAGAGGTTTCTTATCACTATAGCAAAGCCATTTAGTCTTGTATAGGGGGAGAAAAGATGATCCATGTGCTGTGAAAAACGGTAGCTCTTTTTCTTCTGTGATCATAGGCCTTTCCCATCTCTGTGAGGGGGAACAAAATATTGGGCCCATGTCCTCTGCACTCAGAATCTGATCTTCAAGGGAGCTCTGTAATCATGTAGCTTTCTGTATTATATTCCTAGCCTGAGTAAATAGCCTCAGTTTTAATACCTTAACCAATATGACAGCACTGAATAGCAAAAACTTCCTTGAGAGAGGTAATCAATACTTAACAAGATGACAGCCCTTCCCAGGTAGGGAATCCTATTAATTTAAATGGACACAACTGTCTCATTATTTATTTCCAAAGTTTACTGATAACTCCTGATAACTTAAGGGAGATGAAAGGGCTTCTTTCCCCTCCCCATCATAGAATCGTTTTGGTTAGAAAAGACCTTTAAGATCATCAACCATACAGAGCTTGCTCACAAATAACATTTTCTCAATCATGTATTATTATAACAATAATACATATTATAACAATCATACACAAAATTTCAACTTTTTTTTTCTCTAAAACCAGCCACCATACCTTATTGCTGAAGTTAGACATCTCCAATATGATATGAGAAGTTCTAAATAATAGTGAAAGTTGTGTTTTCTAATATACTACTCTAATCAAGAAGGAATCATTCTTGCAAAGGTTATTTTTTTTTTTACTGGGTTATTAAGCTTCTGCTGAATTGTCAACTGTAGTACTGAGCCTTATTTTTGTGCAAGGTTAGGACTTTCTTCTTTCACTCAGGCAATCACTCAAACCGTCCACTGAGAGGAAAGCAGTTGTGCCTGTGCCTTTAGCATACACAAATAGATGAGAGCTGGCTTTATTCCAAATATATTTTTCCAAGATGCACATAATTATTATCTATTTTAACTTCATTTCCCCCCATATTTTGTTCTATATATAAAACCTTCTCTTCTATGTTTGTCATTTCTCAGGTTACTGTAATATGTGGATGTCAGACCCTTTAATATGACCCTCTTCATAATTAGTACCTCTGTTCTTACTATTGGTCTCATGAAATCTAGGTTTCAACATTGTTCAAAATTATGCAGAATTTTTTTGTGCTCAACCTGAGTTGCTAGTGGCAGTGTCTTATGGTGTTAAGATGAGTTTTATGGTGTTAAGAGAGTCAAACTAGGGTTCCTGCTGCCTTGAGGTATAACTGGGAATGCTCTGCATTTCTCTAAGCATAACTGCAGGATTTATCAAGGGAGGTATCCAGAAACAAAGATTTGTAGTGGCAGTCACTGTAAACTTCAGCTTTAGGATCTTTTCCATTACCATCTGGCATATCTTTGTAGGAAAACCAATGGTTCATTTGTCAGAAATTACCTCCTGTTCCAGAATAAGAGGTAGTGGTGCTTCTCAAGGGAGATATTACACAGACATTTTTTTTTTGAAACAAAAGATTTTTATTTTTTTTGAGGGGTTTTGTTTGGTTGTTTTGTTGTGGTTTTTTTTTTTAACCCAGACTATTTCAGTGACCTTACTCACACCTTTGTCTCTCAAAAAGCTGCACAGGACCAGCTGCAGGGATGATACAGAGGAAGGGGAAAGAGCAATATGAGTTAGAAGTTTCTCAAATTGACTTTGCCACACAGACGTTCACACAGAGGCAAACCCCTGTGAAACTGCTATCAAAACAAATACACTGAGGAGGAAAAGTCTGCTTTCCCCTTTTTAATTTAAAATAGAAGGGGAGAAACACCCAGTGTAAGAAAATTTTATCCAGAGCAGTCACACTTGCTAAAATGGTCATGCAACACCATTGCCAAAGGCACTTCTGCAATGAACACAGATAAGCTGAGAGACCTCCCCCTCTTAGACGAGAAAAAGGAAGAAAAGAGAGAAGTAAGAACAACTTAGACAAATAACAACTCTTGAACTGCATTTCCGACACCAAGCACAAATCCTGTTACCATCCAAAGCACCTCGCCAGCCAGCCAAAAACAAACCCAGCCCTTCAACAGTTCCCATCGAGTCAAACATCACAGCAGGCTTGGAGGCACAATCCTTCCTCCAAGCTCTTTTCTTTTCCTGGCCCATTTCTGAAAGCTGGACATTTGCTACCCCTTAGGGACCCTGCCAGCAGCAAGGTTCACTGGAGGAGCTGCAGCAGCTGCCTGCCAGGGCCATGCTCCTAGACCACTGTGGGACCGGCTGCTCGGGGAGGATTTTAACCTCCTTGCTGTCAGAGCAAGGCTCTTCCACAAGGGAAAAGGATGTTTCTTACTTTAAAAATCAGGTATGGTACGCTGTACTGTACTCAGCACTCCCAAGCTAATTTTATGCAGACTTCAGCTCTTCCTTTGCTTCCACATTCACTGAGGGTGGGGATTTACATCTCACAAAGCATTCTCGTACTGAGACTTTACTCCGATGTTGCAGCATTTCAGAGATTATTCAAATCTGTTGGAAGCATGACATGGGGAGTCAGTATTTTAGTATCTGCCTCAATCTCAGAAAACAGAGGAAGGAGCTTTGCTTTAATTCTAATTCCTTTTTCCTTTAATGCTGATTTCCCTTCTCAATTTCCTGTCTGATACCTTTTAAATTTACAATTATGGATCTTTAAGAACTAAATACATGTAAAAGTATAAGGCAAGCCAACACACTGCAAACTGACATAAACAGAAGTAGACCAGACAGCATGGTATTAAATGAACAAAAATGGCCAGTTTATTCACTGGAACAGTTATGCATTACACTGTAATTTTAATTGGAACATAAAGATGTAAGAATCAGTATATTGGCTTCTTTTAATTATTTTCTTCGGCACTAGAGTGTTTTTCCCAACCATTTGACTGCATGATCATATTACACATGTACGAGCACAGACTTTATGAATCCCTCACAAGGCATTAATCTCTAATTAATGTCTACAAGGACAAGGAAGAGTTAACATGGGAATTACTTCAATTTTAAAAACAAATGATGCATTTTTGGAAACAATAATTATTTAATTTTTTTGCTGTTAGCATAAAGTAGCAACAAGAAAAGTTTCCAATATTCAGTCTTTAGCAAATGAACATATATACTTTTATATTCTTCACCACCTAGAAACACTCCATCATTTAACCCCAAGAAGGCAGGACAACATAATGTCAATTCAACATATGAGTAGCTGAGTTATTACAGCAGTAAACATACAGTATACAAATCTGTATTTGTCACAAACTCCACCAATGTTAAAACTCTTTTGAAAGAAACACAGCAATCTGTATGGTTCGTTAGATACAGAACATCATGCAAATGAAACATTCAATAGATTACAAAAGTCACAAAACATCAGTTTACTCTTTTTTTTTTAATTGTTTACAAAGGATCAAGTTAATGAACCTTTTAACAGTCAAACCACAGGGCTGAAAATCAGTAGGGCAATAACTAATAAAATGGACTTAATTTATCCACTGGCATAGCACACATAGCCATATCTGTGAACAGGAGGAAAAAAAAAAAGCTAGATTACTCTTGTTTCTTCTTCATAGCTGATAAAATAATAACTCAGCTAGCAAGCCAGTCTACTTGAAACTTTTATCAATCACTTGTGTTTATTGATTTCCAAAATATTTTGGAAATCCAATAATCATATACTCAACAAAAACTGTTTAACTCAGATTACTAATGCTGAGAAAAAACACTCTTCTCCACTCTTTCTTTTACAGCAAATCATGATAATTAAAACAAATACAGAGCTTTGTAGAAAGACATTTTTGAAACACAAGGCCCTATCACCCAGAGTCTGCCCGCACATTAACGCCAGTCATGGAATACAGGATTTTTCCTTCACCATTTGTCAGTTTGTCATTGGGTTGCCATTAGATTTCACAAAGGGGATTTTCAAGAACTTCACAGGAAACAGATTAAAATCCAATAGAGATTTAAGCCATGCACCTCAGAATGAATGATACAGACTCTCTGTGATAGTCCTCTTGCCTTTCTAGCAGGAGGAATATGCAGATCACACAAGAAATAAGAATTTTCTAGCTTAGTTATGGATATGGAAAAGCTACATGATGTTAAGAATCTCATGCACGCATTTTACATTGCATATTTAGATGCATTTGTGCCTGAAGGCGAAAGGCAATTGCTTGTTTCTTTTACACAGGATGCTTAGTTATACTAAAAAAAACCCTTAATGGCTAAAAGAAGTCTGAATATTGTATATCCCTTTCAGACCCACTGCACGCACAGCAAAGGAAAACTGAAGAAAAGTGATGACTGGATTTTTCAAAGAGGTAACTACAGCAATTAATCATACTTCAAAGGTAAAACATGCCTGCCGTTCTCAAACAAAGATTTCTGAAGTACAAAAGAAAGAAATTTACTGTAACCTCAGTGGATATGCAACTTCTGCCAAAGAAAGGAACAGACCTCAGAAGGGCTGATAAAATCTATACCTTATGATGATGATCAATCCAGCTATAGCAGAATTGGTGGCACAACTACTGACTTCGGCATTGCACACTGAATGATAAGGGTGATATAAAAATAAGGGCCAGACTTGTGGATGTTGTTCCCAGTGTGATGAGGACTGAGTCGTATTTTGCTAGCAGCTTACTTAAATATTTGCAACATAATTATCATGAGCACCCTTCATAGGTGAGGTTGTATTTCATAAGTGAGGTTATATTTCATAACATAATCTCCTTTCTGTTCACACGTAAATATGGCAACTGGCTTGAACAAGTTCACAATTTTTTTAAATAAAATATAAACTCAAAGTCACCTTGGCATTAAAACTTGCAGCGTTACCTTAATTACAGTTTCATTCTATGAACCCTACTGTATAGATACAGTTACATTAATTTACTGTGAAAAATGTGGGTGGAGAAAGCACAGAGATGCCAACATGTCAACCAGATCAATCAGAAAGAATATCACTATTGCCTCCATCTAGAAGGCAGAAACTTCTATACGATTAGCATGAATAATGGTAATATTTCCCCTTTCTGTAAAACCTCCATTTGTCTTCTGACTAATAGAAAATACATTTTCCGTTCTATTACATTTTACAATGTATTTATTAATCTTTTTCTCCTCTTATATTGAAATTATTTATTTTCTCTTCTACATATTTCCTATAAACTGGATTTCCAGAAATGAATCATTTTACTGAACAAGGAATATTTTTTCACTACATCAGAAAATACAACCCAAACCAAAATGCCCCAGAACTGAGTAGGCTACTCCAAATGCAAAGAAATTTCAAGGCCATCACAGATAATGAATGCTGCATTTCAGATATGAAAGTCGGATCAGAATTTGAATTGCTTCTTTACTGAGTAGGACACATTTTAGACTTTCTGAGTATATTCAACTGTTACAAAATATATGTATTATTTTTTCTTAATCTTTAAAAATCAGAATATATATCAACACATCATAAATTAATTTAAATGGACAAAACATACTATTTTGCAACCCTTAAAATACAGGCTTTTTTTTTTCTGGTTTTGTCTGTATGTAAGTATTTCCTAAAAAATCTCTCACAAAGTTGCATGTTATCAACCACTATATAATAAAGAAGAGTGTTTCATTTCAAGTTCAAGATATATATTTTTTATTTCATACTGATTAACTGACAAAGGTTGTCCCAGGGACCTACACAGTTTTATAACTTACAATGCAATAACGACAGCCATTTGTACATTTAAGTTTGTGTCTAGTTCTCTTACATTTCCAACACTAAAGTTTTATTACATATAAAAAATGTAATTTGAAAACTTAGAAATGAATAATTTAAAGCTTAAGAGAATAAAAAATTTAATAAACCCATTTATTTCTATAAAACGGGGCTACAATTTCTATACCATTAGATGCTGTTTCATAACTTAATCCACATGGACATACCAGTACCATGTTTCAATTTCCCAAAGTTGCTCTGCAAATCACAGCTGGAAACAAATACGTTTCTAAACAACTGTTCCAATACAACATTTTTTCCAATAAATTCATATGTGTATAGAAAGGAAATGTATTTCACTGAATTTCTGTTTAACTTAAATTCAGGGAAAATGCATTTGATTTGGATATGAAAATAGGAAAAACTATTCCAAGTGCAGCCTGAAGTAACTGTATTCAAAGTGAAATCCAAACTATTTTTCTTTTTCACAATACACAGTGGCTGTCTTTGTTGGACGCAGATGTGGCCGCTGTACGATATTCATACACTAGTCTGACAGGTCAAGAATTCCGAGATGCTTTTTGAAGACACCATTTGCCTCAGACAAAATGTTTTTTAAAAAATAAAAATCAAAATAGCAGCTAATCTCAGTGTCAGACATCATGATAGAGCTGAATGAGGTTTCACTTGACTCTTCTATGACAAGACAACATGTAGATTAAGCATGATACTGAACAGCGATGCAAATGCATACGAGAAGAATCATGTGAACAACATGGAAACCAAAGACGAAACACTGCCGAGTGTTGTCTGTTTGATCTGATCAGAATTGGATATCAGCTTGTTCCTATTTCCTCCACCTCTGACTCTGAATGTTTTGTTACAATAGCTCAGCTGCTTTGCCAAGGTTACACGACATATGTTGTTGATGACATAGAATATTTCTACTTACAGCACCTTTGTTACTGGTACTATGGTAATAATGATTTGTTAGGCACACTGAGTGGTCACCGATTCTTTCCTCTGCTGATACTTTGTGTATCATAACATTTGGTAAGCACTGTTACTAACAGAAAACTGACTCCATTTTCTCAGATCCCAGCAAAATATGAAAGAATTAGTCCAACCACACCTGCAGCAATTTTTTTCCCCAGCTGCTCTGTACCTTAGGCTGTACTGTGTTTCCCGCTTGTAAGTCATACTAATGCTGCAGAAGGAATAAAGATGTGGAAATATCTAAGCCTTTCTTCTGTAAATAAATTAAGGCCACCTGACAAAGCAAGGAGTCTGCTAGTTACCAACAAGTAGGTAGGTAGGCAGTACTGCACGCATTTTTTTGCTAGCTGATGACCAGATGGGAAGTCCACAGGTGCTGAACCACAACCCCTTACTTAGCCACTTGCCTTGCTGTCAGGTACTGTGCAAAATAAATTCCTCTATCCTTGATTTTGTCCTGAAACTCACTAATTTTTAAGAAAAAATCCAGACTTACTCAGCTTTTACAGGAAAGAATCTTTAACTAGGAACACTGTGCACTGTTGCGATAGAGTCTGCGTAGCGTAGATCACCTGAGTATTTGTCATAAACTGACATGAGCTAAGGTTCTGTGTCTGTTGATTTTTGGCAAGGAAAAAATGCACTACAGCATAGTCCTACTAACTTTGATCCACAGCATTACCCCTACCTGCATGAGTGCTTTCACCACAGAATACTTCACACAAAATGCATGACTTCACCATTCATAAGAGCCTTTCACAGTAAGGCCTCAAGCTAGTATCCTGAATATGGGAGTGGGAGGAAAGAATGCTTTTAATTAGCACACAGAATTTTACTTGTTTTAGATTTTCTTTCTCTGATACCAAATAGAAAGTAACCCCAAAAAACAGCACCAATTCATCTACTTGTCTGAAATGCAAAAATATAATTACAATGCAAGCAAACAACTGAAAACGAATCAATACATCATCCTTTCACCTCCTTCTTAGGCTTAATAATTATCTTTCAGTGAAGAGATAGACCAAAACCAGAAGCTAGTGTAATAGGAATTAAAAAAAACAAGTGCATAAACAATATCAGTGCAGCAGCAAATTATACAGTCATTGCTAACATTCCAATTCAACCCATTTCCAACATTTTTGTGCAACAAAAATTGGCCATATGCTGGCCAATGCAACAAGCCTCTTTAATATTAACATAGTCATTCTTCACTTAAGCTATTTCTGCTTGTTTTTAAAAAATAAAATCAATTAAATACAACTAAAAAAAAAGAGATTGTATTTCATAAACACAAAATTCTGGTGCAAATAAAGTAAGAAATAAATATCACACCCTTATGACAAAAGGAAATTTGAACTGGTTCCTATGGCTGAACTCAGAGGATGTAAGGGTAGGATTTTTGTAACATACTTTTTTTAATATTGGCTTAAGTCTCTCATTATTTCAGAGGTAAAGCCAAGCAGCTGGGAGGAACATTTTTGTTGACATGTTAAATTTCACTACACTTTAGTTGTGATATTAAAGTTTGAATACAATCAGAGGAACCATAAAAAGTCTTCTTGATAGGTTGGGCTCTGTGCTTTGTGTTCTTCTTCTCAACCTTCCCTCAGTCGCCAGAGCAGGGGATATGAATCCAGACTTGTCAATGCAGCAACAAGGCAGGATTGTCTACCCGCTTGCTGGGAACAACCTCAACCTTTGTTGCATGAAATCCACTCTGTTTGCATTTTCTCTTACGTTGCATATGAAGATTAGGGGTAAGGAGGAGGCTTAGAGAGACAGTTGAGAGGGGCACACTGAGAGCTGGAATGTGGCTGCTCTTCAGGAAGAGCATTAGGACTGAAAATTAAAAAGAAAAGAGAAAAAGCTCTTAAAACACATGGCAAACTTTTTACATGCATGTAAATAGTACAGGGCTGGAAACAAACTTTAAAAGGGGATGGAACCTCATCTCTAAATCTGTACCCTCAGATGCACAGTATACATAAAGAAAATCCTCAGTGCGCACACATTCAGTGACACCTGGATGCACATGTGAAGTACCACAGATATCCTGTTTGCCAGTTCAGGTACACAATTGCTGTTTGCATCCTCTGATGAAACACACTGTGGAGAAATGAACACATGCAAAATGGGGAAGCAAATCTGAAGGACAAAACACAGGTGCCATCTTTATGTGAGCATTAAAGATTTTCTATATGTAACTGATTATTTGCAATGAAGGACAGTGCCAGGCTTCATCATGTTGTGAAAATGTGGTCTCTTACTGAATGTGACCTATTTACTAGTCATTTTGTACAAATACGGTGTAACCTTCCTCATCAGGCCACTTAAGCACTACACATTTCATAATCAACGCTTCCAAAGGGTGGGTTTCTTTCTGGTTTGCTTCCTTTTGGTTTTGTGCTGTCTGAATAATCTTCAATTCTGTCATATATTTTTGTCATTTGACTGTTTTTCATGTACAATTTGTCTGAGAACAGCGTTCACCCCCTAAGCTTCTAAATGTGCATTTATAGTGTACGCTGTCATGTAGTGCAGAGGTCTGAACTAGTTTTCACCAAACCAGGTGAGGCTGGAGAAGCAGCATACCAGGGGCAGCTAATGCAAACATATACCACTTCTTGGTGAAGAGTTCCAGGGTGCTCCTGCTAGAAAGCTTCAGATACTCAGGTCTGCTCATGTAAAGGCAGCTCGGCAGTCTACACTACACTGCAGGAGGGAATGCAGACACAGATTAAATGAGTCCTCAGCATGGCCTGTCCTGTTTTAAAAGAGTGAACTTCAGCCCATCTTACTGATGTCAAGCTAAGTGACAGCCATTCAACTTTCAAGGAAAGTATGTGGCAAAACAAGATACCAAAATAGAATGCAAGTAAATGCAATTTATTAAAAAAAACCAAAACCCAGTTCTTTAATGTGCCTGGGAAGTTTTTTCCTAATGCTTCAAATGTTGTACAGTCTTGAAATTATTCCAAGCTCAACAGTGTGATATATTATGAAGCACAATCATTTATGTCCCCGTCTTCAGGAAAATGTTTTTTCCATTTTCCTTCTTTAGAAACTGCACTGTTACATGTTATCTCTGCAGCACAGACTATTGGAGTGTTGGCAGAAGGAACGCCATTAGTCTATCGCTGGAAATTAATCAATTTGAAATGCCAGAGGCATTTAAAAATCTGCCACTGGAAATGCCAGCGGAAAATATCTGCAATTCCACATACAGCATTTTCTTAGGGAAACAGAGAAATGACATTGTGCTTGCTTGAAGACAGAAACAAGTTTGCGTCATCACCACTAAGAAATTAGACGGCAATGTCCACACTTTCAAACCAGAGAAGCCTAGGAGACTATGACCACTAATCCACAGGTATTACAGTTCAGCAGGAGCTACAGTCCTTGCACCTCTGGGCTTATTTGAAGATCATAGACTTGCATGTCTTAAGTTAGATTCTGTTTCACATTAATGCTCCTGAAGATAAATTTCCAGATTGCAAAATGGCTGGTGAGAGTGGGTTATAGAAGCTTACAGAACCTCACAAGCTTTATTTTGTGCTCAGCTGTCTAAGTAGGTCAGTCCAGAAGTGTTTAGTGCTATGGACTATGACTCCTCAGTTTACATATAGATTTAGACTAACCCTAAGCACCTAGGCATAAAAATTTAATCCAAAATATTTTATTGAAGCTTGGTCGTTGGACTTGTTTAACCAAACATTCTAAGAAGACACCAGACTTGCCTAAGTAATTCTTTCCATGGCTGTAACTGTCCTTTTCTTTTGCCATATTCTGCCACATACAGATGCAGATACAGCATCTAAAGGGGAATCTGAGTGAGATCTTTGACTACTCCACTCAAGAGAGTCTGTCAGGAGTGACTGCAGACTGGCCCAAAAAGTCTGCATTTACTCTCAAACTTATCCACTCATCAATAGCCATCTTCTGACCTCAGCACCTTCTAAGTTTTCAAGATAGACTTAAGAGAAACACTAGTCTTTAATCTTTCAGAGAAATAGAAGTGAATTAGAACTTTAACATCACATTCAGGGAAGACAAACTGAGTCAGTTTTTTTGAAGGGGTTGTTACCCTACACAGACTGCCTTACTCTTCTCCCTTGCTGCCCCACTTCTTTTTTCAGAGGACTTCTGTAATTGTCAGAAAGGAACAGAAACTCAACAAACATTTTCCTTGCTCATTAGCAGAGATGTGTTCGTCTTTTGGGGCTTCCTTCTCAGCTTTAAAAATAAGCAACACAAGATGTTCATGCTCTGACAGAGAGGACTGGTGAGGAAATGGCAATAGTTAAGACTAGTTATTTACAGCAATGGCCTGGAAAAGGACCTCTGAGACACACAAGATCGTCCTCTATGCAAATATGCACAACCATAATAAAGTTTTGTCATGACCTTCGGTACAAAGTCAGCCCTGACTACAAATACTGTAAACCAAACTATCCCAGACTAAGCTTAGATTAGGAAGCACTGTGCTTAGAATGACATTCGTTTTCTCTTCATGGTAATTCTGCATTGCTTCTCACTTTGAAATACAAGCACATTTCTATGCACAGAAGAAATATAAAACTTTGTCTCACCATTCCCCCTTTCAACCAATTATAAATAATAGGGGCATTAGGAAGAGAAAAAAATTACAAGGTTATCAGGCACTTTTGCAGCAATGTATATACATCCAGCTTTTGCACTCCTAGTACATTTGAATCTTGTCCTAACATGCTACTGTTATACCATCCTCTCTTCAGAAAAAAACTTGCATCCAGTTCAGTAACACAGATTACTGTAGCAGTATATAAACAAAAATTATATCAGAAATGACAAATGACACATGGCATGCAGTATGTTTTTATGCCAGTATAGGTGCTCGTGGCAGCACGTCCTGGAGCTGAGCTATCAGGCACATTGACAGTCATGGGCAGTATAGGACGGCAGGCGAGATTAATAACATGAAGCAATAGAGAGACATGGAAGAACCTGAAGCTGTTGACTATTAACTGAGAATAAGGAAGAACATTGTTACATTCTTGTCCCCACAGGATATGTGCAGCTTTTAAAACATTTGGTTTTAATAAACATTTTTGTAAGCCTCTCTTTAAAGGCTGGTATCATTAGGGGATCTATTAATTCACTTGGTGAATGAAGTCTGTGTCATTTTTTGTGTTAGTATTATTGTTAGTTTTTAAGCCTTTGTTTTGTTGGTTTTTTTCCCCCTCCAGCACTCAAAATGCTAATCATGTATTTCTGAAATCAATTGAGAAAGAGCATGCAAAGCCCCTTGGTGTTAGTAAGTACTCTGTTCTTTGTCTTAAAGATGCCACTTGTATGCAATATTGTCTGGCATTGATTGCAACTGTAGCAAATCAGCAATGAAAAATATACAGACTAGTGATATTTTCAGAATGCAACCATTTTTCACATAGTAATATTTTACCTTATTTTGATTTTATTTCCTATGTTACAGAAAATAAAAGCATTGTTTCTTATTAAAGATTAATATTAAACTTCCTTTACAGTATCAGGTTTTTTGTTTTGTTTGTGGAGGTTTTTGTTGGTGTTTTTGTTTGTTTGTTTTTATTAAGAGATAACTTGTGTCTAGAGTTTGGCCTCTGATAATGAAAATAATGTTTTCCCTGCATTCAACAGAAACCTGAATATGGTCCAAAGCATTGTCTTTTTAATACTGGATGATGGTAATATTTTAGTCTTTTCCAGTATAGTCCATCAGACAGGTAGCTACAGATGCTAGCAAGGGGTGAACATAATCCAGTAAGTTTCAAGGTAGGCCTAGATTTGGTTGCTTGGCCCATACTTCTGGACCTAGAAGTTGAGGTGTTGCATGGAAAGCAGAGTGAGACTTTCATGCGGTTCACCAAAACCTATGCACTGGAATCAGTGCACTTTCACAGTTACTAGAAAATTCAGAGTTACACAAGTCCCACTTAAAATTCAGCATAGATAACGGATGAGGGAAAACTCTCAGTATTTGATGTTGAAGCTCAGAGTGAACCTATGTGAGTTACGGTTGGGCATATTAACTAGTTTGAACATGATTAGACATAATGCAGAAGACACCTTTGTGAATTACAAGCCTCAGCAGGCTGTTGTTTAATCCTGGGTGAAATGCTACTGAGAGGTCACAGTACTGCAAAACTAATGTTAGAGACTTGAAAAATGAGCATACCTCTCTCTTAAAATGGGTGTCTTCAGGGCTGGGCACAGCTCTAATCCACCTCATTTGCCATCACATGATTGAAAGTATGTGTGCCGTGCCACAAGGGACTATCAGAGGATGAGGAAAGGTAGTCCTGTCTTCCTACTCTGCTGGATTTAGAAAATCTGAACCTCAGTAAATCTAATTGGTTCTTTAAATGCCTTATAATTTTACTCCAGATTTCATTTACTTTATTTAAAGCACTCAACAACTTATTCCATCGTGCTGACTTGCATTAAATCTTCTGTTATGCATCACTGCCTTTACAAGACTGCAGCTACATGGCTGAGTGTTAATATATCAAAATAGCATGTTGTTTTCACTTCACCAGGAAAGCATCAACCTAGTGGTAAAAAACTATAGTAATTTAAAAGTCAATTGTTCAGCTAAGTATACAAGTGTGTGTTGTTTGTGTGTGATTCGGCCTTCACACCACCTACAAGCGAGGACACCAGGAGTTTACTTTTAACAAGTTTAAGAACAGACTGCAGTGGGTCCGAGTTTCCAGGTGTGGGAGAGCTTCCCGAGAAGTGTCTGCTAAAAATCTCACAAATGCATTTAAAATGCCACTTTAAAAAAGGGAAGTCTACACTTACTCCTAAAAATTGAATGTCCCCCATTTAAGTAAATTTATCTAGCAACAAAATAAAATTATTACTATTTTGGCATCACTGAGAAACTGCCTGCATAAAAAGACCAAATGAGGACTGCAAGATTGAATTTTGCATTATTTTCCATATTTTTACATAGATAGTAGTGCATGAATGCTGTGATTCATGTTTGTGCTGTCACTGCAGAAATTATCACTGTTCCTCAAGTTGTTAAAAGTTTGCTGTTAGTGAAGAACTGCAGTGAAGAGCCTTTGTATAAGGAAGAGGAGGTGAGCTTCAGACGTGCATGCACCTATGTGCAAAGAGAAAAGAGTTAGTTAAGTTTACCTGACAGTCTGGCAATCTGGCCCCCTGGCTAGTTGTGAGCCGTGTGGCGGTATGGAGGCAGCAGGCTGCTGACAATCTACAAGAAACTGATAAATTAGACATATATACAGAGAGATTACAGAGCAAGGGGTTAGTAACGGTAGTACACAGGCTATGCATCTGATGGAGAGATTTAGTGAGGAATGTGTTCTCGGTTTCTTATCTGACAGAAACACCTTTTTTTTCTGATAGTAATAACATCAATTGTTGCCTTTTTTCTTTTCACAAGAAGCATTGAAGACATTTTTGCTTGTCTTCACATAGCATTGGCAATATTTTCTTTAAACAGACAGCAATAGTGGGCTTTATTCAGGGTCTGGGTTTAAACCTTGTATTTGTCATTCTTCTGCTGGTGATGAAATCATATTGATTACATCTAATATAAAAAGTGCCAATAAAGCTCTCCAAAATTTCTGCAGAGAACTTACAGCCATATAACAACAGTCTGATTATGGTATTTGAGAAAAAGCTTGCAAGACAATCTTCATGACTTCTAAATAGTGTTTGTGATATTACTTTATATAGGGAAAAGGGAGAAATTTATATAGTTGGTTTTCACTGTTCTGTCTGAATTATTTTATCAATTGTCTGCCAAAGCAGTTTCCACATTAATCACTTGCAAAGCTGCATTCTAGTTCTTAATTTATTAAATAACCATAAAGCCAAATAATCCTTTGTTGCTACATTTTCACTGTGACAGCTTTAAACGGCTTTAAGACGGCTTTAAACTCGGTATTTGTGGGATATAAGGAAAGTAGATGAACAAGAGAACCCTGCTTTCTACCAAGATCACCAGATCTCAATATTTCCTAATTTTCCCCGCAGCAGTCTGACCTTTCATTCCACAGCCTGTGAGATTCAGATTGTCAGGTCCTTTTGAACATTAAAATCTATGGGTGAAATTCTAACCATCTGGAAAACTACTGGAGATCACTGTCTCCAGCAGGCTTTGTTGATCCATCATCCTCTCTGACTGCTTCAGCCCAATTCTCAACCTGACTCTTGAGAGGGAAAGAGTTACTTATCCCTGAACCTTAAAAATGAGATGACTAGACTTCGTGTACTTGGAAAGAATTCAATTTTGGGTTTTTTTTCAGTTGGTTGCTACTTAAGGCTCAACACCAGTAATCATTTCTCTTTACAATGTGGATGTTTTCCAAACCTCACTTCTATTCTTTGTCTCAAGCAAGTGGAAGAATGTGTAAGTAAATTTGCTGTCAAGAGCCTTGAAATGACATCAGGTACAATGCAGAGCAACATGCCTTCCTAACATCACTGAGCATCATATCCAGTAACATAACATTTCCCTTTCATACAAGCCTGGAGTGCCTCTCCCTACTTTCTATGAAGATCTGTGCTGACCTCCAGTGGGTGGAAGCAAGTGTACCCAAACCACTAGTTTCTTACTGCTTCAGCCAAGAAGAGAGGCTTTTGGACCTATTTTCAAGTGCACAGGTATCTACATCAGAAAAATACAGGCATAGTCAGTGCTGACACTGTTGTGGCAGGAAGCAAAAACGGAATGAGAAAGGATACTGTGTCATTCTCTCATTTGTCAGGATGGTCACTATAGTCCTCAGTATGTCTTTTAGCCGAGGACTGCAAGAGTTTGCAATGTATTTGAACCACGAATAGAAGGGTCTGTCATTTCAGCACAAAGCTCAATTAAAAGAAAAGGTGCCTGGGAGGACAGAGAGAGCAGGCTAACTGCGGAAGGGAAATGACTGTCAAAAAAAAAATAAGATAAATCTTATTTTGAACAAACTAGAAGTCCAAAACAAAGTCATCCCTAACAGTTTATAGAAGGTAGCCAGTGAGAAGAGGAATACAAAACAGATAGATATGTGATGAAAAGGTACAGACAGGTTTCATAAACAAGGAAGAAATTGTTCTGACAGACATTGCCAGAACAACGCAAATGCCTGATTTATGATCCTATTCTAGTATCTCAAACATCCTGCAAATATTTTATGATGCCTCTTCACCTGCTAGATTTGGCAGAACGCTTGATTACAAAGCCAAATTCTGCAAGCATTACAAAACCTGGATAATAACCTGATGTGAGCAAACCCCCTCAAGTTCACCTAAGTTCTACCTAGCATGAGCAATGCTCACACAATCTGGCTCATGCTTACTTACACCAGTATGAAATTTAGTGATCCACATGACTTAAAATGGCTGAATCGTCCTCCTACATCCTCCAGGAGTGAAGTTTTTGATGATTATGCTAGGAAAGAGCTAAGCAGAATGCATATGGCTTACATAGATACATTTCAAATTCAAAGGAGCTCTTATCTACTTATGCTTAAGTAGCTGTGCCAGAGCTAACTTGATTCCTTATATATTTAATCCTTTTAAGTATTTTGGAGAATTTATAACCCTATTCTCTAATGCCATGACAGTCATAAACACAATGTAAAAGGAATTTTAAGGCTGAAAGCTAGCAGACAGCTTTCAGTCCTCCCCTTCTACTAAGGAACTCCTGCTTCTTTCAAATAAATGTTTGTTTCTTTCTAAAATACTCTGTTGAAGGTTAAAAGTTTCAAAGACGCCTTTACTGATTCTGAGGTCAATGTCACATACCATAAAGACAAGGAAAGACAGACATGCCTCATACTAAAAAATAAAAAACAAATTTAAAAAAATAAAAATTATGTTGGAAAAGGCCTGTTCCCAGTATTTTTCAAAACTCATGGAGTGCCAGTCAAGCTATACAGTGAAAGGACAGTTTGTTATTTGTGTAGAAGATGCTTGAGGAACAGACACAGTTTATGCTTTCTGGTGCGTCGTCAGAGACCACCACCACCAAAATTATTAATAATTTAAGTTATTAAATACAATCTCTCTCTTTTCTCTGTCATCTCCAGTTGCTGTGAGGAAATAAACTACTGAGGGCAGGGGATGGGCTGCCTGGCCTCTTAAGAACCCTTTTACAATTCTATGAACCCACAACCAAGAAATGAAGTTCAATGACCTTTTCAATCACAAAAGGCAAAGAGGAGCTATTGTACACAAAAATCCACACACCAGTTTTCACGGAAGTCAGAAGGACTTGAGTCTGTTCTGAATCCTCTGGCAGTATCAGGCAATGTTCACCACTGCATCTGTCGGACCTTTGAGGCTTGACTCATGCCATACATTAGGCCTGTTCTGATTCTCCAGTTTTATAGCCATTTGCTGGCAGTGGTGGTGAAAAGGGCTCAGAGACTTCCTCTCTCACAGATTAGCCAGTGCTGATTTTCCTTTAGAATCCAATGCCCAGTCCTAATTGGGCTAATCAGCTCCTGATGTAAGAGCTTTAAAAATACCAAGCTCAGAGAAGCTACATCTGCTCATGTGAGGACTGAATGTGCTGCTATAAATTATCTGCTGAGAGCAAATCTCACAAAAAAGAGTATTTTCCTATGCTTCCCTTTGGCTCAGCCACAGACAGCTGTCACAAGGTGTGCTCTGCCCTCCAGTCTGTGAACTGGGTGACTCCAATCAACACAGACCTACTTAACTGGTTTATGAGTGTCCAAGAGATGGGCATGCCTTCTGTTGACATCAGCAATGTCCCCAGTGAAAATCCTATGTGCAAGCATTTTCAGTCCCACCTGCTCAGGACCCAGCATACCACAATGGAACATTTCAGCACATTTTGACATTCTGTAATTTACTGATCTCTACACAGCACTGTGAGACCCAGAGTAGTGGGAATCTCAAGATAAGCACTGGAGATGTTGTGAATGAGTAACTGATATATAAAATACTTTTAACTGCATTTGGTTAATCAATTAAGAAGTTTTTTCTCTTTTATCTGAGAGGGTAAAATTGAGAGTTAGACAACAAAGCAATCCTTTTTTTTTTACAGGTACTGTTACATATTTGGTATTTCTGATATGAAAAACATTGGGAAAATATCTGTTCTTGATAAAAGAAAAGCTTTCAAGAAATGCTTATGACAAAATGTGAGATTGAGGCTTTTAAAGTCGTTTAGAACAAGCTCTCCTTGGTATCCCATTGATGACTCCAGGCCAACAGCCAGTCCTTCTTTCCTAGCTAGAAGTTTGAGCTATCTCACTTTGTGTCATGCTACACAATGTCAATTGAACTTGCTCCATAAAGTTTGAGGAATTTGATAAATTTTCAATAACATCTTCATATACATGTTATTTGAAAAGAGAAGCTGTCTCCATTTATATGGTAATGAATTGTTTTCTTCCCCGAGATGTCAATTTAATGGGAAAGAATGAATGGTTAATAGCATGAGTCAAAAGTATTGGGCAAAGAACAAATCAGTAGTCTTCTAGCTGTGCAGAGGCAGAAATACATTGCATGACACAGCAAGTCCTACAAAGACAATAAATCGATCCTCTCTACTCAAAGGTGGGTGACAAGGAAAATTTCCAAATCCAAAAGACAAATGTGAGATGTCAAGAAGAACAGGGCACAGGATACTAAAAACTCTCACCCACCTTGCTGAGTTATTTGTAGAGATGCTTTCAAAGTTATCTGAAAGGATGGAAAAAAGTCCCAAAACTGTGTCCAGAGGTAACAGGGACATAAGTTTATACTCTTATTTGACTAGCTGTTTTAGTTTATAATTTTTCTCTGTTTTTCTAATGGATGCCAAGAAAACTTTGACCTTCCTCAAGGCCAAGAGGAACTTGGAGTGGCAATGGTTATCACAAAGAACAGCTGCTGAGAATACAGCTGTAGCTTACCTTGGGAAAAAAGCATGAACAATGGCACAGGTCAAAGATTAGAAGAGTCTCTCCCTTCTCCTGCTTCCAGGGTCAGCTTGGGCCTGGAAATAAAGTTACATCTGCCCTATTCACTGCCCTAGCAGGTCAGTCTGCCAGCTGCAAACTGGGCGCAGCTCTGTGTTTCCACATGCCATCCCTGGAAGGAGAAGACTACGCTGGAGTGGAACAATCACATGGATTCCATGCAGAGCCTAGCTGGACTTACTAACCCCAGTGCTCTCAGAGCAGGAGTGACTTGGTTTGTCCTGGCCTGGGAGAGAAACAAGCAGTGGCCAAGGCCATTGCATAGCTCTTTGAGAGCCAGCCCTGTTCTGGCACACCTAGCATGCAGGCAGCCTAATAAAGGCTTCACCAGGTGAAAACTTCACCAGGTGCAAGTTAGCTCCTGCACAGATATTTTCCAGTACCTATCTGAGTTTTACCTCTGTCCCCATTAAGCTGAATAGTGAATCGTTGATTGCAGATAGACAAATTTATCATGCAAATGTTAGTTTTGGCTTACTTCACAGTAAAGTTGATCTACTCTGAAATTTCTAAGTCTTGCAAATTTCCAGGTAACTCACATCTGAAGCTGGCTATTGAGAGAAACTAGGTGTCTTTGGTTATTGTTGGTTGGAGGTGCTTCAACAACAATGAATTCTTCCACTACTTATTTCTTAGCCTTCTCAGAAATTATTTGAAGAACAAAGGTTAAGAGATGTGAGCATGCTGCTGAACTCCCATTCACACACAGAGCTGGAGGCATCAGCAATATCTACATACTGCACTAAGATGCAATAGGCCAGCAGTAGGATGCATCTAAAATCTTCATCTTCTGTCATCTCCACATGTTCACTCTTTTTCTTGCAATGGTAGTATGGGAATGTCCCAGTGTTTCTACACTCCCAAGCTTCTGACACAAGCCTTCTGCTCCTCCTCCTCTCAGATCTTTACCTCCAGGACAAGGTCAGACAGAGGAAACATAACAGAGAGACTTCTGCTAAATGCTAAGGCGATTGAGCTTATTAGAACAGATAGGATATTTAATTGCTATTTTCTGTTTATAGCATTTAGAAAAACGCTATCTGTCTTGGCAATTCCCACAAACCAAATCATGGAGCATCACTAACAACCTCACACATTACCTGACAGACATGGTTTAGTAGGTCACTGATTCAATGGTTTTCCAGAACATGCTAGATTTCTTGGCTGTGTTCTAGTGAGTTCTTTCATCTATACAACTACACTATATGGAGTGGTTTTCTCTCTTATTTCTTTATTTTGCATGACTTTTCTGTTTTCTTTTTAGACCTGAATTACCCTCAATCTAGAGAGCTGTTCCCCCATCAATCCCTGTGTTCCAGTGGTATTGTGACTGATAGCTCAAAGTATAGTGATAAAGCTATATCCCAGTCTTACCCTTTGCCGTAGCTCATATTAAGAGTAATTTTTTTAAAATAAACAATACCTAGTCATTAACCAAATTAGTGAAATACATTTCTCTTCATGTACAGACTAAGAACATTAAGACATTTTTTGTCAGCTCTGTAGGCTTTTTCACACTTCCTATATCATGATGTGTTTATGTTATTTCTCGAATGGTTTATGTAGTGCTTTAAATAATTCCTCATTAAATCTACTGAGAAGCTAAAGAGTGGGTTAGTAAATTAGCAGAAATGGAAATGATAGAAGCTGAAAACATAAAATCAGTTCCTTTCTTTTATATACAGTTCATAAAAAGCACATTTAGAAAGGTCTGATGATTCAGGAAATACTCATTAAAAGACACATTTTAAACATTTCAAAAGAGAAGAAGAAAGGTCTTAAAAATACAGAAGTCACCACACTTCATTCTTGTTGGGTACCCATCTTTCATGGAAACACAAGTGTCTAGAATACATTTCAGATAGCCACAAATATGTCCAGAAATACTTGCACTGTTTTATGGGTAAAGAATGGCCTGATCCAAAACTTGAAGTCAATGGGAACAGTAACTTTAGTAGGCTTTGGAAGAAGCAAAAAAAGGTACAACTATAAGCTTTTATAGCCCTAAGATATGCAAGCAGGGAGATACTTACAATCAGGGATACTAGTCTTGATTAAGGAATTGCTGGTGATCTTACTCCATACCTCACAACATCCCAAGGAACTGCTCTATTAGAGAGCTAAAATATCAGTGTGCCTAATTTAAACCAAGACTCACTTCAGCTTTGCCTGTTCTATGAGAGGATAAGCACAGCATTGAATATTCCTGCATATTTGATGGTAAAAATCAGTAAGTCATGAAACCACATTAAACCTTGTCATAAAAGAAGATAAAGATGGATGGCTTTTGTTACCAACATTGTCAAGATATTTCAATAGCTGTTTTAGTGAGCTGATAAGACTGTATTCCAAAGCCGAAAATTTTCATAGAAAACAATCAGTATCTGGTAACACACCTTGAAGACATGATGTGTCATCTGCATACCTATTTAGTTAGAAACAAGCACTGGAGAACTTCAACAAATGATGCTAATATTAACCATTCCAGCAATGAGGTCATAACTTAGATACAGAGAGAAAAATGTCAATAACTTTTTAAACAAAAATATACAACAGTAAGGCATGGATTTCACTGCAATTTTTTTTTCTTTTTAGGTGTTAACAAACAGATTTGGGCTTCTAGCAAAAACAGTTTTTGTTTCGGAACTGCTTTTTTTACATAGTGAAAAATACAAACAGAAATTAAACAAAACATGTAGAACTGCAGTGAATTCATGCCATAATAGCTAAATTATACTGAAGGAGCTAAATTATATTGATCAGCATGAAATGTATGGTTTTGGTCTCATCAGTGATAACTGGAAAGCTAAATGCAAGAAAGGAAAAGCATAGAGCAAAAAGGTCCTATTCACAGTGGCACCAAGAGGTAAAAGTACATTTAGCTAGCTGACCTCTTCATCAGTGACAGCCAACTAGTGTCCTTGGCAAGGATACTGTTCTTCAAATTCAAAATGACCTCCACAAGGACAATGTACCATGCTTGAAATGGCATAAATAAGTAAAGCTCATTAAGCTTAGTTAAATGAGCATATCAGATGCAAGACATGGTCCCAAGAGCAGGAAGAAATATACATATATCTGTATATATGCACTAATACCACTCACTAAACAATGAACACATATATAAACAAATATGGCATGTTTACAAAAAACACAGAAAAATAGAACAATGCAGAACAAAAAGTGAACACAGATAATAAGTTAATAATGACTGAATTATCCTTTTTGTGAAGAGCATCATGGACAGGTAAAAAAAAACTACACCCGATTTTAAAAAATCTTGCTAAACACAAAAAAATCATTTTTCACAGAGGAGAGAGACAGATTAGACCAATACTGCACGAGTCTTGCAATAGCCAGTAGCCTGCCTGATTAAATAAACCAGGGACATCTTTCAGGTACAGGATCACCATCAACACAAGTACACCCTCGGTAGATAAAACCAGAACATATTCATAGCCAAGGGCTCAGAAGCATCATCTATGGATCTCTAATAAGACAAAGGGCAATTTGCGCTCAGACTGTAAATTTGAGTTGTCAGAATAAAGCTGTGGAATTTTTTCAAAAATAATGGTTCTGAAGAACTCTCATGCTCCAGTTGCTTTGAATGAAACAAATCAAACTTACCCAACAGAACAATCAGAGCAGAATAGCCTGGCTAGTTAAATATTATATGGCTACATATCTTATTTAGTAGTGGTGGCTCAGTTAACCACCTACTCTGCTTTTCAAGAATAAACTCTTTCACTTATTATACAGATAAATCCATATTGATCATGAACTAGAATTCGGAATAAAATTCTTAAACACAAAATCAGCATAGAAAGAGGTATCTAGATCCTAGTCATGTTGATTTTCCTTTTCACTAATCTATAAAATTCCTCTGCTAAAGAGAAATAAGAAATATTTAAAACTGTTCACTGGGTGACCTGAGCAATCAGAAAGATCTACAGAACACCCTCCTAGCAAAACTGAGGTCTGAGCTGATAATGTTTCCCAGCGGATTTCTTCCACAATCGCTTGTAAAAGAAGCTGTGCTTTCCTCTGTGTTAAGATTTCTAACAGTCCCGCTATTTCAAAATTGAGAAGTGCATAAAAAAATGAAATTGAGGTCCTGAAGTAATGTCTATATTAGCAAGGTTTAGAAATCCATGAGGAGCTTTCTGACATTGGTAGTCAAGATGAAAAGCAAAGCTGGAACTACTTTTTGCAAAACATTCCTAAACAAACAAAAAATGTGCACAGCTAAAAACTTTTAACTTTAACCCTTTTCACCACACAATTAAAGAAGACACAAACCTGCTATAAAAAATTTATTCTTCCTACCTTTCCAATGCTGTAAGGTACACAGGCTTGTCTCTGAAGAGAGTCTCTGCTGTGGAGAGCAGTGTCAACTTGAGCCTCCCCTGTCATTTTCCTAACCTCTTCATCCAAAAGGGGAGGGTGAAGACAACTTCATTTCCTACCAAAGGCTTCTACCCATTATATTCCTTTTGAAGATGCTTTCCCCTATCTTCACACTGGCTAAACAATATGAAGAAGCAAGAAGCAGGAGCCAAGAATCTTGCCTTGCCTGATAAATTTCACTTCAAAATTATTTAAAGAAAAATATGTAAGAAGGAACATGAGCTTCTGATTTGACAGAGAATAACCTTTTACAGAATATTTCTGAAAAAAACATCCTAAACACCACACTTTGAAAAAGCTCAAAATCCAGAAAGAAAACATTAAAATAGCAGTCTACTGTCTCCTCATCCCTTGTGCAGAGAAAGGTTACTCAACGCCTCACATGGCCTATTAAAAGCCCTTAACTCCCTGTAACACTACTGACCACCCTACTGAGCAGCCCCTCTGCACCCTGTTGTGTGAAATTGTGTTTGTGCTGCATCAAGACATGCCCAGGTTTCTAACCTATTCTTAACAGGTAAAACCACTCCCAGTATAAAGGGTAATTAACAAAGACAACTCTTAAGCAATTCCCCTCAAGTCCCAGTTAAAAGACTTAATAGGAAGACTTCTTAGGACCTCCATAATTGGGGATTGAGTTTTTTCATTATTGTTTTCCTTGTTAGCTTTAAGATATAGTTTCTACCTACAGATGCTATAAGTTAGCACTTGGAGATATTATTAGGAACTCTCTGTAAGAATTTTCCTCAGGATAGAATTTCTTTAATTATTTTAAATTTTACAGTAAGAATGCAAACCAATAAAAAAAAGCTAGTTATTTGTACCATATTTTTATTTACATTTGATTTGTCTGTAAACACAAAATTACCTAATTTCACAGTTGTGGATTTTTTTTTACAAGTTTTAAAAACATTGTTTTATGAAATAGTGTTGTAACAATGAAGAAGAATAAAATCTAAATCCTACAGAGCAAAGACTTGAGACTGTAGTAAATTAATATAGTTTTCCTTTAAAGCTGTGGGACTAGCCTGCATTATGTCAATTAAACATTTGATCTCAGCTGGGCTTTGACTTTGAGAGAAATGTGTCACATTTTAAGACTACTTTCCTTTTTCTATTTTAATAAAGCAAAATACAGGGCTGTTCAGAATTCTCTAGAAGGGAAAAAATTGGTTATTATCATCTTATAATCTGTATTTTTTACAATTTCCTAGGAAATATGAAATACTTCACTATTCAAAATGTTTTCCTGTATGGTATTTTAAATACTGAAATCTGCCCTGTGCTACCTACAAGTGTAAACAATATGGAAAAGAAGCATCTACCACTTTTTTTTTTGGGAGGTGGGGGAGGAACACAAAGGAGACTGTTAGGCAGACATAGTTGACCCTTTAACCACTTCTGTGTAAAGGAGAAAATGGCAGCTATTAGTTACTCTCCATCTCACAAGCCTGTTGGAAAACTTTTTGTTCAGGTGCATCATCCACACAAGGGTCTTAACTGATGTAACTTTAAGCTAAAATTACGGCAGTTTATATTCAACTTTTAGAATTTCCATGCCCAAATAACCAACATGGAAAAGAGTGGTAGGAGGGCACCTGCAGCAGACTTTTTCTGTCTTGTTCTTTCCTTGAAGAAGCCAAGAGGAACATATTTAGTATTTGCGACAGTAGGATATTAAGGGGCATCTAGCGACTTTATATTTAAGGAGTTTGAATGCAACCGCAAAGGAAAGGTCATTTCTAATACAGTGTTACACACTGTCATATCTATCCTTAGCCCATATACAGCCTTAGGCTTTCTATATGCCCTCACCTTTTTATGTAGGTATGAAAACAGCCACGTGCAAAGGTGGGCTGGAATTGTGTTGGGCACATACTGCCTGAATAAAGACTAAAGACTTGAAAGTGTAAAAATACACGTTAATAACAGAAGGAAAGAAGAAACATATCTCAAAGCTAAATGCATACTATTACCTAGGAGAAATGAAACATGATACTTTGGAAATGGACTGAGTGGTATTTTTAGCCACTGCGGTTCAATTAGTTCAATTAGAAAGCCAAGATATAGTCATATTGCTGCAGCTTGATGTCAGAGGGATAGACATACTGATTTAGAGTTGAGGGCAGTCAAATGGACACCAGGTAGGAAATTACAATCTTTCTTGAGAGGTCTTTAATTCAGCTAGTCTTTGCTAGCGAGTCTTCATGCCAGGGTCTTCCTCTGAAGAAGGCAGCCAAAAGCAGTCTCAGCTTTCCCTCCCCTAGGGAGCCAGCAGCAGTCAAAGCTGGGGCCAGAGCATGGAGAAGGCAGCCCCTTCTGCCAAGCACCAAGTCCAGAAGAATGTGCAAGAGAAAGACAGGCACAGCTTGCCTACTGCATGGGGAGCATGGGGCAGGAGACCCTGCCTGGTTTCTCCCTCTCCAACTTCAGTTATTTTGGCTCTTGGTCTCCATCAAATGTATTCCCAGCTACAGCCTCCCAGTCCCCAAAAACACTGGGAGCTAATAAAAAGGATAGGGAAGCCCGCACATCATATGAGTGAAATATTCATATGAAGGAAATAGTTCACAAATTTAAAAGAAAAACTCCCAAAACCTGACTGCATTTAGTTTAGACTCCATTGCTCCTCCATTCGTGAAGCCACAATCTCAAGCCAAGCTATACTCTGCTCCATGGCATTTGAACTCTTTTGCAGCCTCTCTGGTGAAGAAGCAGGTGTGGGTTGCTACATTTCTTGCTGGCTTGCTTGACTGCACAAATTATCTGAGAAAAGAAACTCTTTGTGATACAAGGCTTTTAAACATTCCCTATAAAAGCAGCTGAGTAACATCCTCACTGTTCCTTACTTTCAGAAAACAAGTAATTAGAGAGATGGCAAAAAAAATCCTACTTGGTGTATCATTCATTTGATCTGTTAACAACCATAAGAAATCTTTCAGAAACTGGTAAGAAAAATGCTGAAAAATTTCTAATCCTCAACCTGATTCTACCATGGGACCTGCTAATACTGGAATCTGAGTGCTCAGAAAAATCTTTGGTTTGAACCTGTCAGTCTCACAGGCTGAGACTAAGGCCATGTGATGGCATAAAACGCTGAAAAATGCATTCAGAAAGCTGGGACCATTGTTGATTCATTAGGAAAATTATAACATAAATCAGTAATACTGTCCCAAGACTCTCATACTCTGAATAGGTAGAGATGTTTCTAAAGTACCAGGTAAGACTCCAGATAAACATTATTTTCTGGACAATTCTACTTTTCAGACTGCTTCATCCTTTGGCCTCTCTTGCTGCAGAAAGTCAAAGACTGTGTCAGTGTTTCTCAGTGGTCCATGCATGTGTGTTGCTCCATGAGATATCAGATGCTGGTCCAGGAAAATGGTGACAAAAAAAATTAATGCATTAAGATAATCAAGATCCAGAGTTTCAAACTCAAAGATCACTTATTTTACCATTTTACTAACAATTTTTCAAAATAGCAAATTTGTGTTTACCTATCTGTTGAGCACACTTCTTTTTTAAATCATTACATCATCCAACCATTAAACTGCATTTAAAATATACAGTCAGGTGTCTTCAAACAGAGGTCATCCAGTCCTTGGATTAAAATCTGGTTTTCTTTGGCCTAGCACTCTTTTAAACTGTACAATTAGAATTAGAATAATCTTGCAAATTGTATGTTAGATTGACAGTTTTGGGCCTAGATCCTTGCATTTCTGAACTGGGGAGTTTGGCCACACAGAAAATGCAAAATCCAGTTCTTTAAAAAGATGTAACCGTCCATCAGAAAGAAATTATTCTGTTGTAGGATGAAGAGGAAAGAACACAAGAGACATTTGTTTTTAGGAAACAGATTCCTGTCTGTGGGGTAGAAAAAGAGCACGTGGTCTTCCCTTGCCAACAGAACAGAAAGAAATTGCTGAAAGATCAGAACCATTCATTTTACGTGTTTTGAAGCCTTTGCTTCTTTCCTCCTTCCTACCTTTTCCTCCCCAGGAGCCAGCTTGTTGATTTATTTACTGCAATACTCCTTAGGAAAATGCCTTGTTCAGACTCTCTTCAGTTTTACACTTGTCCTCCGAGTGGGTGTTACTTGTGTGGCACCACTCAAAGGCAGCTGTGATATTGCTGCCACTGAATGAGAGAGATAACTTACTATAGGGTCTTGCTCAGCTTTCCAGAATAAACATTTACTTCAGCAGCAAACACTTTATGGGTTTTAGCTTTTATATTTTCTACTTATGCTTTTTGTGTATAACAAATTTCAAAACAAAGAATGAAAACATTTACCACCAGACAAGAGCGTATACATTTAAAGGCTAAAAGTTCGGCTCAGGCGCAGAAGAAAAGTAATTATTAGCTCGTTTGTCTGGAGAAGAAAAGTGTCACCACCTTTGAAATGGCATTCCAGTTTGCATTTCCTTTCTATGGCTTGTTCAAAGCAGATACTAGATTTTGGCAGGAAATGAAGAGCAAAAGCTTCCTTCAAAGATAAACTTCATGACTCAATTTATATAATCTAAACCTTCTGTGAGTTTAATATTACCCTTTGGAAAAACCTGGTTGAATGCTCCAGGGTGAGAAGAAGACGGGTGCTGTGTAGGCTCCTGCACACTGCCAATCACTCCTTCGCTGCTCCTCACACATCTGACTCCTCTGTCCCATTGGGTTTGTGTCTTCCATGGGGACTACCAACACAGCCAGCAGCCTAAGCACCACCCAGGCACAGGGGTGCAGCCTCTGTGGATGCCAGCGGGACCACACTCAGCTATACCACAGCAGGACTTTCCCCACTGCATCTGGAACCAGTTTGGGCCGCTGCCGGCAGAATGTCATCTCCTGCCACAGGAGGAGACATTTTGCTTTCCAGGTCTCAAGAAGATGCCCAAATTAGATTGCATCTGCAGTGCTGGGAGGGTCCCCTGCTCTGCTAACCACTCAGCACCACATGCACCCAAGGAAAAAATGTTTACCTGGTGTGGCCACGGTTAACCTTTTTTCCTTGCTGAGACGGTGCCCATGGATGAATTCACTCATGGAAGGGGGGCCCCTCAGAAGATATGATTCTGTGGAGGCGGGATGAGGGGGGGCTCTTAATAATTTCTGGAGGTAGGTCCCTGAAGTCCTGGGATGGCTCTGATCACAAAGGGAAGGTGAGAATAGTCTTGCAGGAGATCCAAGAAAAATACATATGGAAACAAAAGAGTTTTACTTTAATTACTTTTCAAAGCCTTATGAATGACAACATCATGTTAATTTGTTTAACAGGTAAAAACCAAGTAGCGTTGCCACCCCATGTCATTTCCACAGCAGGGCACCTTGCCTGCATTGGAAATCCTGGTTTGTATTAGGGGAGGAGGAGATGAGATTGAGTTATATCTCAGCATCCTGGAGTCAACATGTACAAGGCTCCCTGAATGTTCTCTTGATTTTGCATTGTGACTAGAGAATAGAAGAAAAGGGAATGATTATCTAGGACTTCTCTAACAGAGAATCCTTCTCATCTTCAGAACCATGGAGATTCCCATGCCTATAGAGCTTTGACAGGGAAGTCACAAGACAAGATGAGAACTCACTGCTTGAACAGCGAAATATTTGCATTAGGTTATGAATGGCAGCCATCCCACTTCAAAAGGTTGCTTGCTCCCATGTGGAAAAATTGATCTGAGTGAACACATCCATACTCTTTTTTCACTGATGAAGAACAAGTGAGCATCAGAGCTTAACAAAGAGATGCAATTTCTTTTGTGTTAAGCATAGAGCACAGTCCTATTTTTCAGATGCTCGTTATGGAAAACCTTAAGAAAAACTTAAGGAAAACTTATTAAAGGAAATAGATTCACACTAATATTAAAGACATACAAGATGCACTGAGACACTGACAGAATATAGTTCAAAACACTGCGATAAGGAGGAGGAAATAACACAGTGAGTAGGTGGATCAGAGCCATATGTTGCCAGAATTTGAATTTTATATTCATATCCTCCCCACCTCCTTCTCCCCAGTCAAAGTATGGGAAAAAAATAAAATGATAATGTTTACAATTCAGTGAACGACTTTAATGAAAGTCTGGCCACTGCACTGTACTGTAAAGATCACTGCATGCATACCTTTTCCTCTGAGTGCCACTGCTGACCAGTAAGTTTGGTTGCTGTGGGCCCTGACTATGCAGGAGGAAAGTGTCTATGCTTGGCACGGTGGCTGATGCCTCCTCACTTACTTTAGGGCTGCCGATCTTGCTCTTTCCAAGCTTGCCTTTGCTGCGTCGGGACTGCTCATGATCGAACTCTAAATCCTCCAGTCGCTGGGTAAGGGCAAGTTTTTGCTGGATAGCCATGCGCAACAGAGAGTTTAGGGTCTTCTTCTCATCCTCTGCAGCTGCTAGCTGCCTCTGCATCTCATCCAGCTGCGTGACATACTCATCACACCTGGGAAAACAAACAAGGCAGAAATCTAGGGAACAAGTCCAAGAACCAGCCCTACTGGTGATTGCATTCCCAGGCCACAATTACAGGAATAGATTCACATTCAAGCTTTTGCCGAACCTAGTCCTGGAAGCAGACAGCCTGAATTCTTCCATTCCCACTTAGAATAAATCTGGACTTGGATCTAAATGCCAACATTTCCCATTCAGCAGGAGAACCTGCATTAGAATATCAGCGTGACAACATGATATATTTATAATATGGATAACTAGCAATTGAAGAGAAAATTTGGGATTATCTCCAGATTAGACCAAAAATAACAATTTTGTGGGCTGATTCAGCTAGTAACTCACCAGAGATAAGAATGTCTACTAGTTAGATAACACTGCTTTTCATAGACAGTATGATCCACTTAAGCAAAATATTAGAAAAAAAAAAAGATAGAAAAAAGACTGCAAGTATTTTGAGCACTTGACACATCTGATTTTGTAAAATCAGAAGCCCTCAGTTGTTTGCCGTTGTTAACATTGTTACTATTCAGGAATACCCACACCTAGACGTTATTTCACATTTATTGTTGATCTTGGAGGTGTGCTCAGGTATCCATCACTACGGTCACCTACTCCTTTTTAACCCTCAGCCTCTTTTATCTGCATGAAAAACTGTATCTTTTTCATTTGCTTTAGATGTCTGAGACAGATTTTGAAATAAAACCACCTTTCTCATGATGTTGTTAGCAGGAAATTTAAGACTGAATTCAATTTAGTTCTGCTTTCAACAATAATTCCTGAAGTTAAGAGGAAGAGCAAGGCATTTCAGGATGGTTTTAGTCACTTTTTGAAGTGAAATAGCTTCAGTTCGTTAACAATAGACCATCTAATCAGTAAGAACCAAGAGTGATAAATGTATAGCAGTAGTGAAATGATTCACAGCTAGCAGTACTGTCCAACCATTAGACAATTATGGCAACATCAAGAATTTTTCACGTTAATTTTTCGCATTTTGTCACATCTCCTCCCCATGTGATCTGTATAAATCTAAATAGCTTTGTTGTGTAATTACAATAGCCTAATGGATGAGGATTAACTTTATCAGTCTCACTCTCAGAAAACAAGCCTAGAAAATAATTTTAGTTTTCCTTCTCTAAATGTGTGATGCAATAAACTTTTGAACTATTGCAAACTGAGGGATGAAACTAATTTCTCTGAAACTTTAATCTTCTCCTTGGGAAACAGAAATAAAGTATACTCAAAAATTCATAGTTATTCTTCACACACACATTCACATATATACATTTCACTCTTCTTTTGAATAATTGAGGCACTGGAAGAAAAATTACTAAGTCAGCCATATTTCATCTACAGTTTCAGCGTTATCTTTCTTCTACAGGACCTTAATAAGCATGACTGTCTCTATTCAAGCCTTGAGGAAAAGAGATATTTCTGAAACACTGGTTGGCTTAAAGCCAACTTGCACACCTATTTCTGCTCTAAGCCACGAGATGTCTGTTGATGCCTTAGCCAGTTATTTTGACAGAGACATTAGAATGAAATTAGCATTCTGGAGATGAAATTCAATTAATTTGAAATGGAAATTACTATAAAGTCTGTGTTATCAGAGTTTTAAAGACTCATTCTTGTAACCAGATGGATGCTATATCCATCCATCTCATTCTCTCCTGCTTTCCCCTTTGTCTAGAAGAGATCTTTTTTTTCTAAATAAATTTTCTGTTGAAAACTTCAAAAAGTAATACCTGCAGCAAGACCTGTAGGACAGTGCTACTAGAGGAACAAACTGCCTTGCTTTAGTATGCCAATCAGCCAATTTTGGTTTTGAAAAAGGATGTTTTTTTCTCAGGCCTCAGGATGTGTTCTCATTATTTAGGTATCTGCTTTGTAAAATGCATAGAGGAGCAGTTAAGAAACATAAGCTTCATGAAGATGGATATTACAAAAGCAGAATTAGACAAACCTGTTTTTTGTTACCTGCTGTTACACTGTTATGCTGTTACCTGGCCTCATACTCAAGAATAAAACAACCTCATTAATACAACATTTTCTAAGTGTTCTGATTAATTATATGCCCTTCCTAGAAGCCTCCCCATAACATCAACCCTGAATTCTTGGCAGTTCACTGCAGTCTTCGGGTGGTTCCAGTCATCTGACCTCCACCACGACTCGAAGTTTCCTATTATTTTTCACAAACACATGATCCATTGCCTCTGTGTTTTGTTGCTTAAGCGTACATATTTTTTGAGAAACAGTGTTCAGAAAGGTTAAACCTAAACCAGTCAAGTAAAGGCCATAATTAACTTTGGAAACTGCTGAATTAACAGCCTCAGATCTCCTTGAAGTCTGAAGCAGTGAAGGTTATTCCATACAGTGGGAAGCAGCAATTGCCTGCAGCCATGGCATTTCCCTTCACTGAAATATTCTCTGCTACATGCAAATGTGGGATAAAAAGAGAAGGGTTTCCAATTAAAAAGAAAAAAAAACATTACACACACCCATATTGACTGTTGCCCGCATATTCTATAAACACTCATGAAGTCTCACAGCATACTGAGGAAGAAAAAGGTTTAGAGCTCCTAAGAGAGATGACTTCTGGCCCAGCACGGACCACTGTGGACCTATCAGAGCTCCAGGGTACTCCAAGGTTCTGAACAGGTCTTTCAGAAGTACTCAAATAGTAGTGAATAACAGAAGTTGGGTTATGTTCTCCCGAGTCTGAGCTCTTTCCCAGTTTCTTCCCTGACCCAGGATGGGCATAAGCTGCAAGTGATTATTAAATAAACAGCACTGTTATCTTGTTGTCTGCTGGTCTACTTATCACCAGAGCAAAAGTCAAGGTTTCACCTATTTCTCATCTCTCTCGTCTCAGAAAGGAAGCAGACACATCAGTCCACTCATTTTGTATGAACTGATCCAAGAAGCTTAGATACTAGTTTAAGGGATTTCTAGTTCCATCTATCTCACTCATCTAGGAATGCAAACCAAATACCAAGTCAGGCTTATGTGTAATTTAGGTAATATAAATCATAGCAGAGCTTAAGCTAAAGCCCAGGGACACAGACACTGACAGATCCACACTCTAGCTACATAAGCATAATTCTCTTCCGCTCATAAATGTTTTCTCATCTAGGATAGCCCCAGGATCTCTCTGAACTTCCTATTCCATCTCTTCAGCACACTTCATTCTTTAAATATTAATCATAAGAAAACGCCTAGATGGATGGAGAAAAAAAATCAGTGCTTGCAGGGTTAAGACTGTGGCAATATCATGAGTAATATTTCTTGCTCTCTCCATTTGAGTATCTATATGTAGGCTGGGAAAGCAAGCATGTGTAGGGACTCAGTAAAATTAGGATCCTGCTTTAAAAGTAGTTCCTTCCCTCCTTCAGCACTAGACTTCTTCCCAGGGAAACCCCTACTCTAGATGGGAAAACTGTTTTAAAGATTTTATTTTTCATTTATTCTCTGGGTGAGCACTGGCTGCCTGTCTCTCTGCTTCACACTCCTGCAGTTTCCCCCTGGGTCAACAACTCGGGGTTGGAGTGAGGGGAAATTTCAGGAGGGGCAGAAAAGGTTCACACCATTTTTTCTGGCCTAGGACAAGCAAAAGCAGTCCAGGACAAAATAAGCAAGCTAAAGACAGGAGCTGCACATGTGCAGGGGCAACACATGGGCCTGGCATCAAAAAAGGAACTTCAGGTCTGCTCTGCCAACCCCAAGCATACCACAGAAAATAAGGCTGCATTTGCTGTTGTTTTCAGTCCTAACAGAGGTGTTTGGGGAAAAATTAGTTTGAACTGTACTGAGGACATATTCTTGACAGATCTAAAGTAAACTCAGAAAGATATCGAGGCTAATGAAGAGGGAAGGAGGAAGCTGCAGAGAACAGAGCCACAAAGATTTTGGATTGGGAAACAAACAGTCCCAGAAGGAAAAAGAGCAAAACTAGAGGTACAAGCTGGACAGAAGGACTTTCGAGGGGGAGAAGAGAACTGGGGAAAGAACTTGAGGAATGGAGGGATGCACAAGTGTCAGGGGAAATCACAGAAAAACAAGGGCTCCTGCTTTCTGCACAGGGGAGCTTAGGAGACAAGTGTCATCTTTGCTGTTCAGACCAGAAACAGGTCTACTGTGCTCTCATAGTGTGCTATGAGCCTTATCCAGTGCATTTGAGGAAGTAACCACACAGTTTAGCACCAGAATGACTGTCATTTGGGGACCAAATGAACAGAAAAGAATGGTTTATGAGAGAGAAGGCAAATAGCTCTATCAAACAGTATATGAAATAATTTTCACATAATATAACTCTACTATCAGAGGGATGTTCTCCCAAAGTACAAATTCAGGAGTAAGTTTCATGTGATGCAGGATTACCATAGAAACCACTGCTTTATTCAACAGAAGATTAAACAATTGCTTTTTTATGCTGAAGGTTGCTATTGCATTAAATGTTATTGCATGGAGATTCTTACAGTCTTGTATTTTCAAACAGCTTTTTTCTTCTTAATCAGACATCTACAGTATATTAGCTCTCTGTCATTTAAACAAATGCAATTCCAAATGGAGTATTCAGAATGAGTCAATGATTTGAACATTTAGGAAGATTGATTTAATTATAAAGGCCATTAGATTCCAGGGTAGGGAAGGAAAAGGGATATTTTAAAACAGAAAAATCTATAGGAGCACACTGATGTGGCAAGTGACCTTGCAGTGAATGATTTTTTATAACTGCTCAGAAAATACTGGGCAAAACTTATGACCTCAAGAGCAGGGATATGTTCTACAGGCCATGCAGTGAGTGTTTAATCAGTACTGCATGAAGCTTACCAGCAGCTGGGATGGGGTTTATCTCTACTAACATTAGACATTTACAAAGCGGAAATCTGTAACTTGGCCAGTCACTCAGATTCCCTTTAAAGTTCATAGAAGAGAAACAGAAGCTTCATTGCATTCGACACACAAGACATCTAGAAAAGGTGTCTAGATGAATGGCACCCTTAAAGCCCAATTCTCATAGAAAAGATGCTGCTGTATTCCACCAGCTTTAGGATATGCCTTATCCCAGCAGAAGTGGGCACTTGGAATGCTGAAATCGGGTGAAGAGCATTCAGTACACCACCAACCTAACATTCCCTTTAAGTTAGAACTTCTAAATCATGGCAAACCTCTTAGGCTGATGATTTATGCTGAATGCAAAACCCTTGTTTGCTTAATGTTCATGATGCCACTCCTCTCCTCTGGAGTTAGTAGCTTTCCAGATAGTCTTAGAGAGTTAGTATATTCATGTATCTCCTAGATTAATAAGCTTGCAAATAAAGATCAACACATGCATTTCTAATACACACACACAAAATGGTTTCTTGAAGAAAACCTTTAGATGCCAATTAAATCAATGGAGCTACCTTGGTTCACACCACCTGCTGAGTTGGTTCTTCATTTCCATTATGGCACTACACGTACTCTTCTGACGATGAACCTATGATGAATTTGTACACAGCACCAATGTCATGGCATGAAAATGTCCCTTCTCCTTCCTTCCCACCTCTCCCAGCTGCTGCTGCCACTGTCACTGAGCAACTAAGGACATTAGAAGGCTGGAAGAGGTGAAATGGCACCTATATACCACAGGGAGCACTGGAGAGATGTTTCCATGGGGCATGAAGAAGTCTTATCACTTATGGATGAAAGCACAAGCAAGAAATCCGCATTGTGTTTGACCATAAGAGGGAAAAAAAAGCCTTGCTATAACAGAGTAATTTCCTGATAATACTAATTTCTATGCTTATTTGGGAGTTAAGATTTTATTGATGAAATCATGGGATCTTTTAAAAAAATATATTTTTAGGTAACCTTTTAAAAAGCAGCTAGAATCAAAAGCTCTTCTGAAGAAAATGTGGGAGAAGAAAAGATGAGGGATGATTAATAAGGGTCCTGCCAGGAGGAACCATGTTACAGAATATAAGTAAAACTTTTATCCTGTGAAGGAGAAGATAATAAATTGAATATCACAGTGGGATAAAATAAGAATTTACTCTGGAGTGGGAAATTGCAGTGGCCTTATAATTATTATTGTGCTGGATTACAGCATAGGCTGGTTGATTAAATAGATTTTACTAGTGGTAAGTAATAAATCTCACAATAATGAAAACATGGGACTCTGAAGACCATCATTAACCACACGGTAGCTTTACATGACAGAATTGCTATGTACTTCTGAATGTGAAAATCGGCCACATAAATCTACTATTTGATTTCCACTTTAAAAAGCCCTATAAATGCAAACATGCTGGAGGTTCATATTGGCATTTATAACACTTCAGTCAAGGTTGTATTGACATTGCTATTCTCCAGCTTTATTTTCCAAGACACGCATCTCAGCAGCACTTGAAAGCTTGCAGGTTTTGCGAATACTCTAAGTCTCATTCACCTTCATCCAGCAAACCCCTGACCTTGCAGAAAATAATTTGTCTCTCTTCCTAAGCACCCAACATACACAGCTAAGTGTGTTCTCACTTAGCACACACATATTTAATTTTACAGTGCTGAGACAGACGGTGAAACCATTTCCCTTACCTGGTTGCAAACATTGCTCTCAAGGATGAGAAGGTGGCTGCATCTTCCTTCAAAGCCTTTAATTCATTCCGGAGTTTGGTCATGGTTTCAGTCACCATTGCTTTTTCATTTTCATACTTATTCTTCAAATTGGCTAGTGCCACTTCAGCTGTCTAAAAACACAAGCAAGGATATATGCTTATGAGACAGATAGCTGGTAACAGCTAAGATGCCATGTTTGATTTTACTTTTGAGTTCCTTCTTCATTCACACAGTAAAAGAAGTTAGACCTGAGCTTCACTGCACTGCACCCTTTAATGTCTTCTTTTAAGTTGTACTCCATGAAACCAGGAAAAGGAGAAAGCAGTTTAAAGGATAAAGCCAATTTCAATGCACTGACTGCAACTCCACGCCTTTTATGTCTCTGCAAAACTCTGCAGCTGTATGCTGAGGACTCGGGCAAGTGAGTATGATACTACAGCTTAAGGAGCTGCTACTGTGTAGTTTGAGCTGCAGTAAACAAGCAGGTGTGTCCCCCTGACCACGCTGCAAACACGACACAGGGCACGTGAGAGTCGGCCTCTGTAGGCGAGGTGGGAACTAAGGTGTTTTGCCTCATGCTTCCTGCCAGCTGAGGCTTTCCTTGGGCGAGGTGACTGCCAAGACCTGACAGCTTGCTTTTATGTCTAAGCACTGTCAATGCCTACTGTTGTGCACACCAGTGTTAGTTTGGCAGTTTTAACCACTACCAAAAAAAATAACAAAAAATGTGTAAACTACAATTTTCACTTAACAGGAAAACAAAGTCTTCTTGGCCATCCTATTCCTTCATTTTTTCTTCTCCCTCCTTGCTTTTTTCAATTTTATCCAGCAAATTTCTTTAATTTACTGCCCTCCTGCTTTTAATAGTTATAGTTGTCTTATTCTTTGCCAGAGCAGAGTTCTGCTTTACCTATGAGGCTTCGTATCATTTTGAATTTATTGAAAATATGTAATTTCACAGGGGCTTTATACCTACTGCTGCTATGAGATGTCAAAAAAACCTGCTTCCTTTCACATTTACTCAGAGGGAGTTTTGATTGTTTTTTTCACTTCATTTAGTGCATAATAAGTTGCAGCATTTCATATAGGCAATCAATTTCCCCTGTTGTCTTGTGGGTTCTCGAGCCATCACCAGGGGAGAGAAATGTAGAACATTAGTTTAAAGCGACCAGCAAGGAGGCAACACAAAAGATGTTAATGGCCAAAAAGTTGAAAACCTATTTTTAGCTCAGTTTCTGAAACTCAATACATTTCCCACTAACAATGTCTCTTAGCAAAAGGACATATTAGCATCTCCTACTAAAATACAATTCCATTTGTGTCTGGAGAAATAGCACGGTTAGAAATGGCAGCGTTAAAAGAATTCTTTTTTTTCCCCCCATTATACACTCAGCAATAATGTTTTCTCTACTTCCACACTAGTTTACATTGAGAGAAGAAATTTTTAAAAAATCACTAGTAACTACTTGGATGGATTTTTCCATGCCAAATTTGAAAACATCAGCAATACATGTTAGAAAAAAAATCAACCACCTAGGGATATATTCAAATACATGCAGTTTTTCTCAACCCTGCTGACACATGCTTTGGTATAATGTAGGATGCTAGACACCATCCTACATCTTGGCATAGATAAAGCAGAAATCATCAGCTTTCTATCTGTTTTCAGCCATGCGCAAAAATGTACACTCAGAAATCAACATGGAGAAGAACGATTAACTACGTTTAATAAAACTACTTTTTTGAAGGGAAACCTAGGAAATAGTGCATCAGAAGACAAATTCCTATTTAACAGATATGATTAAATCAGATTTATTTAAGAATTTTGAGGTCATTAATGAGGCAGCAGTGATTTATGAGAGCACAGGTAGATGCTATAGCTCAAACTGAGTTCTGCTTTGCCTCTGAGGCAAAGGTGTGTTTGCTTTTTAAGAGAAATACAGCCCTATGTCCCTTAACCTATCACACCTTGTCTGCAGATATAGAATTCATGTTAAGGATTTTCCTTTAGGAATGAAAATGAGTTAAAAATACGTGTCAACTAATGCTAGCCTTTTTTAAAAAAGTTGTTAAATTGTTTTACATATTCCATGAAAGCCAAATAATTTATACATCACTGAAACTGTGCATAATTATTAGTGAGAGCATTGCAATCCCTACATTTTAGTCTGAATGCAGGGTAAGTTAAATGGACATGTAACATTACAGGATGAAAAATAACTTGGAATATAATTTACTTGATGAATAAAGTAACAGAGGAAGGACTGTCAAATTTTCAACCTTTTTTTTTTTTTCTATTAAGAGTTTTCCATAAAACAACATATAGAAAATGAAGAATAAATTGCAAAACCTATTGGAAGTGCCTGGTAGCTCTCCATGCACCAGACAAGCTTTTGAACGCATCCCTTTGCAGGCTGTCTGGATTGTCCCTTCTGAAAGTCTCCTAAATGAAGAACGAATGGGCACAGTTGCCCTACCAGAGAAGCAAATAAAACCAAGAAAATGTGTTTTTAATAGGCAAGAGAAAGAAGGGGGAAGCAAGCTGGCGAAGCTTCTGTTGGAAACCTGCAGCTAGGGCCAGCAGTGGGGCATCGCTTTAGTGTGAGGCTCAAGAGGTCCTTGTAAGAGCCAGTGGTCACTGGACAGTGCAGACGTGCAGGTTACCCACAGCTCATCAGTTTGGGACCTGGATGAAGCCGATTGCTGTCAGATTCCTTGGCTCAGAGGATGCCATTTTACAATTCAGCTATGTCAATCTATATTGACTAGCTGCCAACGAAAGAATAATTACCCAGCCTTTCCCCATCCCTACCCTTTGCACACCTGGTAGTTTTCTTCTATGGTTACTATGAGCCAGTTTGGAGAAACTGAAGAGGCAGAAAACTCACCTGAGGCACCCTGAAGCCAGAAGGTGTTGATGGGGAGTGGGGCTGAGGGAAGAAGGGGAACTGGACTCTGTCTTTCAGAGGTACCTATGTGTCTGGTCACCTCAGCTGTACTGCTAGACTGTGCCAAGCATAACAGGGACAAAATGAACTGAAGCTATAGCTTCATGTTACTGTTCCTCCAGCACCAGTACTAGTCTAAATTATTTCTATCGTTCCCCCTCTCAGCCAGTCTCCAAAATCGTTGCCATTAAGCCATGTAGGTGTGGATGTACCTGAACCTAGTTCTGTGGGATGGTCTAGACTTTAAAAGACCTGGAGTGAATGGCGTGTTCAGAGAGTGCTCTGAAAGGATGGATGCGGCAACATCTCCAAGTAGTGGGAGCCAGAAGGAAGCAGACACCCAGGACCTGGCTTTGTTTTTAACACGGCTTTCTGAAGCATTTGAGTTTAAGCTGTGATTAACTACAAAATTGTGTCAGAGAAATCAGAGAACTCTGTTCCACGTAAAAATCCAACCTCTGAGCGACACACATAAAAATGGGGAGCACAAGAAAAAGACTAAAACACAGGAAAAAATGTGTGAATACTCTTTAGTGAAGTAAATAACACAAAAGACATGCTGAAGAACTGGGCAAATCAACTACCACTCAGCAAGCCACCTGTACACACAGGATTAATGGCTGGCAGAGCACATAGCATTTGCTGTGCAGAAGTTATCACCTGGAGCTGACAGCAAGGCCAGGAGGGAGCAGAGCTCCAACACCTGGACTCCTGTGGAGTGTGAAACACTGTCCAGAAAGAGAGAGCTGGGGCACACAGAACTCAGCTCCCCTGTCCCTAAAACCCAGCCATAGAGCTGTGCAGCCTGAGGTGGGCACACACCCCAGCCCCAGGACACAAGGCACTGCCTGCAGAAATAACGACACCATTTTCATCCTCCTCTTTATCCTTACTGAAGAGATGTTTGCCCAAACCCAGCTGCCTGAAGGTTGCCACTTTAATCCTGAAATCTGTGAACAAACCTCATTTTCTCTATACAGATTTCACATCCTAAGACTTTGTATCTCATTTACCTTAGTGTGAGAAGCAAACCAAGTAAAAAAAAAATGTAGCTGAAAGAATATTATGCCCTACAGTGGTAAGAATCTTTCACACAAGAAGGCAGAACAGTAGCCTGTTGTTTTAGTGCAGAAATCATACATGCTACTAGATCTTTTCACCCAGAATTCTCTCTATATAACATAAGGGCTTTTGTTTCTAGATCAGGTACTGTATATGCCTGGGGTTATCCAGCTGTTTTTTCTTAAGGACTTTTGTGGGTGTCTCAGTTATGGGAGCTGGAAACACCACAGTTACTGCTAATACAGATGCAAAGGTCTTGCTGACTCAACTCCTTCCCATCAAACCGAGCCATTCACCTACAAGAACAACTGATCATTTTTCAATCAGAACTTTAGGATATTAAATTACCCTGATGGGCAGCTTTATTTTCTGAATGTTATTAGAAATCAATCAAAATTGTTACTGAACTGGTCCTAAAAGTTATTATATCATTAACCTGATATTAATTTACAATTTATGCTGCTTCTAATGCTAATGCTACTTGAGTTTGCCCCACAAAACTGGTGCTGACACAGTAATTATGGCTATGAATAAATGGATACATAAATCAAGGCAACGTAAGCAAGTAAGACTAGCAAGATATATGTGCCTTGCTATCTCGAGCAATTGATTTAATAATCCATTTTCCTGGGCTTAGGTTTGCAGCTTCTTAGGACAAATCTTGCTCCCTTTTTTTGTATTATAGTTTTTTGTGGTCTGTTCGAGGCCTTGCCTAATGCTTAACGCTTATTGGAAAATACTACTGAAGAAAATATAGCTAGATTAAAAAGAAATATCATCAGATAATGCCGAATGCATGGAACTAGGCAACACTTTCATCAGGTTTAAATGAAAATTCATCGTATGCTGGTAAAGATTTAAAAGGTGCAACTGCACTGCTGGAGTGCCAGCCCTGCTGCCGCGGGAGGGACGGGCACGGCGGGTCCCGGGGGGTGCCCTGTGCTGGGGAGGTCACTGTGAGCGGAGGTGAACACAGCTCAAGTCGGGAGGCAGAACCTCTCTTCTTTTTCTCTCCCGACGCGCCATCTGCCCCCGTGTACCTGGGTGACAGCGGTGTCCCTGCACTGCCACGAAGCGCGTTGCCGGGAAAGCGGCGGTTCCCTTCCCAAGCCGGTGCTGCAGCGCTTGTGGTGGCCGCTAGATGACAGCCGCGCTTCCTCGGCTGAGGGAGCGCCCTCCCCTCCGAAACAGCCCGGAATGCCGGACCCAGGGGCCAGCAGCCGGTCTGCAACCTCGGAACGGCGAGATTCTCCGGCGAGGCCAGGCCTTGCATCTCTGGAGCGCTAACAATATGGGGTTTTTGTGATAGCGTTGCCACAAAGCACGGCGAGGTGTGCTGTGGCCCTGCGGGAGGCTGAGGAGGCTCCGCAGGCTTCCCCGGGCAGGGGCTGCTGCATCTCACCTGGCTCCGCAGCTGGAGTCATCGCCAAAGTGTTGGGTTCTTTGACAACGGGACTACCTACACGGTGCCAGGCTTGCTGGAGTCAGATGGAATCCACCTTTTGCAAAGGGGGAAGAGGGTCTGTGCTCGGGAGCTGGCAGGGCTCACTGACAGGGCTTTTAGCTAGGCATGACGGAGAACAGGGGTGACAGGCTTACCATGACAACCCATGGCACCTTCCCGCTGCTGCCTCGGGTACCAGCAGTGCCCCACCGTACTACAGAAGGGATGAAAAGGCCATTTCACATCAGCTTCATTAGGGCTGAGGAAGGTTTTTAACAAATCAAGATTCTAGGTCTTGTGGTTCTGGAGCAAATGTGAAAAACTGAACCAGATGTCTTCTGCAGGCTCATCTAAACTGAAGCCCACAAAAGAAAAATATCCTCAGCCTATTGCAGCTTAAAAACTGATGATTCTGGAGGGTAAGAACTCAAGGGGGTGAATTGTGACTCGTTTTCTGAACATGAGATGTGCTTTGGATCCTGGCACACACCCACTCACTTGTGGCTGGCAGTATTGCTTCTGCATAACAAACCCCATCCCCTCTCTCTGACACTTTAAATTTCTCCTATCCTTTTATACTGTTATGTCTTTTAACTTCAAATTTTGAGGATGGTGATACCAGGTTTGCATGAACAGTATTGCAAGATTCCAAACCCAGTTCTACAGTTATCAATATCTATGCTGCTATCCGGTAAAGAGGTTTTATTAATAGCACCTCCTGACTCAGCAAATCTACCTTTCCTATTTCAGTGAGCATGTTTTAGAATGATGTTTTATTTCAGAGAGAAATAAAAGAGCAAAACTGAGCTAGATTCTCTGGCAGTATAAAATAAATAAATAAATAAAAGACAGATCTATGCTAATGGAAAAAATCTTTCATTTGGAATCTAAGCCCATATGCCTCAATTACATCTTAATTACATTTTAATTACATGGAAAATCCACGTATAATTGCTCAGAGCTATTATTGCTTGTCTAGAGATGGTATTTAATTACTTGAATTAATATTTAACGTGTTATATTGGAAGGGGGGAAATGCTATAAAAGACTCAATGTATATTGAAATATTGCTGCAATTTAAAAATCCCCAGTACTTTAGAAATGCAGTTACAGATCCAACAATCAATCAAACTTGAAACTGTAACTTCAGATTACTTGACTATTGGGAATTTTAACACTGAAATCCCATCACTGTCATTAGCTAATATTATCCCAAGCCATTAACCAGGATTCATGCCCCTATGTGGTGATCACTGCACTGCTTTTAGATGAGAACAGTCCCAGGCAATCAGGAATGACGACTGCGGCTGCAGCCTTTTGCATTCAGACTTAATTCTGGGCATAAGGAGATGCACCAAAGTAAATACAACTATTTGCACATTTAAATTTAACTTTCTAAAGTGTTTCAGACCTGGAATTGAATGGATACAAAGGGCTTGGGAGGATATACCGTGCAAAAAAAATAAGACATTCATCTTTAGAAACAGACCATGGCACAGTCCTCTTTTGGGGTTTGATATAAGATGCAGTAATTCTCACCAAATTTGCATTGGTGCAACATCAAATATAAAGTGGTTTGATGATTATTTTTTTTTAAGCTGTGAAGATTTTCAAAATAAGAATTTGAAATGTTTTATTCCCTTAAAATAGAACTTGATGAAAGAAATGTCCAGCTCCTGTACAGTTCAAAGCCTCACTCACGCTCTTATTCTCTTCCCTTTAAGCATGCTTTAGCTTTTGTGGCATTTATTTTTTAACCCCCTTAAATTTGGTGGGGGACATTCTAGTTTTGCAGCTTGTGGAGCATTACTTAGAGCCAAGAAAAACGCAATGGGTTGCTTGGACCATCTGTTTATGGTATCAATATGAGGGGGGCCACCGGCAGCTGCTGAGGTGCTGGCCCCTGCAGGAGGTCTCCCTACATTTGCTTCCCCATCACTCCAGCAGTACCTGCCCTGATGAGGGGTCAGAGCCTCCCCATGCAAACCCTGTTCTGTTTCCTAATGCTGAAAATCTTTTTCTTTTGCAATAATAATAAGAACAGGCCCACGGACCAGGCTGGGTGGTAGCTGATGCCTCCCTGCCCCTCTGTTTTTCTCCTGCTCCACATGAAAGGCTCTTCTGCCTGTGCCTTCAGGCAATGGTGAGTGCTGAGAAAAGCAGAGCTAAAGAAATGAAAGGGGTAGGAGGGGGAGAGGAGGAAAGGTCTGCCCTTGCCATGATTGAGTGAGAGGCTAAATAACCTGTGAGTAAAATCTCTCCCCTGAAATACTCCTGGGAAAGCTTGTAAGTGACCTGTATAAATAACAGACATTCCCAACTGACTGCTTTATTAGCATCTTACCTGCTTGTTGGCTTTCAGCACTGCTCTCAGGGTCGCGATCTGCTCCCGCTTTGTACTCAGGAGTGATTTCAGTTTCAGTATCTCTTCCATTAAGGCCTCCTTGTCTTTATCGATCATGGGCGCCAGCTCCCGAGCTGCAGCACGCTGGCGCGACAGCTGCAGCGACCGATCGACAGCCTTCTGCAAGTGCTTGATTTGGTCCCTTATTATGGCATTGAGGTTGTAGATGTTCATCGGCTCTTTGCGGATGTCACTGGAATCAGAGACAGGGGAGGAAGGAGGGGCTGTGATGACAGGAGAAATGGTGGGTGTTTTTGTTGGGCTCTGTTCCTTGCCAGGCTCCATGGCCTCTTTTGTCACCTGCTCGGTTGGGGTCCTGGCTTCTACAGGTGATGCCACCCCCCTTCTGGCGAGCCTTGGGGAAAGGAGACCTCGAGGGTCATCTGGTCCTTTCAGGCTCCCACTGCGGGTGACTCTGCTTTGCCTGTAATAGTCCAACATGACCCTGTTTGGCGTCTCATTGTTGCACAGGCAGACGTGATGGTAGAGCTGAGCCAGCTCTTCACTAAACGTCACCAGCTCGTCCTGGGCGGTGTTGAGGGTATTATGGTTTTCATTTGCTATGCTTGTCATCCTTTGCAATTCCTTTTCCATGTGGACCATTTTTTCCTGGCTTTCCTTGGTCGACTTCTCCAGGTTTGTCACCTGTTCATCATATGTCTGGATTCTGCTCTCATACTTGGCCTTCTCTTCAGTGTAGTTTTCCACGTACTTATTGTATTTCTCTTTTAAGGCTTTGATTTCTGCTTTAAGGTCTATCACCTCAGTAACAGCTACTTTGTATTTACATTCTAGGATCTCCAAGCCATTGATGTCCACTTCATAGTCGTGTGCTTCCTCACCAGGGTCTCGGCCCTTCTCAGAGTCAAGCTCAACTTTCAGCTCCTTGTTGCTCTGCAGCCCCCTCATGGCGTTGACGTGCTCCGTGAGCCTGTGGACTCGCTCGTGTTGCTCGGTCAGGGCTCCCTTGGTGTGCTCCAGCTGTGTCTGAGACTCCTGCAGGTTGGCCAGGAGAATGGCCTTCTCTCTCTCCACCTGCAACAAAAGCAAAGTAAGAAACCCAGGATCTCGTCATACCGGTGCTGACACCAAACTCTACAATCACATTCATCTCTTCCACTCCCCTCCTCTGTGTACGCTACTTAGAATAGAATCATAGAATCATTATGGTTGGAAGGGACCTCCAGGGTCATCAAGTCCAACCTTTATCCTATCATATTCCTAACCATTAGACCATTAGACCATGGCCTCAAGTGCCTCATCAACCCGTTTTTTGAACACCCCCAGGGACGGTGACTCCACCACCTCCCTGGGCAGCCCATTCCAGTGCCCAACCACCCTCTCAGTAAAGAACTTCTTCTTAATATCCAACCTAAACTTCCCCTGACGTAACTTGAGGCCATTTCCTCTCGTCCTGTCATTAGCAATTTGGGAGAAGAGACCAACACCAGCCTCACTACAACCTCCTTTTAGGTAGTTGTAGAGGGCAATAAGGTCTCCTCTCAGTCTCCTCTTCTCCAGGCTCAATAATCCCAGTTCCCTCAGCCGGTCTCCATAAGGCTTGTTTTCCAGACCTCTCACCAGCCTCGTTGCCCTTCTCTGGACTCGCTCCAGCACCTCAATGTCCTTCCCATCCTGCGGTGCCCAGAACTGGACGCAGTACTCAAGGTGTGGTCTCACGAGTGCCGAGTACAGGGGCACGATCACCTCCCTACTCCTGCTGGTCACACCATTTCTGACACAGGCCAGGATGCCCTTGGCCTTCTTGGCCACCTGAGCACACTGCTGACTCATGTTTAGCCGGCTGTCAACCAACACCCCCAGGTCCTTTTCCACCAGGCTGCTTTCCAGCCCCTCTTCCCCAAGCTTGTAGCGCTGCATGGGGTTGTTGTGGCCAAAGTGCATGACCCGGCACTTACCCTTGTTAAACCTCATGCAATTGGCCTCAGCCCATCGCTCCAGCCTGTCCAAATCCCACTGCAGAGCCTCCCCACCCTCAGGCAGATCGACACTCCCACTCAATTTCGTGTCATCTGCAAATTTACTGAGGGTGCATTCGATCCCCTCATCCAGGTCATCGATAAAGACATTAGACAAGACTGGCCCCAAGACCGAGCCCCAAGGGACACCGCTTGTGACCGGTCTCCATCAGGATTTAACTCCATTCACCACCACTCTCTGGGCTCGGCCATCCAGCCAGTTTTTAACCCAGCCAAGAGTCCACCTGTCTAGACCATGAGCCGCCAGCTTCTACAGCAGAATGCTGTGGGAGACAGTGTCAAATGCCTTCCTGAAATCTAGAAGACAACATCCACTGCTACTTGACAGCTTCCAAGAGATTTTAGCAGTATACAAGTAAACCATAAAACTAAGTCAGAGAGAGATGCGTATAACTCTCAGAGGGTTATGAAGTCCCAGCCTCTGTTACAATTTGTGTTATCATTAGGTTGCAGTTTTACATGTTGCCCACCAAAAAATTACTTAGTGGCAAGCACTGAGTGCCTGGTCAGCTAGAGTGATGATATGGGATTTATTATGACATGTGTTCCCTGAACATAGGAACGGCATCACTGTCAACTATAAGCCACTCCACTGGCATGTACACATTTCTCAGTGGAGCTTGAATCTGTACTTCCCATTAGTAGCTCAACCAGTTTATTTATGTCTTTGGACTGTTGCAAACTTTCATTAAGGCTTGATTGCTGACTGCCAATACAGTAAACAAATGGCTGTGTACATTTCTACAGATCAAATAACCCACTGCGTGTGAATGTAACACAGATTGTGAGACTGAGCACATGCAACTCCTAGGACTCCTCATCCCCAGCAGTTAACTGTAAGCACAATCTATCCATTTAAAGACAAGGCAGAAAAAGTGGGATTTCTGGTATAACTAACACTAACTAGTAGGTATAACCACTGGCTTTGACTTATTAAGTTCCTTTCTGAATATCCACAGAGAAATGTGGATGTTTGTCACGGTTTGAGGGGGCACAGACTAATTTTATGGTATCAATATGAGGACCTAGAGACAGGGTGGTGTCTATGACCCTGAAGAATCTGGGGGGCAGAACAGAGAGAGGCCAGTATTCCCTCCTATTTCCTGCCACACTCTATAAAAGCCAGGAGGATAGGAAGTCTGTCCCTTCCTGGTCCCTTCTTCATTGCTGCTTTGCTGTACTTGGAGGTCTCAGAGAGAGATTTCTGCTCTTTGTTAGCAGCTTGCCATGTGCTCTGCAGGATCCAAATCCATTGGGTGCTGGGAAGAGACTTGGACCCTTTTCCCAAGTCAGCTCTGCTGTGAGGGACTTTTGGACACTTTTATCAGCAATCATCAAGATGGGGTTTTGTATATATTTGTCTATTTGTTCTTTATCCCACGTGTTATTATCCCTTCCCTGTTCTATTAAACCTGTTCTAGTTTAATTTCCAACCTTTAAGTCTCTTTCGCTTATTCCCCCTTTATCTTCCCCTGGGAGGGTGGAGCAGAGTAACAGAGAGCAGTTCTGTTCTCTGGGTTTTGGTTAGCCCTGACCACTAAACCAAGACAATATTGAACAGCAGAAGAGGTCATGGAGGACTTTAATGGCTTTTGCAACAGGATCCTGAGTCTACCAGGTTTTCTGCTCTTTCTCTCGCACGGTTGCAGTATCTCAGCACTGTGTTTACACATGCAGTGAAAACAGCACACTCCGCATTCCCTTTATGAGTGGCTGAATTACCAAGTCTGAGAATTCAAAGCTCTCAGTTCTGAAAAACCGTTTAAAAAGCCTTTCCTTCCCTATCAGCATCCCCACAGGTAGTGTTTGGAAGAGAGTCAAATCAGCCACCATAAATCTTACTGAGGGAAAAGAGCCTTTTAGAGACCGAGAAGGTGTTAATGTCATCTCACAAAATGCTCTGAGCAGTGGTTTAGACTCCTGTTTTCTCATAACAAGGCTTTTGAGCAGTGGCTGCTGCTCAGAAGTATTAAGGCACTAAAGCATATGATGATCACCTGGTTTTACAGACAGGCTTTCAAAACATGGCCTCTGTTAGAACCTGCAATCAACTGCAGGCAAAAGCTGCAAGAATAAAAATAGAAGCCATGTTAAAAACATCTAAAAAAAAATAAAAATCAGCCTAGTTTTCTTGTGTACAGGTGACTGCTGGCTTATGAATTAAAAAACAAGGACCAAACCTCATAATTATTTTATGATCCAGGAAGAGTCTGTCTCCTTAGATATAGGGCACCCTATTTTAGGCACTACGTAGTCTGTGCAGAAGAGGACAGCCGAGTACCATGAGTATATTGGTACCTTTCTCCATTTGACACTGTTTTCCCATTGCTGCATCAGTTTGCTGGCCCTCTCCCTTACTGCTCAACCCCTCTGTTAGCCCACTCTTGTTGAGAAAATCCAAAATAGGGCAACCCTCCCCCTCTGCCAAGGGCATCTTCTTAAAATGTGACTGTTCTCCACAGATTTCTCGGTCAGACCTCGGTCAGTCTCCTGGGGAGCCTCAGAGTGACCCAGCCAAAGCCTCTTTACTAACTTTCCTCTATTTTTTCCATCAAGCAGTCTGCCCCAGGTATGATCCCCCCCAAAACTTTCAGCTGAACTCTAGTTGTTACCACATGGTATAGCTGGCTTAAGTGTTAATTACATTATTCTCATCAGATAATGAAGGTATGGTAAAGGTGATCTACTAAATTTTACTAAATCTAGTCCAGTGACTATGGGTGAAGATAATACATCTCTGTTTGAAGTTATAGAAACATGCTCCCACTTCCAAGGAAAAAAAACCCCCAAAGCTCCAACTCAGCCCTCAGCACACCTTCTGAATAGAAATGACTGCTGTTTCCAAGTACGATAAATATATTTCTTGCTCTAGGCAACAATAAACTCTTGTTTACATCCACAGCACACTTTAGGGAATTGCAGTTATTTTTCAGTCCAGTTGGTGGGGGTGTTTTTTGACACTGAAGTTAGTAGCTGCACTCATTTAATATTAAAATGAAAATAAAAGCAATTCAAATGTAGCTGTACCTATTTCTTTCAAAGATTTCAGTTTGAGATTTCCTTCCCAATTTGCTCTGTAGTTTGCAATTACGGAAACCAATTCTATCGTTGCTATTTACCCTTCTTTTTAAAAAATAACACCAGAATATCAGTGAACAATTCCTAGTGGAGACTGGAACAAATTAACAGGAAAACTCAGCTCAAGAACCCTGAATCTTAGCTGTATTGTACTTGTCATAGAGCAGCAGGCAGCTGGACCTTTTTTTTCTTTCTTTTTTCTCTTCTCATTCACAAGAATGCAGAAGATGTAGCCCTGNTAATGCAAGTTTTCTAAATATCATAATTGCCTCAGGGATAGGGAAAGCATCACCATGGAAGGAAGTCAGGAGTCCTAGTCTTTAAGGATGAGATGCATAATTCTTCCCACTAGACAACAAACGTGAAAGCAGAGCAGAAAGCCTTGAGGTTTTCCAAGATAATTTTGGAATATGAGAACTTTCAGCGAAATGTTTGTTACCTAGTGGATTTAAAAGATGGAAATGGAACACTTGCAAATAAATCTCTTTGAGGGACCATTACAGATCATGGAGCAGCAGCATTCTAAAGCTGCAAAAAGGTATTACATATGTCATACTAACTTTTTTGGTCAAGGTTTCTTTTTTAGATTGAGGAGTGAAAAAAATTGCCACACACATACAAAATGGGAAATCTGAAGTTTGTTTCTCTCAAAAAAGGAGCCTGCTGTCCTACAGACATTAAAATAGTTCCCACAAGCGGGTATATTCATTCAGCAACTTTGTCATAGTACAGCCTCTTCAGGAAAAAACAAGAGGAATGATGTGGCTGAATGAACACTACATGGCAAAGACACTGCAGAGGAGAAAAAAATATGATTTCGCTGAAGAATTACCTTTTGTAAGCTTGAACGCCATTAAATCTCCCATCTACTATGAGAAAAAACTTTGGAGGAACTTTTCACATTTAATTTGTATGACCCAAGGTGAGCTGCTGCAACTCAGGAGAGATGATGATCACTTAAAAAAAATGTACACATCAGCATTTTGCAGTAAGCCTTTTCAGTATCTAAAGAAATCAGGTTTCCAGCTGGGTCTAGTTTTTTTAAAAAACCTTAAACCTTTAAACACGATTAGAATACTGAGCAATGGTGGTGGCTACTGGCAAAAGGATGCTGGGGCCCAGCAAAGCAATTGTAACTGAAAAATGGTTATACTTATTTTCTAGGGTCCTCCTAGGGTTCTATAGCACCCTAGACAGTTTATGGCTAATGACTGACAGAAGGCTGACTCTTTGTTTAAGAAGTGTAAAGTAGATAATGTTAAAGTCAGAGACCATCAAAATATTTGCAGTATCTTTGAAGCAGAAGTTTGCTGATTTATCAAGCTCAATATTTAATTTAATAAACTAAAGACAAAACGTACCCAACCAATCTTGTTTTGTCATTTCCAAACAGCTTTCACCTGAAATGTATATTGCATAAACTTCATTGTAAACTATGGCTGAAAATGCTCATACCATAATTTAAAATGTGAACACTTCAAAGCATTTCTTCTGAAGCTGTGCTTTTTTAGTTTGTAACATCGTATTTCAGAATGAAATAAAACTCTGCATATTTTATATATATGTGCGTATATTATATACATGAATGTATATATACATACTCATGCATATTTTTTATAAGCATATATGCGCAAAAAACACACACCGTTTACATTTTAGTACTGAAAAGTTTCTGATAGAATTTTTCACAGAAATAAAATTCCAAATTTCAAGCTTTTCCACTTAAATTATGTATATCTTACATCAAAGTTATTCGTGCAAAGCACTAGATGTCATGAATGTTTTCCATGTCATAGCTCAGATCAAAACTTCCCACAACGTGTTTGGCAGTGAAGTAAATAGAACAATTAACTCTTCAGCAAATATAGGACAGACCACGTAGGGATTTACTGTGCCCTTGCAAGCACTGAAAATTGGGTTTGCTCTACTTTACTTCCAAATTGCCTTTTACATTTTAAGTAGGAAAGGATTTACATTTACTCCCTTTATATAAGGCACTTTTTGGAAGCCTGCGGCTAGAAAATGCTGGATGTTTCCTTGATGGTGCCAAAACCTTTCAAGAGCTCTTGTGTCAGAGAAGATGCTCAAGAGCTTGGGCAGCGGGACCCTTTCTCTGCGTGGCACTGTACCCCCTTCTATGATGATGTCAGCATCCGGGCTGGCAGCTTGAGTTTTTATCTGGCTTGCATCCCAGCTCCTGTTCTGGTTATGCCTGAGCTGGGCTTGGATGAATGGAGAACAAATGCTTGCTGTACAGTCCCCAAGGCATCCCCTGCAGCCTGCACACCCATCGGGATTGCCAGCATGGACAAGGGCACTCTGTGACACCTCACAAGCCACATGCTCCCCGAGTGCACAGTTATTAAGAGGAGCACTCCTCTCTTTTTGTTCTCCCTTGACAGTATGCCAAATCTTGTTCAAACTGAATTTAACGGCAGAAACTCCCTCTGACTTGCAAGAAAGCATAATCACGTCTGTCTGTATTTCAGTGCTGGTTTGGGTTTTTTTCCCAGATAGCTTTGGCCATACTGAAGAATACTTTATTCCACTTGCAATTTCAGGGACATTTCTTGTTATCAGAGCAGGAAAAAAAGTATCTGACCATCTGCAACCACAGCAACTAGGTCCCTTTCTCTTCTTTACACTAAACATCTGCTCAGACCACACTGAATTTTTGCAGCCTGTTAACTGCAGCTCTGTTAACTAGAGATATTTCTAGCAAAACCTGGATACGAAGAGACATCAAAGCAGAAGTCTGAGTACAGGGCATCTGTGGTCAAGAATATCACTGGGCGAAACCACTGCAAAAGCTGGTGCTAGGGTCCTTAGGATGTGTGCCTAAACACTTCAGGACATTAAATTCAGCTCTTACCTGCATGAGTTGCTGCTTCAGTTTCTGTATTTCTGATATGTTGAGCTCACTGAAGAGGTCAGAAACGGGGTGCAGAGATTCTCCTTTCCTACCCGTGGGAGTTCGGTAATCACCGTTGAGTTTCACGAGAGGCCCGTGGATATGTCCGTTCATTTTGTCATCATTGTTGGGTTCAGCCCCGTCCTCTGCAAACTTCAATCCATCTACTGATATATTAATATGGTTATTATACATACTATCATTGAGGTTGATATACTGGGCAAGTTCCTTCCTCAGATTGTTCTTTTGCTCTCTTTCATTTTTTAAAGTTTCCAGAGCTTCCTCCAGCTGATGCTCAGCAATCTCCTTCAGCCGGATGGCATCTTCTAGTTGACTATTAAGCAACACTGTCTCCTCCTCAAATCGTTTAATCTCATGCTTTAAGCCTTCATATTCAACCTGAATTAGACAAGACAAAGAAGATTCATAATACTAAAACTTGAGTCATGAAAACCTGTCATTTATCAGCCTTATTGAAATAAGTGTTACAGAAAATACAGTCTGAAATACCAGACGTTGCCTGAAGCTGCCAAGAACTGGCTGCACAGAAAATGCAAGTGGACCTTGCTCTGTTAAATACTCCACTGCTCGCCTCTTCAGAATGTGAGAGTCAAGAAATAGAACACCTTTTCCCGAGTAACTTGTGACAAGAAACAATGTATTTCATGGAAAGAAGGCTGTTGAGTAGCAGATATCCTGGTAACCACAGACTATCAATTGCCATAAGCAATGTCGATATATCATGATCTGTATAGATCTCAGGTTAATACAGCCTGATTTATTAATTGCAAGTATTTTGAAGACAACTTCATATCTAAATTCTTGCCAGATGTAAAGTCACTCAGGCATGGAAACTCTAAAGGATCTGGTGTTTTAGTAGCATTGAAGGACCAAAACTGTGGAAGAGCCTCAAGTCTCTTTGTGTCATACAAGCCTCTCAATTATCAAGGAAGCATTCGATTTTAAAAATTGAACAGCAAAATATTCATACAACCAGTCTAAACTTTAAGGTGCCCCAAATCGTTAGAGATTGTTAAACTATTATACAAATGTAGTAAACAGCTTATCCAGCCACACAATCATTACACTGTGTGTTGGGGTTGCTGCTTTGGAGCACTTGACAACCTATTGCTCTGACAATGTTGCCTGAAGTGTTTCCCCCCAGGAGCTGCGGCAGCCTCGCCAGGCTTGAAAGACTTCTAAAGGTTCTTGTCCATTCTTGACCAATTCTCCTGGTAAAAATGATCACACTTTGATTATTAAGTTAATTCTAATCATGTCACTCATCCACCTTTTCATTTCTAAAAGCAAAAAAATCCCAGGATCAGGTGAAATAATTGAATAGTTTGTTGAAAGAGGAAAAGGAATACTGAATTTCATGCTTCCATAAAAAAGTTTTTTTTAGTTGAGGCTTTTCTCATTCAAATGCAATATTATCTGCAATTTTAAGTCACTCTCTAGAATATTTTTTATTTGACATATATATATATATTTAAAGGAACTGTAATAAGGTTCTGGTGAAAATAGAAGTATCAACCATTCCTATTGGAGTAGAATATTTATCAACCTCGCAAAAGTCTCGTATGCATAAGCCTTTGGAAAGGCAAACTTAAAAATCAAAGCACTAACCTTCAAAGCCAGAGAATGTTGTTCAAACAACAAAGAAAGTCCCAAAGTCACATTGAGAAATGTTAAATAGAAAAGAGAAATCCATGATATTTTGAAATCTGCATTTAAGAACTTGATATCTTTTTTGGACTGGAAAGACAGGTCCATCTTAAAAATTACTCAATCCCATCAAGTAGCTATGTTTAAAACTTAAGGACATGGAAAAATAAAACTTTTAAAATTTTAAATTCATATGAAAACCAGAGGTCTGTATTATCTATATGGTTGCCTCATAGTTATGGTTATTTCATGGATTTTTGCTTCCAAAAGCTGCAAAAAAACCCCACCCAGATAATGTCAGTTTAGTACTATGACTTGTAACATATGGTTTTGTAAATGAAAGTATTAAAGTATAAAATGCTCTTGAAATTTTATCTTGTAAATCAAAGTTATTTTAGGAATCACAAGTGCATGGATATGTGATGTAAAATGACTTATTTTTAATGCCATTCAAAAGGTGGCAACACTTTTTCTCTCCACAGGCTGCTGGCATTCAGCTTCATTAATAATGAATTATGACAAATATGAACAAGTGCAAACAGATTTTCTTTTGGGAGAAACTAAGACAGTCCATAAAGGGGTCTTTAACTTCCTGATAGTGTGAAAATGCCTCCTATGAGGTTGGTGAGGGTAAAAATCCATGCCTCAAAGCGGGAATTTGCTGGCTTGGTAAATAACTGACATAAAACTGATCTGCTATAAATTCACTTTCAGGAGTGTGAAAGTCTGGTTATCTTCATAAATAAGGAAAAGATGTACCCATTTCTATTACCTGTGTATTCCCTGCGGCACAGCTCTGTTTTTTTAAATGTTTCAATTGCATTTGTGCTGGAGCAGTAAAAAGGCAGTAAAAGATAGCTGAAATAAGTACTCCGTACTGCACAGGAATAAGGCAGCTCTATTACCAGGCTGCCATTAGAGACTGTGAGAGTCCTGGCTGTTTCATAAAAGCCCTAACTGAACCAGTAGGTTAGGACATAAATCGGGGGCTGCGACACAGTGGTGTTACCATCTGCTAGTAGTTAAGGCAATGGCATTATGGGGTGCCATGTTACACTGGCCTGGACAGGGTCTAAAAGGCAGAAAGTGGAACATATCCAACCTGGATATTTAAATATTGATCACTGCAAGTTAACACTTCTGACATGAGAACAAATCTCTTTTGTTCAATTTAAATGACAACTGTGTTCTTGATTGCCTCCTCAGTGATACATATATCCAGCAGCCAAGGAAGCTGTGCTTTTGTAGGCTGGAGAGAACAGACCCCATGACCGCTTGCATCTGGATGCAACAGGGCTGGTGTTTATGGTGGTTCCTTGGGGTGCATTCTGCACTGCAGTGAGAATTACAGTGTGCTGGTTTGCCATCAGCTGCAAATTGCTGTAATGAGGAAAACAAAAGACAAACTAGGAACATCTGACAACCCTTTGCCTATTTTTGAAGCTTCCTAAACTTGCAGGTTTGCATGGCTGAGGAGATCAACACCAGTACAAAAAAACTCTAGGAGCAGGGAAAAAAAGTGAGAATGGTGAGATTATTCCTGCTTTTCTGCAGTTCAGAAGAGGAAAGGATGTGCTGGAAACCAACTGAGAGGAAATGGAGGACTGAACTCTGCCACTGGGCACTGAGTTCAGCATGCAGGAAGGGAGGAGAGGAAAAGTCGGAAGCTAAAAGATGCAATTCTATCTATTTTAACAGTTCCTCTGCCATTACAAAGTTCTGCAATTAAATATTGCACCAAGATTTTCCTAAAACTAAGGTGAGGGCCTCCATATACCTCAAAAAATGGCCAAAACCAGTTTCAGAATAAGTGTTTAGCAAAGGCTCAACTGAAAAAAAAACATACAGAGAAACTTCTATCAAAGTGCTCTGTGGGATCCCATTATGGAAATTTGAGAAAATGGTGTCATTTTTCAGCACAGCGCCTTGAATCTTTCGATGCTTACTTGATTTTGTTTCAGTGTGGACACCAGTTTCTGTAAAGTGATGTTTTCCTCTTCAAGCTCGGTGTAGTCTTGCAGGAGTCTCGCCTCTCGAAACTTGTACTCTCGAATTTCCTCTTTCATTCGTATCCTCTGTAGTTCCACCATTTCGTTATTCTGATGAGAGAAAATGCAAATACATTACCATTCACACATAGCCACTTTAATGACAAACACTGCCTTCAGAAAAGGCCAACCAAAAACTCAGTTCTCAAGTAGAAATGATTTAACAGTGCAAGTCAAAAGAGCACCACCTTTTAATCTGGGGCCAAGTGGTAATTTCAGGTATGTGCAAGCAATGTAGAAATGAGAATGTCTGGTAAGGAAGATTGATTAAAATGGTTTCAAGATTAGATGCTTACTGAAACAGAAAACCTGGCAAGGCTTCAGCATCTCATTAGTTTTATTGCTCTACAATACTCTTGGATTTAAATAAAAGTACCACCTGCTTTCCACCAAAGGATGCTTTCCACATTCATACAGAAAAGCAATGAGTAATGGCATCTGTTCTGTAAAAACATCTGTTACTGAGCAAGGTGCACTCACGCGTTTGTGTCTGCAGGCATTATAGAGGCACACAGGTAGGCAAGAGGAGTTGCCAGGCTGAAGGCTGCGAAGCGCTGCTCCAAAAGCGGAGTCTCCTTGTGGAGTCTCCTTCGCTGGAGACATTCAAAACCCGCCTGGATGCGTTCCTGTGTGATGTACTCTAGGTGACCCTGCTCTGGCAGGGGGGTTGGACTAAATGATCTTTCGAGGTCCCTTCCAACCCCTAGGATTCTGTGATTCTGTGAAAACCTGACAAATGCATTGCTGTGCCGAGCAGGATTACACCCAGCGCTCTGAGAACACACAGTCACCGCCTGATTTTTCCCATTAGTATATACAGTCTCCAGACAGCCTTATGAGTTTCACCAAAAGTTGTTTCCATTGGATTCCAGCTCTGACTGAGTTTGACATCAAGAGCCAGGTTACTGTGGAAAGACCCTGTTGACATAACCCTGATGTAACATGCACAATGGGAAGATGGAGTTAACACACAGCTGGAAGAGAATGGTGACCGACACGGTTGGTAGGAGCAACCTCCCCCTCTGCTTTGAAGAGAAGCCTGCATTTGCCTGATTAACAGGAATAGGCACAATTGGTCACATCTTCTTGCCTGCAGGAGGAACCTAAGCATTGCCACAGCAGCTGGTGGAGGGAAGGACTGCTTTAACCTTAATAATGGGGCAGGGCCCCCTCACTGCTGGGGTGTCAGAAAGAGCATGCCTGGGAAGCAGTAATGGATTTCTGTCAAAGATTTCAGTGCAGAGGGAGGGCAGTCACTGGCCTGACAGCTACCTGGAAAAGTCAAATGTTTAAAAAAATCACAGCAGAAATTGCAGTCAGCGAGCTCTAGGTAGATCAATCTGTACAACTTGCTCTCTAGTACACAAAGGATAAAACTACATGTTCTGAACTGAGGATAAGCAGAACTTTGCTTAACATCTAGGTTAAATAAACAATTATAAATCACTGGAAAATAACTTTGCAAAGCATGAAAAGAAAATGTTAATGATGTTGATGTAAAAGTTACAAAAGCACTTTTTAAATGAAGCCTTCTCATTAAAGAAAAATAAAAAACATCACCCTCCTGGTACCTAATTAAGAAGAAAAAGACCCTACATAGTTTCTTAACTGAAGGCATACCTTTGGTTTAAAAGATCCCCAGTGGCAGAAGAGTTACAGAGCACCAGACAAAAGTAACTGTATGTGAATATTCCTACATCCATCTCTGCCTAACAAACCTCTGAGTGGACTGTAAGAATGGCACCATGGATGATTTTATGAGGTGAAGGCATTTTATACCTCAGGGCTGCCTTTATGTGTTTTGTTCCTGTCAGCACGTTCTGAACTGTGGCTGTTACTGATGCTTGCTAGGTGTGGGTATGCGAATCTGAGGCAGTACATGGACAACACCAAATGCATCACTCTGCTGTGTCAAGTATAATTAAGCTACTCTGCAACTCTCCTGGTGTTTGGAGGATGGTCAGCCCAGGGAAGGAATGGCAACCAGCTGACACCCATCCAATGCACACAGTCACACTGCCGGTTGAAAGGAAGGCCTCTTCGAAAAGTGAAGAAGAAAAAAGGTGGCCAGAGATGGAGAAACTGAGCAAAGAATTTTTGCTGAATCCTGACACATTATTTCCCTGAAAGAGTACAAGGCATGCTACTTTGAAAAAGCCTCTCATATTAACTCTGTAAGGTCAGAGTACTCTTTTGTCTTTCCTATTATTGCAAACAGCAAGAGAAAATGCATACTATCATCTTGCTGGAATGCACCACCATTTCTTTAATAAGATAGAAACCACATTCCTTCACCACTTGTAACTGCTCCTTCTACATAATCCCGGTGGTATAAATAGAACCATTGATATCACAACTCCTCTTACACATGCAGAAACTATCTCTGCAGAGCAACCTGTACTCCTCATTACTCACAGCATCTGGTCAAGGAAGAAACAGCATGAAAAGGAAAGTCTTGCCAGTTGGAGCATCCCGTCTGCCATGCCTGCTGCAGGGCTGCCCGCCGTGCTTTCCATGACCAGGGCCAAGGCCTCTGCTGGAAGCAATCCTACTGCACTGCCACAGGGGCCAAGCAAACATTCCCACATTAGAGAATGCAGTATCACCTTTTCAAAGTAATGTCAAACGTGCATTTTGTCACTGCAAAGACTCCAATAGTATTCTCCATGCCCTCAGATCACTCCTATTTGTGAACATCTGCATGGTGCTGGCAAGCAGCCAGCTGCAAAAGCTCTAGTGCTTTCACTGCTTCCTATGAAAGGTGATGCTGCCACGTTGCAGGGCAGAAGCCTGGCATTACCAGTGTTTGCGAGTGAGTAGCCAGAGCACATGCAGGAGGGCTGTTCTGTTTTCCTTTGTACAAGATCTCTATGCACTTTGTGGAAGCGAACTGGTCTTCAACCTATTAAAAAAAAGTCATGCAGAGTTTATTCCTTGTTACTGTCAGTAAGCAGGATATATTTGTTTGCATTAAACGCTCTGATTGAATACAGCATCTTCTCACAACTCTATTGTTATTTTGAACTATTTCAAATATGTATTTCTTAAGCAGACAATGTGCAGAGGATAGATCTTGCTGTACATATACAGCGGCAGTAAGGCACAAACTTTTTATTTGGCCATCACATCAGTCCTCTTCTGAGGCGACTTGAACTTGTATGAAAACAGTATGAGAGAATTTAAAACACAAGGCAAGGAGTCTGTCAGTAGGGTAGTTATCTACATGAGCCACTAGAGGACAATGTAACCCAAATTATTAGCAGAATAATTTGCAATTAAGCATTACTGGTAATCAAGCACTGAACACTAAACATGCAGGATAGAGCAACTGAGCCAGATGCTTTTACTAGAGCACTGCCTCAGGACTTTTTACATTTCCAGACAGGAACTAACTACTGGGTCCGTAAAAAACAAATTAATCCAAAAGACGGAGCTGATGATGATGCACAAGCAATGTTTTAATGGCTGTAAATTATTTTCAGTCCCAGCCATCAGCTGAACATGTTGCAATGGTTTAATAGATCGGCGCCAAAGAAGAAGGAAAAGGCCTTTCTGTGAAACTATAGAAAACAACAGAATCCTTGTCAGCATTGCATCTAATTATATGTGAGCACTAATTGTGGAAGATGTCAGTCACATAGCATGTCTAATGAGCTTACACATAATGGAACAGACCATGAGAAATGAAAAACAGAAGGCTCGGTTAAGATAAAGGCTCGGTTCAAGTCACCTATCCACTAGGAATTTGATGTTTTCAGACTTTTCATATATGAAAAGTGAAAGACATCTCTAAGTTTCACAGGGGCAAGGACCGTTTCTGTATAGTACAACCATCACTTCAATCTTGACAGGTCTCTGAGCATCAGTGGAACATAAATATTAAATATTAAACTTTGGTGCTTCTTACCAAAATTAAATGCAAAATACATGAATAAATTATTCATTTTTAGTCAGTGTAGACTTTTAAAATTATGTATTCTATATGCTACACAAAGAGCATATTTTATTAATTGTGTCTGTATTCTCACTGCTAGTGAGAAGGTACTTTAAAATGAAAGAATGAAAATGTCTGATTTGGAAAACAATGAGAAAAGACTTTGAAAAAATATATGATTCCCCTAGGGTCATTTTTCTTGCCAGAAGACCCCCAGTGTTGCCCATGGAAGCTGCTTATTACAGCCTTGTGTCCTATCAATATAACTCAAGAAAGCAAACTGGGCGAGTGACCTGAAGTTCTGTATTCTCATCTCCAAGGTAAGAAGTGAGCTCTGGTGGCTTTTCATTTCCTGACCTGTGGACCCATAAACTGAACTTCTTGGAGATTAGTGGTGTTTTGAAGCTTTCTTTTTAAAGTGAATGCAGTTCCACTAACTATTTTGGTTCTCCCCTATCTTGGAGGCTTTTTTTATTTCTGGTTTTTGTCTATCAGCTTTTGTCCCAAACAAAATTGGGGAACTAGTGTTTGGGCTTTTCTCTGATTTTTTTTTCATACAAATTTTCATGAAAAGATTTCAGGTCTTATTGCAGTAAAACATACTATTTTTCACACTGCAAAACAGCCTTATAATCAGAAATTAATCATATGCCCCAAACTACCCTGATTAAACCACTACTTATCTGTTGGAAAATGCAAGCCACAGCATGATGCTATGCGTAACTTTCTGATTTTCATAATTCATGAGTAAGAGAACAATTGAAAATTTATATACTTCCAATTTAATGGCATTACATTATAGCTGATGCAGTATAAAATCCCATTCGATCTGATGACAGTTTTATTGCACTAGCAGTAAATTGAATGCAACAGAAAGTATATGCTCAGACTAATATCCGTGATCTCATGTTTGTTGACAAGTCTCACTGTTAAATTTGTATGTTATGTTTAACTTTACTCTGCAGAACAAAATAAAAGGTGATTTTTTGTGAAGAACAACAACCAGTATATCATAGAAAATACAATTTAACTGAGGTGCAAATCTAAATACAAACACACTAATTTTGCATGGGGAAGCATGTTCCACCACAACTTCAGCCAAAAATAGGTTTGGGACTTCCTTCAAGATCATTCCATCACAAAACTAACCCCACTTATAAATGATTTTGGCTTCTTTTAAAATATATTGTTTGTATCTACTTGGTAACATGCAAGTATAAACAAAATTAATGAGAAATTAATGAAGAAAAATAACCAAACCCTAAAGTATCATTGATTCTTTAATTTTAAAATATACAGATATACCCTTAGAAACTCAAAACTCAATTACATCTCCTCTTTAGAAGCCTCTAATGTCAATTATGGGTACATTTTTTGTTTTCTATAATCAATGGAAAATCTAATTCTACATCATACAGAGAATTCTTCTCACCAGCATGATGTAGCAGAACACCAGTGGAAAGCCACCCCTCCTCCTTTCTACTCAGAAAAGAATCCAGGGAGAAAAATAGTACAAAGTAAAGACCCAGGAGACTTGCCACACCAGAGAGGAGGTGGCCAGGGAGCACCAGTCTGCAGAGAAAACCAGCTTGCCCTGGCAGGTTCTGATCTTTCATTCTGAAGGGATAAGAGAAGTTAAGAGAAGAGAGGATGAAAGGGGGAATAAAAGAGTGAGGACCATTTTCTTTTATTTATCATCAACTGTTTTAAGTCCCCAAAGAAGGTTCTCTAGACTAGCTTTAAAGTTTCCCTCTTTCATACACAGGAATATTCACCTTGAACTGAAAGTATGACGTTTTCCATGTTTCCAGATATATTTAAAACCATAATGGGATTTTGCAGATGACCTAGTGTGACCTGGTCTGACCCTTTTGCAGAATATGCAGCTCCATTCTCCTGATGACTGATAAATGTAAATGACCTAGCTAAACAGGGATGGAGCATCTCTTGCAGAACCATTTTTGATTCCCGTTCAATACACAAAATTATCTCTGTATCCCAAAATAAATTATTTCAAAGATTCTTTTTCCTCATTGTTAAAAGACTGTGTTCTCTTTTTTAGTCTGAATTTATCTAATCTCATCCTTCAAAAGGTTTCATTCAGGTGGCATTGTTAGAGGTCAAGATATTGTATCTGACCTAACCAGCCATACTGGCATACTACTTTAAGAGCAAGGATACAGCTTCTATTGTCCAAAACCAAAAACCACTAACTTCTGACATTATGTATGACTCTGACACTCCTTAGATTTTGATATATCATTCATTGTCTCAAAACCAGAAAAAAAAAAAAGCAGACATGCTATCGTGCACAAGCTATTTTTTAAAAGATATCTGTAGAATAACATAAGTACCTATAATCTTTCCCTTCCATGGATTTACTTACAGAATGACAGCACTATCAAAGAAAAGGATGAAAAAGGCCATGTATTTGCTAGTTATAGCATAGTGAATAGAAGCCAGATCAATATTATGTATGTTTCAGGTTCCTTCACCAGCAATGGCTCTTAGATAAAGAATTTACAATACATCTAAATCTAAAGGATTAAGGTGAATTTCTATCAAGGGAAATTAAATGGCCCATTTATGTAGTTATCACAGAGTTTGAAACCCATAATATTTAACATTGTAGATCCTGCTACATATAAATCCCTTTAAAATATCTGTTTTATTGACTTTCATATATAAGTAGATACAAAAAGATGTAACTAAGGAATGTTCTGGTTGCTTTGGTATTTAATTTTTCTGCTGGGCATCATGGTCACATAAGATTATGATGACTTCTTTATAAACTGATATAAACTACAAATCTTTAATCATACATATTTATCTGAAAAATAATTGTTTGATTTGACTGCATATATAGCAATTACTGCATTGGTATTAATGCCTTAATTATATATCAATTATATATTAATATATCAATTATAATTAATTATAATTAATATTAGCATCCTGTAACAAACACTGCTGTAATATTCCTAACTAATTCCTTCAAAGGAAGAGAAACTTTACCAAACTAAACCATATTAAAACAGTGTGAGAGTAAATTCAGGCTCCAGGGTTATAGCACAGTTCAGTTAATATGATCCTTCTGCATATCTGCAGAATGATGCCATACATTAGCATATGCTCATTGCAAATAGCAAAATATCAAATGGCTGGAAAAAGTTTTGCCATGAGAAGGACATTGTGGAGGTCATTCTGTTTAAACTCAAAACCCTGCTACTCACATTTCCTGCAGCTCTGGTGGCATTAAACACTTCTAGGAAGTGGGAGGATTTATTTCTAAATACCACACTGACTAAAAGAAAGATGATGGCACGTGAATGTCTTAGAGTAGGCTGATAACAACATCTTGCAAATGCAGCACTGTCCACAAAGTGTCTTCCCACCGTCCATTCAGGCCTATAATGACCTTCAAATTTCTCAAGGTACCAATGGATAAACCCATGCCCACCCAGGAGCCATTCATAGCCCAAAGGCAAGTCCCACAGCCACTTATAGAATCATAGAATCATTTAGGTTGGAAGAGACTCTTAAGATCATCATTGCGTCCAACCTAGCACACTGCCAAGCCCACCACTAAACCATGTCCTGAAGCATCACATCTACACATCTTTTAAATACCTCCAGGGATAGCGACTCCTGGGAATAGACAAGGTATCACACTCAGCTGAATTATTTTGCCACATCCTCGTTATTCCTACTGCACTGAATAGTTCCTGAGTAACAAACACTCAATACTGCACCTTCTGAAATGGGGCTGTTGCAGCCACTCCACATCACCAATTATGCCATGCCAAGCTGGGTACTATTATAAAGATATCAAACCCAAATTTCTCTTGTCAGATTAACTCAGGAAAAAAAAAAAAAAAAAGGAGAGGGGGTCTGGGGCATTTTGGACTGAATGGTTGTCATTTTCTGTCCACAATTTAAGAAGCCAACAGCAGTGATTCTACATGACAATGCCTGAAGGCAGGCTTTTTGATGGAGGATCCACACAGGCCTTTTCAAGCTCATCAAGAATCGAAGTGCTGGTTTTAAAGCCTAACTGATCACTTGGGAGAGGCATCTGCCAGTTATAAGTATCTCTTTGAGAGGCCATCTGTCAGGTGCAAAGTGCCAAATTTCCTTCTAGACCCAAAGGGCACCGGCTAACCAACAAAAGAGAAGTGGGGCTGTGATCCGTTTAAGCTCAGCGGTACCACAGCTGCTGCTCCCAGGGCGTGACCCTCCCTTGGGCCAGCACTAGCTTTCACATCATCAGCCAGATTAGGGGCAGCAAGCCACCCCAGAAAACAAACAAAAAGTTAGTTTTAATGGCATTTACACTCCTGGACACCACTGATGGGGTGAACACACAGACACTGATGCTAGCAGGAGGTAATGAATAGGAAGACATGACATTTCTATTTTGGATGTGCTTGCTGCTCAGTAACAACTCTATGATCTATTTCAAGCAGCAGAGATGGAAACCCAGCCCTATTGATGTAAATTGTAATATATATATAGCCTCAAGCAGGAATAAGATTTCACTATATGCACTGATATGTTGAGGTGCAGGGAGCAGTAAAGTGAATTCCTGAGAGTGGAAAGGACAAATGAGAAAAGACACCAAAACACCTAAATAAGAGGGATGAGCTTGTCTATTTTAGCACCCATTATAGTTGGTTGGTATGGAAAAATATGTCCCTACTTAATGACTGCTTGTTTTTGCATTACTTTCTGCTGCTTACTTTAACTTTTGATGTCAGGATGGTTTCAGAGTTCCTTGTGGTAACCCATCTCTAAGTGTGCCAGGCACGGATCTCCTTGTAAGCATTCCATTCCCCATGGCAACTGTCTCCCCTCCTCAGGACTCAGAGCTGTTTTAATTACAGCTCGCTTCAACTCAATCCTACATTCTTTATACTCCTTATACCAGTAATCAAGCTGTGCTGTCAAGGGATGCACGTGCCGGGCCAAGGCTCTCAGCACTGTGTTACAATACTACCTGAGCTCTGCTTGTTTGAATTTGCACGCAAAGCCAATCTTTGGTCTTGTAAGTAGCAGCTAGACTTTGCAATATCGATGTCTGTGAGCAAGTGCCTCCGCCTTCTCCTGTTGGGGGAGGACTGTGCTGCAGCACTGTGTTTGAGCTCAGGAAGCTGAGAGCAGGTCTACACACAGATCCAGGGCTGGGCAGCAGTATTAATAAATCTGGTCCCTGGGAAAGCGCAGCTAAATTAGTAGCAGGCTGAGTTCAAATTAATCAGACATGTAATTAATCCCAATCCTCAGCTCACAAAAGATCATAAAATTCATTTAAAAATGGATCTCAAAGGGGCCCCATGGCAGCAGCATCTAGTACATTCATCTTTTCCAGGACAGAGGCAACTACATCTATGTAATTCACGGTATCTGTCTAATCTCTTCTTAACCACTTCCACTGACAGATTCCACCACCTTTCCCAGAAACTTGTTTCCTGGCTTCATTTTTGCCTTTGCCAGAAACCTTTTTTTTGAGTGTCCAATCTGAACCACAGTCTTTCATACTGCAAGAGGAAAACCATTTCTTCTCCTACCCACAAAAGACAGGAAAATAAATGCATCTATTCCTCTCAGCTGGAGTCTTCCATTTATCCACTGTATCCATCTTCAGCCACCTCTCTCTCATCTACAAACAGACGAGCATGTGAGAGGTGAGGATCCCAGATAGAAAACTTGCTAGCTGTCCTTGTACGAAATACAGCAGAAATGTAAGGAGATGGGTGATGATGACAACAGTAACTGGATGTCAGGTGAAAAAGGAGACCCCAAATAACACTCCATGTTCCCTCTAGTGCCCGGTTCCTCACAGGAGATTGAGAGAGAAGAAATATATTGAAAGAAACAAAGAAGAAACCATTTTTAGAAAGTAGCATAAATAAACAGCTAAGGGATACAAAGAAACTATTCACAGGTACAAATCTATTTGAAGTAGTCATCTGCTGGGACACGCTCTATTGTGCTGCAGAGGAGCTGTGAGAGCTCAGCATCAAAGCAGCTCTGCAAGCCCATGCTCATAGCAGAGCTTCCCACGACAAAATTATTCTTGCAGATTGCCAGCTGCAGGAGTGTTTTAAAAGCTCTTTGTGAATCTGCACCCACTGTTCTCCCAATGACAAGACTATTTCAAGTTGCCCTTGAAAAGTATCAATAAACAAGGTTGCTAAGAAAGGAGGAGCAACAAGAACATTAAACTTGAGTAATTCTTCTCCAGAGGACAGAGACATGGCGTCTTTAAATAAACACATCTGCGCCACTAAATTCAAATGTTAACATGTGGTCAATTCTGTCATTATTAAGAGAGAGTATTTCCTCAAAGTCAGGGGTTATTTCAATAATTAAAATCCATGTAACATTACCCATCTGCTGCAAAAAGCAGCACAGTAGCATTCAGAAGCTTATTTGACCTTGTGTGCAGAACACCCACTCACCCCCTCTTGTTCTTCTGTGGCATGAGCAGAAACATCAATTCAGAAACAGGAGCTGATTAATATTAAAAAGATGAAAATAGCTTGATAACTAATGCCTTTTTTTTCCCCCAAAGACTTAGCATTTTTATTTTAGGTAATATATTTGAATGACTTAGGTGGCAAATATAGATGAAGATAAGTACCTCAGCTGTCTGTAAACTACATCCTTTAGGACTGAATTTTACACATAATTTTTTTTTTCATTACAGTGCATATGGTGATTCATGAATACAAATGTATACATAGAAGATTTGATAAAGTAAATGGCACTAAAGGTTACTTGAATTTATTGATATGTACAGTGGAAATACTTGTACTCAGAAAGTGTTTCTAACATTGTAGTATTCGTGACTGTCCAATATAAATTGGTTTGAAATCTGATGTCTGTTTTTATAATTTACCCTTTCCTTTGTTTATTTTAATACAGACTGTACATTTCACAGATTTATTGTATATATATATTTCAGTCAACAATACTAATTTTTACATTGACAGTTTTCTATCTTGTCCTTAAAAGGCTGAGCAAACAAGATTCTCATTGCTCGGCATACAAGACAGAAATACAAATGTAATACATGCCATAAGAACACAGTGCAAGATCTGACTATTAATGCCATAATCTCTGGGAGAGTTACTCAAGTATGTTGCTCATGGCAGCAAAGCCTTAGAATTAAATTATCCTTTCGGAAATTGAATAAACACTGGATATTATTCACTGCCTGCAATGCATCAAAATAGAAAAAAAAGAAGCCATAAAATGCCATATTTACTTAGGGAGTAAAATATCAGTCAGGTTATGGGATTGTTTGACTTTGAATATTAAAATTATGTTTAATTCTATTTTCTATATTGTCTTGTACTCCCCTTAAAAACCACTGCTGTTTTCCTTGTTTGCCATTTGTGTCCACTGGACTTCCATCCCACACACAGTGGGTGTTGGTCTGAGCCTTCTGCTGAATCAGATTACTGAATTATTAGTTAAATAAATTACTGAAGATACGGTTAAAAGAACTGAACTGGGAATGACCACAACAAACTTCAAAAATTCCCCTAGTTACCTAAAGATAATATTCACTAAAGTACTGATAATTTTCTGTACACACCTTGTGATATGAGGAGGATGTGATACTGAGAGATCTCGGTGATCATTGAAGCAGTTCTTGAAGCTGGGCTACAAAGTCCCAAGTTCAGCATGAGAGCAAAGCAATTTCCTTGTCCTTGCTGAAGTTGTGCTCAAGGACCTTGAGAGAGTTTGGGTTGTTCAGCCTGGAGAAGAAAAGGCTCCGAGGAGACCCTATAGCAGCCTTCCAGTACCTGAAGGGGACCTACAGGAAAGCTGGAGAGGGACTTTTTACAAGGGCAGGGAATGATAGGATGAGGGGGGAATGGTTTCCTAACTAAAGGAAGGTAGATTTAGATTGGCTATTAGGAAGAAGTTCTTTATTGTGCAGGTGTGAGACACTGGAACAGGTTATCCAGAGTGGTTGTGGCTGCCCGCTTCCTGGCAATGTTCATGGCCAGGTTGGATGGGGCTTTGAGCAACCCAGTCTAGTGGGAGGTGTCCCTGCCCATGGCAGGCAGGTTGAAATTAGATGATCTTTAAGGTCCCTTCCAACCCAAACCATTCTTTGATTCTATGACCTTGACAAATGAAGAACTTCTCTTTTACCAGATTCATGGAAATTCAGAAAAACATGCTCACGTGACACATAGAGGGGAAAACAATTTTTCTAAGAAACATTCACCTAAGCCTTATGTATCTCAATATCAGTGTTTCCAAATTCTGAACCCAGCCTTTGCCCAAGCCTCTGAGCCTGTCAATGACAGCTGGGCAAAATGGGGGTGCCAGACTGGCCCCCCTGCCTGGCCCTGGCAAGCTTGGACACCTGGGGCAGATGCCAGCAGAATTATAGCCTCCCATTCAAGCCCTCAGCAGTGATCCCCCCTGAGGAACACGGGCACCCACGTGTAACGTTGGAGTGCTGGGCTGTAAATCTCTATATACGGATAAGAAACTTCTGTGGCAGTAAAGGATTGCAATCCAGTCTTAATTGCTCCCTCTGCATTCTAACATCCCAGCAGGCCACTGCTGATTGATAGCTCATGCTTACTTTGATTTTTTCTTACTGATTTTTAATATAAAATATAACAAAACATTAGAGGATGGCTCTAAGCTCATTACAGTGTTCTTAAATATCATCTGAGTTTTTAAAGTACTCAAACAAGACCTTGATGTAACATCATTACTAATGAAATCCAATATCTGTTTCAGCAAACAACTATTTAAATGCAAGTTTTTTAGTTCTTATTCTGTTGTATGCCCAATGGCTTGATACAGCACAACTGAATTCAGTTATAAACTGCAAAAAAAAGTGTAGCAGAACAATTGATCCAGTAAAACAGCAGTCGTCCTCAGGGAGGAAAAACAACATCACACTTGAACTAGGTCAGAATGCAGACACACAACTGGAATAAGATGAGATTTATGAACTCCCTTTTGTTAATGGATCAATATATTCCATGTCATACCTACATAGTTGTGGACCATTCTCAGGTTTTTCATCACTAAAATATTGCTACTAGTGTCTATAGGGAAGACAACCCAGACTTCTAACAATTCTTTGGACTCTGAATTATTATACTGAGGTTGAGTTTACCCAATATCTCAACCAGAAAATCAACCTTGCATCTTCCTGATCTTGTATGCCTACATACAAATAGATACATGGGACATGGGATACACATCACACCTACACACTTGCAACATTGGTCTTTGTGCAGTGTAATCCAGCACATTGCCAAATATGAGGGCAGAACAGGAAAACCCTGCCAAACAGAACTTCTGGTGTAACCACAGCTTTTGGCAGTGCATTACCCCTGTCGGAGAATGCACACTGGTTTAACAACCTCTATCTTCAATCACATGGAAATTTCTGTGGCATAGGCAATTTTTCTTCAGCTTGAATAGAGCGCAAGTACCTCTTGTGAAAGACTGAAACGATGAGCAGAAAAATTAAACCTGCAGATGTGTTTGTCTGTCCTTTTCACTCATCCTGCCTTGATCAATGGAGGCTCCTTATGGTCAAGTGGCTAAACTGCCCCAGTATGTTAACCCAGGATATGAAATAAAAGTGCTACTCATTTTGGTGTTCCAGAGTATGGCAGGCATTATTCTGCTGCAGTTTGGTGTCCACTGCAGTGGTGGTGTAGCTGCAGCAAGCACCGGAAAGAGAGCTGAGTTGCTTCAGGAGAAGAACATCCCCATTACAAATCAGAGAAGTTAACTGTGTGAGAGGAACTAAGTCAAAATCCCTGGGTTTCCATAAAGCATGGATTTATTTCTATGTGCAATTCAAAGCCTCAAGTTAAAGTTAAAAATCCATTTCTGGCCTTGGTCCAGAGAAAGTAGGAACCATCACTTTCCCTGTGGACATTTCCAGCCAGCATCACTAAATGGCAAGCTTTTGAAGATAGCTCTCACATAGCAACAAAAGCATGAGTAAGACATCCTAAATGTTTTTCCCCCACACTCCTGAGGCCCTCAGAGATCATCTTAGTTGACTTTCAGGAGCACCTAGACAGAATTCAGATGTACTCTTTGTTATTAGCTTACCACAGTATCACTGCTTCTTCTAATAGGGCCTTTTCTTGCTTGCTCTTATAAATAAATGTAGCATAAAGCCTGAATATTTTCCTGTCAGTCTCATTAAGGGATTGGAGCTGCTTTACCACTGTTCTGATAGGTTTCTGTTTGACCCTGACCACACTAGTGTTTTATTTAGAAACTGATTTATTCACTAAACTACACACTTAAGAGTAAGCATGGTAGTTTCCTAACAGAGGAGACAGATTTCAAGCAAAAATAAACATACCTGTTCCAAACAGACTTTCATTTTCTTTCTTCTCAATTCCCTTAGGGGAGTGTTTGGGTAACCCAGAGAAAGCCCAGTGAATCTTTTCCAAAGGTCTCCCTCAAATGTAAACATTGTACTAAAAGCTTTTCCTGCCCTGATTTTTTCTAAACTCAGCAATAAAAACATCCCACCCTTCCCAACACCACTACCAATTCAGTTTTTTCTATCCTCTACCATTTGTGGTCCTTTTTCTCCCACTGCAGACTGCCATTTTGTTTGTTTCTTTCTTCTGCCCCTCCAACCCTTATTTCTAATACCCTATTTCTTCAACAAGAGGTGTGAGTGTGCTGAACTTGCAACAAATACTAATTTCTTTCAGAGATCTGTCATTTGAGTGAAACAGGGGTTAATGAAAGACATATAATGGGATGTACAATAGCTAAATTCAAAGTGGCAAGGAAAAAAAGATTTTTAATCTTGCAGGCTGCTCATTTGCCAAACTCCATCAACAAAGTCCATTAATACCCCAGTGATGACAAATGTTTTAAGCTGTTTAATTATTTGCAAGAATAGAAGAAAGTATCATAACTCAATGACAAAAACCAGAAACAGAAACCAACAGCAACAGTCTACGCCACTGTGCTCTGTCTTGCAGACAGAGAGACAGGCTGGTCTCTCTAATGCCGTTTTGCCCTGAATCTTTGTGAATCTGAGGATACCCTCTGGCAATCAAAGTTTGGTTTGTTTTTTTGGTTTTTGTTTCTTTGGGTTTTTTTAATATCAAAGTTTTCTCCCAAGTTCCCCCTTCATTTTAGGATCATATTTCCATATATATGGGAAAAACTTTATGACAAAAAGCAAAACAAAATAAAACAAACCCATCATTTTGCAAAAGAAAACCCAACTGTCAGCAAAATACATGTGATATTCTTGGTTGTCAGCTTGGGAGAAGGAGAGACTTGTGAACACTGTGGGCATGAATTTTTGTCTCCACAGTCCAGACCCCCCTAGATGAAAAAGCATATTTTATCATGTATTAGCTAGTGTGTGTTAATTAGCCTGTATTAAAAGCATGCAATGCAGAAAGGAAGCTGCAATATCTTAGCATGTTACATGGCTGAGTCCAGCCTCATCAGGTGTTCCAGTGTAACACAATCATGTTAGCATGATTTTAACAACTTACCAGATAATAATTGGGAAAAAATACATCTTTTCTTTCTTTTATGTTTCACAAGACCCTGAACATTTGCTTTAAATTAAGGGTAGCAGTCAAGGTTTGTCAGAGCTTGACTAATCACACCTGAATCTTCTTTATTTCCTACTACAGAATTACCTTCACACATTTTACCTCAGCATAACAAGCTGCAGTAAGAGATACCCCATGCCACAAGCTCAAGCATCAGTCCCTTTCTCTGTTACAGAAATCTGAAGTCTCATGCAAATGAAGGGTAATCAGTGGAATAATCTGGATAGGAAGCTTTAAAATGCTGTCAGTTTGGTGAGCTTTGAATAGAACCCCACATTTCTGGCGAGTGTGGAGCTGGAAGGGATAGGCAAGACAGCAGCAGATCACAAAGCATACACCAGCCTGTGGCCCAGCTATTTTGTTGCTGTGGCCTTGAGGTCAAGCACCATCTCTCTGCCAGGCTCTGAGCAAAGTCCAAAGGCTTCCTTCTCCCAGCCACAGCAAAGGGCTCAGAGATGAAGCTCTTTCTGACTGCACTGTGTGTTTCACCACACCAAAACTGGTGCTGATTGTGCATTGCACTGATAAGGACAACAGTCAAGGCTCTGGGTAAAGCTCAGTATGGCTCTTTGGAAACACTGAAATGCCACAGTACTTGTGTTCAGACAGGAACTCTTCTTTGTTTCCAAAGGTGAAAGGGGGCTGCTTTATACAAGGCAGTCTCTATTAATATGGGCTTTCACGGGAGAACAAAGGCCAATGATGCAATTTTTCCTGCCTAGAATCTCAATTAGAAACTTGGATTTAGCACCAGTACACAACTTTGAGAGTAACTGGCAAATGGGAGAGAAGAGTTGATGCAGAAGAAGGGATTTCTGAAAGTGAAAAAACCTGTCTTATGAAGAAAGCCAGTTGTAATACCCTATAACTTAACAGCAAACCAAAAAGAATGGTAGGTTCTTTAAATATTTAATCAGGGAAAATAGAAAATAGTAGCAACATTTTGCAAGTTTAAGCACACAAAATAGCTGTGAAAGACAGCTACTACATGACAGAGTCTGGGTCCTCTTTTGCAGGTTATTAAGAACCCAATCAATTCATGTTAGCACTGTTAAAAGATCTTGGATATCAAGAGCACTGGAAAAAATATTACAGTATATGAAACTTGGGTAAGGAAAATAGTACATTTCAGTTAGTGTTATGAATACAAGAATGCCATGAATTTCTGAGCTTTAGGATGCAACACAAACTTTCTCCGTCATCTCACATAAGTCACCAAGTATCAGAAGAACCAACAAATGCACGAGGGCAGCCAGTTATTAAAAAGTGGGATCTCAGTCTCTGTGCCTCAGCTTCCCCATTAGGGGAAAAAACTCATTTAAATATAGGAAATTCGTACAAATTATACCCTTAAGAAGTTAGAGCACAGTTAAAACACAGTGCAAAAACTTGATTACCAGGTAAAACAACACATTCATTTATATAAAGAGGTAAGACATTTGCAAAACACACACTGCTTTTTTTTAAAAAAAAAGTCTGATTGCAAACAAAATTTATTACCATGGTATTTCATCTCTCATATGAATAAGATTAATGTATGCTATAAGAACAGACTGGTTAAATTATCTCACCAAGTAGGCAGGGAGCTGAACAGATGGCAGCACTGCTGAGGTAGCAACAAGAATCACTAGTCCTCGCTTAGCCAGATGATCTTTATCATTTCCATAACATTAGAAAATGACTCACCTGTGAAATACAACGTTCTGAGGATGAGGCTGAAAATTTCCTTTTTTTTTCCCCTGCAATGGAAGATTATGGACTGCCTAGACATCAGTATTATACTGTTAGTAGTTCTAAAAGGAAGTCACATACAGAGATACCCCATTTCTGCTAATTTGTGGACTTTCTTTTTTAAAGACCACTTATTTGATAGAGAACATTTATTCAGAATGTATGTGAACTACTTACATTGCACATAAAGACGACAGGTTTAGAGCACAAGTAGTGTGCCCAGCCAAAACATGCATGACAGCATTTATAGGGAGTCAATCCCTCACCCACAGAAGGCAAACCATGGTGGTTTAGGGCACTTTTGAATTTATACAGTTGTGTGAAACACACACATGGGGAAACACACACCTTGATCAAAGAGAGAAATACAGCTTCCTTCTTCCTGCTTATTTATCCCATCCTGCCATATGTTCCAAAGCAAAGGAGAAAGTTCTTAATTACAGGAGTTACTGGAGTACTTCTCTGTCTACAGAGCACAGCAGAGCCTTTTCAGAAAAAGAATTATTTTTATCACTATTTTCATTAACAGCTAGAGCTCACAGTTGAGTTTTTAAGTGCAGCGTTGCACACTAAGTCCAAGAAAATCAGCTCAGTTCTACTGAATGGAAGGGAGCATGCCAGTTTGCAAATTCATAAACAGCAACATTTAGCAATTTTTAGTAGCAATTTGCAGACAATGAGGCAAATATATACTGGATATAGTTCAGCTGAAGTCAACAGTGATGCATTAGGGACTAACCTTGGCCAAGATCTATAATCATACTATGCAGACAAACAGATCTTTGATGCCTCTTGATATCTAGATGAGACCAGTTCTGGGAAAAAAAAAAATAAAAAGGGGGGGGGAGGCACAGCACTTAAGATCTCAGAAATTTGTCTCTCACATAAGCAATTGAAAAGAACAAGTCAAATTAGGCCACAGACTGGAACAGAGCTTCTAAAGTCTGATCTGGCACCAAGTAAGATGCTTCTTGTAGCCAGCTCTCTGTACCTTACAGAAAAATAGCTACCCAGGGTAACTTGCAGCATAAGAAGGTTGTAAATGTTCTCTGTGTTTCAGAACTTAATTACAATGCAAATCTTCCATTATTTTTTTCACGGTAACTGTGAAGTTTAAATGTCCTTGAATCAGGGCAAGTGCACAAAGCTGAGGGATGGTGGCTTTTCTAAGATGGGACAGTGCTGGGTGGTATAAACACTGCACTCCCTGAATATTGTAAGAAATTTGTTAACTTAATTGAAGATGCAATACATGCCTGAGTTTGCCTTCAGGCTATTTTTCCATTGAGAATAGTTGAAATGCATGTGTCTGGCCTGAGTAAGGCACAAAATTATTAAATGTATGAGGCTACAAAATATACTGATAAAGTCAATAATGGATGGGTAAGAAAGGAATACAGTCCTGCTGGGAGGTGACGTGCAGAAAACATGTTTGCATACACAAGAGACAACATACCTGCAGTTTTCCCTTTACTCAAAAATAACAGTGGGTAAGATACACAAGAGCCATTTCCCCACTGAAAAAAATCCAAACTAGTGGTATTTGCTCTGGATATTTTTTCAGTATTAGCTCTTCTTAAAACACAAACACCAATCCTTCTTACCTTATTCAACAGTGATCTTGGCAAACAAACAAAAGCCTTCAAACCCAATTACAACCCCTTAATGTACATTATCTTAAACAGAAAAGATGCACTCATGGTTCCTTGATTATTCTTTCATATCCACATCCCTTCCTAACTTGACTGCTGTCCTGCTTAGTCCCAGAAAAGCCACACTGGAGCCACAGGAAATCCATCTGTCTCTTCTGGGAGAAAAAAATCCTATTTGAATTATCCCCAAGTGCTATCATGAGCTGCCAGCCAGCTACCTGGCAGCACAGGAAATCTCCCCTAGAACCACGTCTGACTGCAGTCGGTGCCCTCCGAAAGTCCGGCCATGCACAGGCAAGCTCAGCACACACCCAGGCACATCTCCATCATCACTTTTAAACCTCCCAGTACAACTACATCTTAAATCTGGTTGGATTTAAGAAAAGGGGTAGGATGTGGCTTAGAGTGTGCAACAATAATATAGGTTAAATAATTGTTTTAAAGGAAGTCTGAGACCTCTTTTGAAAAAAAAATTAGTACATAAATATGGAAAAATATTCACCTTGGATAAATTATCTCCGCTATTAAAAGAATTTGTTTATTCTTTATCTGTTCTGCATAACATAACATGTTCTTTAAATAAATGACATTTTTATTTTTCAGTGAAGCTTTTAATTCTGAGGCATGTGAAAGTGCAAGGTAATGGTACTGCATGGACTTGCTGTTGAAGTGGCCATTGCGAGGCCAGGTGCCACCACCTGCACCAGTAGAAGCTGCAACATGGGGGGAAAGGTGGGAGAGAGACACTTTAAATTACAGGTGAACTTTGCTGAAGGGCCAAATTAATGTTTCCATGCTGCTTATTATTTTCTAGAAGAAAAGGAGTGAAAACTCTAGGAAAATACTAAATAATAATAAAAATAAGTAAATCTATTTTCTGAAGAACATGAAGATCATTCCCAAAACAATTGAAAGCAAAATTTCTGCTTCATATACAACCTTTCTCAGCTCAAATTATTTTTCCCTACACTTGGCTGAACAATAATAGGCTTTAAAGGCTGTGCAATAAAACACCACACTGTAAAGTGAAAATTACAGCAAGAAAAAAAGTCTGAATCTAACTGGAGATCAGCATAGCTGAAAGCACAGGTTCAGTGTATGTATCCATGAGAGGAGGCAGTGATAAATCATGTTTAGAAGTTAACCCTGATCATGCTGAAACAATGAAAGTTCCTAATGGATTACAGATGGGAGCTGGAAAGCAGAAAGCCAGAGGAGAAGGAGGCACATGGCTCTGCACCCCAACAGCCCCTGAATTATGTGCTTCAGTGGAGGAAGTGACACGTGTTCATTTTACTTTACTGTTGTTTCCACAATCCATTTTAGCACACCATTGAGTGACACCATTATAGGGCCCTGAACTGATTTTCAGCTGCAGCAATATCTATAAAAATAACCTGATCTTCCAGACCTTGGATGGGAATGATGCTTACAGCTGCCCCCACTACCTCAAGGTACAACTAAGAGGGGAGTTTCCTTGTAAAGTCTGGCATTAAAAACTATTAAACAAAAATGCTTAAATACATGTAACAAAAACTGAGTAAGTGGGGTTTTTTTTACGTTTCAGTAATAAAACAAGCTTTGGTATTTCAAATGTTGTAAGATGAGTGATTCTTATACCAGAATTTTCTTGCAGTGGTGGACAGGAAAGAATAGTCAAGGCTAAATATCCTTAAGCAATGGCATATAATAAAGAAGAAACCAGCCTATTCTGGTTCTTTTGTCCTGGGCTTGCTTACACACACCCCCAGGGAAAAAGTCAGTGCAACATGGTATGAAAAACACTATGATAATCCAGTCTTTGCATTTGGTTCTTGACAGAAAGAAATACTATCTCTTCAATTCACTGTAAGTTATTGCCATGATTTTTAATGCAAAGACAACAAGGCTGAAAACGATCTCTGATAAATTTGCTGCCATTGGAATCAAGGAGATTTCCAGTTTTAGTCGAAGAACAAAATTTTTGTTAACTATCCTGTCTTTAAATATACGATCATGGCTCTTCCTGCCTCAAGGCACAAAGTCACAGAAGCTGTAGCATTGATTAGTACAACTATGCAAAGAATCGATATCTCTGATATTTGAGTTCAGCTAAATACAAAAATGTAAACCATGTCAGAGGAACTTCAGATTTTCAGTTTGTAGCATGCATTAATTGGGTCTGAGAAGGAAATCCAGTTCCCCAAAGTAAATGGGTATAAAACAATGGTTAATCTACACAAACATTGCCGAAGCTGAGCAGGTAGTTGGTTCGCATTGCCTTTTGGATTGCTGCAGCGTGAAGCTAGGTAATAGTATTCCCTGAATTCCTGCAAAGCAGTCTCCAGCCCACCCAGGCAATTCACAGCCTGAATTCAGCACGAGGCAGGTGGTGTAGCTGCCTTGTGTTAAAGCTGATCATACAAGAAGAGTTTATTACTATCGATAACATGCTTAAAGGGAGGAGGATTTTCTAAACAGAAACACCAGCAAGGTTGTATGTTTCTTACTTGAAGTTTACAGGTCCATGTAGGGCTTTTTTCCTTCCAGTGCTCTAAAATTTTTTCACTTTTTAAACGTCAGAACATGTACCATCATTATTTCTTTCCCTTGAAGATGTTAGTACAATTTCAAGTGGACTAACAGTATAATAGTATTTTTAAACTCTATTAGCACTTTAAGCTTCAATTTCATTTACAGCCTATAAAGTGACTTATTTTAAAACAGAGTTACAGCTCTGGTGTGTAACTCCATCTCATAACAAATTTGTTGAGAAGAACTTATGTAGGCAGGTTAGGAGGAAGAGTCATTCATAACTTTTAGATAGCAAGTGGTAATAGAAAATTCATAATTGGCTTTTTAAAAGCATTTGCAAAGGATAAAACCATAAAACAACGTAAAAATCTAATACATGAAAGCTGACAGGGGACTGACTTCAAATCATCAATGACATTTATAGAGCATGGGCTGTATAAAAACCAATTGTACCTGGACACACATAGGTCTATGGGACCTGATGAGATGCATCCCAGAGTCCCAAGGGAATTGGCAGATGTAGCGGCCAAGCCACTTGCCATGATATTTGAAAAACCATGGCTGTCAGGTGAAGCCCTTGGTGACTGGAAAAAGGAGTATATTACCCCCATTTTTAAAAAGGGGAGAAAGAAGGACCCTGGGAACTACCGATCTCACAGTCTCACCTCTGTGCCTGGGAAGATTATGAAACAGTTCCTCCTTGAAGCTATGCTAAGGCACATGGAAGACAGGGAGGTGATTCGAGACAGTCAGCACGTGGTGAAGCCACTCTATCATAGAAGGCCTCTAGGTTGGTCAGGCAGGACCAACCTAGTGGCCTTCTAGGATGGAGTTACTACATCAGTGAACGAAGGGCTACAAGGTTGCACTTAGGTTGATTCAACCCTCAGTATCAATACTGGCTGGGGGATCAAGGGATTGAAAGCAGCCCTGCTGAGAAGGACTTGGGGGTACTGGCAGATGAAAGGCAGGACGTGAGCTGGCAATGTGACTTTGCAGTCCAGAAGGCCAACTGTACCCTGGGCTGCATCAAAAGAACTGTGACCAGCAGATCAAGGGTGATTTGGTCCCCCTAATCTGCTCTGGTAAGACCCCTCCTGGAGTACTGCGTCCAGCTCTGAAGCCCTCATCACAGGATGGACGTGGACCTGTCGGAACGAGTCCAGAGAAGGGCCACAAAAATGATCAGAGACCTGAAACACCCATCCTGTGAGGAAAGGCTGAGAGAGTTGCGGTTGTTCAGCCTGGAGAAGAGAAGGCTCCGAGGAGACCTCATTGCCACCTTTCAATATCTAAAGGGGGCCTATAAGAAGGATGGGGACAGGCTTTTTTGCAGCGCCTATTGTGATAGGACAAGGGGTAATGGTTTTAAACTGAAGAGGGTAGATTTAGGTTAGATATAAGGAAAAATACCACCCATGAGGGTGGTGAAACACTGGCACAGGTTGCCCAGAGAGGTGGTGGATTCCCTGTCCCCGGCAGCGTTCAAGGCCAGGTTAGATGAGGCCATGAGCAATCTGGTCTAGTGGGGGATGTCTCTGCCCATGGCAGGGGATTTGGACTAGATGACCTTTAGGGTCCCTTCCAACTCAGGCTATTCTGTGATTCTGTGATCTTTGTGAATTGGAACTTCTTTTCTGACATCTTGCAAAGGGGTCTGCACATTCAGTCCTTCTCCCTGATTGCACCTGAAGTCTTGGACAACAAACCGAGACCATCCTTTTGCTCTCAGATTTTTTGGAGCAAACCAAGGCAGAATCAGTTTATGGAACCTTTTTGTTGACTTGTATAGGCCAAAATATTAAATTTCTCTAATTAATATATTCCTAGTTACTTGACAACCAACCCCTGCCTATGCCTCCTGGTTATTATTTTACTTTTTCTTCCCTGTTTTTCTTCCCTGTCTTGAGCTCTCTCCCTGCCTCATTTCAGAGGAGCAGATAGCCACCGCATGTGAAACATGACTTGTGAGAAGCTGCTTGGGAAATAATCACTTTCCTTTCTCCACACCGACCAGAATTTTGTCCTTGTCATTTTAATCACATACAGCTAGTAAGCACAGAACCTGAATCTGGTATCTTCTCACTGCTGTCATGTGGCCACTTCCCTTGGACAAATGAGGGAATATAAGCAACAAATGTAAACCACCCTGCATCATTAGCCAAAACTCACAGTATTGCTTTTGTGAACAGTATTGCCTTTGCATCCCGTTTTCGTGAGTAGGTATGCAGGAGTGATGGGAAATGGCCCATTTTTACTGCACCTCACTCCAAAGCTGACACTGTAATGTCACAGCCATTCGTCATATATAGTCCACGGTCAGTATTAGAACAGACAACCTGACCATTTCACTGAAATGAAAATCTTATCTAGGATGATGCCTTCGAGGCACATTTGGCTGAAAGAGCCACCGTACTGTACTTCAGAAGAAGAAAGGCTACACAGACAGAATAAACGAGCAGTGAAGACAAAAATTGCATTCATATCTGGTTCTATCTATTTGAGAGGGTATTTTTGAACAATAATGTCAGAGGAGCAGACAAGCTCTGATTATGTATGAGCATCTGCACGTACACATCTAAAACATTTGCCAGCAAAAGTGCATTTCTCTCAATCCTGAAGCTTAAAAGTGGATTTGACCATCACAATGAAAGGGTGATAACACTGTCTGACCTCTGCCTGACTCGCTGCCCTCCTCCTGGATGCTGACTGGCACTGACTGTTGAGAAAAACTAAAAATAACCAGCTTGTCTCCTACATTGTAAGAAGGGCAAAGGGAGAAACAGAGGTGGCATTTTTGAGTCTCTTTGCTGTTCACCCTCCTGTCATCTTCGTCTTATGTTTTTCCCCTTGAGAACAGAGTTTGTTGTAGAAAGCACAATTAGCACAGATGATGGAAGCCAAGAACTTATTAATTATTTCATACCAATGCCTCACTGGTAATGAGTTTGGAGTTTTGAGGCAGAAGAGGGAATTGAACAGGAGAGCCTACTCCACAGAGGATGGCATACTTCAGGATGGCATTACACTGCCACACAAAGCAGAATTCAGTTTGTAAGGTGTAGGCTGAATGAAGCCAAATGAGGGGATGCCATCATATAGTGCACAAAAATATAAACCCCAAAGATGCTTTCTTTTTTCACATTTTTTTCAGCATTTCATGGGCTTTGTTTCTATCTGCTTCTTTCTTTATATTTGCTTGGTGGTTTTCTTGCCAAGGAATTTTTTACTACTTGCTAACTATCCAAGGGTATGTATTGGATGTGCCATACTCAGTCTTACTCTGACTGCACCTAACAAACCATCCGCTTCTGGGGTCAGGTCACCAGCAATGCCCTGTGCCATGGCATCTGAGACATTTCTCTAGGAAAAGGCAAGTTCAATTTCCCAAAATTACCTAGTAAATCCCAGGAGAAACCCTTACAAATAAATCAGTATTGATTAAAGGACAAGGAAAAATACACTGAAAATAAATGTGGTTTTGCACAAATAAGAGCAGATGTGGAAGCTCAAGTACCTTGGCTGGTAATTATTGTCCACATGTGATCAGCATGCATGAGTTTCTCTCAAGGTCTAAGTCCTAATCACAGCACCAGAAGTGATAGGTTTTTCAGTTTTGTTTGGTGGGTCTCATCTCAGAACCAATGGCTTTTCCGTGCCATCAGTTCTGCACTGCTTAATCATGAGCAATATCAAAAGTTCAGGAGGGAGCAGGTTAGGAAAACAGGCAGTGATGCACCCATATGCAGAGAACAGGAGAAAGTCAACAACAGAAGGTAAAGTCAGGCAGAGCAACAATGCACACAGGGACTCCCAGGAGAAGAGAAACATGACTTCACTGCTTGTGTACAGGCAACTGAGAATACGTCAAGGTTACTGTTCTGAAACCCCAATGAGTCCTGAAGACATAAGGCATTCAACAATTAGCAAGGCCATTCTAACACTGAAGGACTGGGAAGGACAGCATCAGTCTCCCAGAGAAGCTTTAACTCTTCCTTTTTTCTTTTTGTTTTTTCCTTTTTTAAATTGGGAACTGCTGAAGATATTATTCTTTTTTAAATCAAAGGGAATTAATTGCAACAGGGACAATAAACTTCCATTCTTCATTTAATATTCTTCATCAGTGGCACATGTCACTGAAACTTATGCTCTATTTGCTTAAGCACTCAAGCAGTGAGAACTTGCAGCAAAAATTTCCACTTCTTTTTGTTATGTCTTCACTTTACCTGGAAGAGTGCTTAAGCTTTTGGATTTGAGCTTCAGAAAGTCTGCCACTACGTATTCTTCCCTTCACACTTTATCCCAAGGAAATGAATGAAGTCACAAGGAACAAGTCAGCACAGCTCCTGGGCTCTTCCTCCTCAGAGTCCAGATCGCATTGCAAGGATTCTTTAAAAATTGGCAACACAGCTAATCCCAGTACTGCCAAAACCTGTCTTACTCCCACATCACTTGAATAGACAAAAGCCCAAGTTATTCTTAACCAGCAAATTAATATTGAAAAGAGTAAGTCAGCACAAGCAGTTCTTATGTGGGCTTCTTCATCTAGAAACAAAAACAAATCAGCAAAGTTATGCAATTTTTAAAAAGTAGAGGCTGCACAAAACTAACATTTCCTCAAGTTCAGAAAGCTGCTACTCCACATCCAAGTGGCCACTCACAGACGTGTGATATCTGAGAAAAAGGGATGTTATATGATGATGCTTTCCCTGGCATCCCTCCCAGCCCCCTGTATCATGGGGTTGAGGAACCTTCTGAGATAGGTCTAGGCAGCACTGCTGGCCCTGTCCTCCATGAAATTTGTCTCGCTCTTCTTTAAACTCAGGTGTATTTCTGGCCTCCACAAACTGTCCTTTCAGCACGTTCTCACAGAATACCTTGTACAGGGGGGTGCATAAAGGGCTTTGAAACACTACTTTGGCACAAATAAGGGGTCATTATTTCACAAATCTTATGTAAGAATGAGCACTGCCAGATCCTGATTTGATTAATTACTGCCCAGAGATTACAGAGCACAGCTGAAAGTACATCCTCTTTCATTTGCTACTTGAGGCTTTGCAAAGGACCCTTTCTGAAAGAAGTAGCTGGGAATTTGAGTGTTTATAATAAGGTGCACTGAATTTATGCAACAGTCCCTTAGTTATGCTCCGTTATGCCGCCTGGCCTTTTTTTGACCTCCCTACTGTCCATTGTTTGACTCTGTTATTCACAGCAGAGCTAAATGCCTGAACCTTGCCAAAGAAAACAGTGTCATGCATGTGTCAGGTCACAAGTTTGCATCCTAAGTCATTGTTCCAGGCTCATTAACAGGAAATACAACCAACCAAAGCTGCTTTTGGTAGCTTGCAGGTATATCCGAGCACGAGAAGAGCAGAACAAATTGCTGAAGATTACCCTGAGAAAACAGTGCCACAACAAAATGCATTTGTTCTGCACTGTTGACCTTATTCTGTTACAGTTGGTGCTTATGAGGAGTATGAGCTTGGAAACACATAATTTTATGAGCAATTATAGGGTTATAGCAATCTAGGATTATAAACTGTTTTTCAGGAAACAGAAGGGGGAATCTTACCATGGCCACCTGTGGTTTCACCTGCAGGAGCAAGTGGTTTGCTGGCCAATGTGTGAAACAAGAACCACAAGAAAGTGTTTGGTGGTAACTAAGTAGTAGATGAAGTTGAATAGCAGATTTATAATTGAACCTTTAGCTGTAAATAAGGGTATTCAGAAGCAGTCTACACAGGACAGGTCTTGCTGCCTAAGCTCAAAACTCTTTCTTTGACAGACAAACAGTGTCAGGCCACTAGTAGACCTTTCCTTTTTACAGCACGAGGATATATTTGGTAGGATAACAAGTCACAACTTGCTTTATTTTTCTCTCTCCAAGATGTAAAGAAAGACATTTTGTTTCTTTTCAGCAGTAAAAGTTCTGTGAACAGGGAAAGTAAATGCACAGGACAGAGAAAACCATTTAACAAAGATCAGCATCCAACTCCACAAAATAATGCCCTCACAAACCCCTGTACCCCTCACAAACCACTGTAAAAACCACATGAAAAGTACTAAAAAGGCTTTGTCAGAAAACATCCATTGAAGACAACCTCCCCAGTTTTGTACCCTCCAAACTGCCTCATGTCACCAAACCAGGTTTTACACTTCAGTGTGGTCTGCTGCTATTTTTTCTCATTGAACTTGAGGTGACAACAGTCACCAAACCAATTTGCACACTACCTTCATTGCCTGTGAGGAGAGACTCTGCAGTGGACCTCTTACAGGGATTACATCTTGGTCCACATCAGTCTGAAATGAGAAGATGTAGGTGCTTGTACAAGAAACATTGAGATTGATATGACAACCCTTTCTTTAGTGAAAGAGTTGTCAAGGCACTGGAACAGGCTGTCCAGTGAAGTGATTGAGTCACCATCCCTGGAGGTGTTTAAAAAACATGTAGATGTGGTGCTGAGGGACATTGTTTAGTGGTGGACTTGACAGAGCTGGTTAACGGTTGGAATTGATGATCTTAAAGGTATTTTCCAACTAAAACAATTCTATGATTTTATGATTCTATGAACACAGTACGAATGGAAACACGTGTGTAAGTGTCAGAAAGAGAGACTAGAACAACAGTTAAAGGCATGACCTGCTGTGACAGTGAAGGGCTCTGGTGGCCTTTGCTCAGAAACATACACTGTTGATTTTCCAGAGACTGGGTCAAGAAGACAGGAATTCAGAGCAAGGATGGGGTCACTCTCCACCCTGCTCAGCCAAAAGCCTCAGGAGATCCTGCAGCTCTCTCCAGTCTAGATAAGAGCATAGACAAGCACCTTCACAAGAAAAGCATTAATGCCCGAGTGCTTACAGAAACTGTTAGTATGTTTTTAAAGGGGTTCAGATAAGACACAAGGATACACTGGAGTTTGATTTGAAGCAAGTCAGCAACATCTAATAAAATTTTCCATGTTACAGAACATTATGCTATTATATGAGAATTAGAATTAAGGTCAATCTGAAAACTTTTCCTCAAAGCGGAAGGAAACAACACTTTTTTAGCAAATTCTTCTGTCTCTCAAGACAAAAAATCCTCACCCACCAGCACTGTCAGCAAAGGAGGGAGAAAAATTTATGAAGGCGGCTAGGCACCAGCAAGCTGGGAAATCTCTCTTCAGCAGGTTTTTCTAAGAACAAAAGTGAGAAAAGGAAAACATCTCCCAGTGTGCAAAGTAACAAATTTACATTCTAAGCCTAATTTACAGTCATTTCAAGCCAGTTGAAGGAAAGTTCCAAAACAAAGGAATGTAAATATAGTCAATTAGAGTGACTACGCTAGTACTATCCTAAACTGTGATGAAAGTGCTACCCTGACAGGAGAAACAGTTCTGCCACCTCTCTATCACTCCTGGACTGTGCTTAGTTTCTCAGGCAGCTCTGATCCCCACAGTCATCTCCATGAGCTGATCTGGCATCACATTCCTACAGCTCCTCTTCAAAAAGCAGTGTTTGCATGAAGGTCCTAATGGCCACACTGAATACTTCACCATATTTCTTCACTCATCCTCCTTCTAGAAATGAAGCCATTGCTACAAGCATTAGCATAATGTTAGTAATAAGGTAAATATATTTATAACGCAGGGTTTATTCAATCAGCACAAATGCCAAAAGAAATATTATTCAGTAGATTGAGTGGGATAAGTCTGCCAATGCAGCCAACAGAAAGCAGAGGACACCACCATGACAGCAGGTGAGGTCATGGAAGGATGCTGCATGCATTGTCACAGTCAACACTGCAGTCACTTAAATCACTTCACTGTTTAGAATAATTGTCAAAGCACATTCAAAAGTTCCCTATTTTGTACATGAAGGAGGTGCTTCCCAGAGGTATGTGGTTCATAGTAGTGATTCTTCTGGACTTGTCTTTTCCATCTTTCTTCAACACAGACTTAGAGAAAGTTACTTCACTTGGTAACCTGGACCTACCTTCCTCTAGGAGCTCAGTAGTTAAACCACTAGCCATGGACATGGGAAATCTGAGGGATGAAGACAGCCTTTCCTGAGGGCCACCTCACAAAGGAGTGACTGGGGTCCTGGTCTCTGCCCCAATTAATATTTAAGTATTTCTTATTAAACATTAATTTAAACAGGGACTAGACAAGTTCCCTATTCCCAGCTGAGTGTCTTAGCCTTTAGGCTACAGTCATTCTTATAAGCTTGCTCACTATCATTCTCCCTGACCCACAAAATGCTAATTATCCCCCAACAAAGTGGAACAGCTTCGTCTGAAGGAATGAAGAGCTTGCCAACTGACTACTAGGGCACTTTCTTCAGAGGGAGAAGTGGATTCATATTCCCTGAGGCAGAGAAGAAATTTGATCCCCAAATCCTGCCACAGTCACAGAAACAGAGAGTAGAAGGACATCACTAGGTAATAAGGTCTGCTAGGGAAACATCATCTCAGAGGATCCCAGTAGCACCTACAGCAGTGCTCAAAGTCCAGCAACAGTGTAGTAATAGACCTCAGCCCAAGCCAGAGGTGCTCCTGAATGTGTGTGGAAACAGACCATTAGATGGGCAGAAAATTTTACAGGTAGAAACTTAAGCACATAATGACTGTAGGAGCCTCCAGGAGCAGCTGACAATTGAATGTGTTAAGGATCTCAGTTTTGGACCTAACTGTGTCCTACATTAAATAAGAAGCACTATGTACCCAAATACTGTTATCGTCTAACATTAGAGCAACAAAACAAGAACCTGAAGTTGGTGTGGGTATTATTAGCTAGACTGTGTTCATATTTAAAGTTTCTGGGCTCTATTCTGCATTGTCAAAACCAAGAGTTTTGCCTAAGTTTCAGACTAAGAAAGCATAATTTCTAAATAGGAAATAGCCAATTAGGAAATCTTTGAAGATATATTTAGTACAGAAGTACCAGTTCTTAATACTTTTTAAGATAAAAGACAACTTGAATGCGTTGTCTGTAAATTTTTTCCATTTTTTCATGCATTTTCAGAATGCAGATGTGGCCATTTAGCATGAGGTTACATTTCTGAAATGGCCACAGCTAGCAGTGAAACTTACTCACCCAGTGCTCATGCTTTGCACCATACACAGGTTCCCCCCAAAAAGAGCCCAAGCTATCACACCCATGTGTTTCCCAATTAGCATGAAGTACAAGATCTTTGTACTGCTGAAGTGAATAAAAGGTTAGCTATTGATTTCAAGGGCAGTGGGGCTGCACAATTTCAGCACATAATGCCTCAACAATTTTTATTCTTCTCCCCACCTAGTTTTTCACTGCCCTCATCCCTGCTTTTGCCCCCCAGAAGCCCAGGTGTGTGCTGTTGCCACAGCCCATTAACATTGCCATCATATAAACTTCCCTGTTCATCTGTTATCTCCTGGACTGCAGGTACCCAGGTGCGGATTTCTTTCTGCAAGCCTAGCAGCTGCTGCAGTGACATTTAGTACCACAGATTATGAGTTTTAACCCTTTGCTTCCCAACTGTCTTATGTTATTCCTCCTTCTTTTCAATAGTCTTGTTGGGAAGAAAGAGCTGACCCATACCCACCAGCCTCTTCTGGCACAAAAGCATTTACGCAACTCCTAATCCTAGTCAAAACTCAAACCGTACTATCATCTTTCATCTCCATTTTCTACAGCTTCACCTGCTTCCTTCTCTTTGCTTCATGTTTTTTGCCTTCGGTTGCCACTTCTTTTGAGTCAGATGCCCATCTCCCAGGCATTCAGCCTCCTCATGAAGGAGGAATACAATCTCATCACAAGAAATTCCGTTCCAGCTTCTGAGCTAGATCATTTCTGCTTGCATAACCACCTCTGTTAGATAGCAACTTCTCAGAGCAGAGATTTCATCTTCTTTATCCATCTATAAAATGCCTATGGTTACTCTAAGGAAAAATTTTTCAGTGGCACAAATGGAAGAAGCAGTAACTCATCTCCCAACTGTAAGTAAACAGTGTTTTTAAACAGGAAAAAATAAACACTGGAGAATCAGAAAATTATCAAATATTTTTATTTTTTTTCTTTAATATTTATTATAAACTCAGGTGGTTAAAAGGGGTTAAATGAGCTAATAAACATACAGAGAGGCTACCTACCATAAACTGTGTGATTCATAACATACACAAAATCTGGTCTCTGCTGAAAATGATGTCTTAGGCCATACTTCTAAAATCAGTGTATTTTCTGGTTCAGACTACAGCAGTTTTAAGAATCTCCAAATAACATTCTATATCCCCTGTCTAAAGGCCCTGGTGGGAGAAAAGAATGAAAAGGGCTACCTGCTTTCCAAAATGTGTATTTTATTTAGTTAGATGATAGTTAATAATATTCCTATCCAAAACTGTAGGGATTTTTATCACATCAAAAATAATGCTGCTAGTGTTCTACTCTTTTGATCATTTAAACATGAATCTAGTAAGCCATTTGTGTACAGAGATTCCTGATCCATCCTTCACCATCAATGTGAAACAAATGCTCAAGTTCTTCAAAAATGTGTCTTTTTCTAGTGATAAGCATTGAAATCAGTTTGCTTGCTTTCTCAGACTGAGATGCATAATGTCCAGAGACCTGAGCTTGATACATTCCCTTTTATAACAAGAGGGATCCAGGTCAAGCTGCCCTGCAGACATTAGCTGTGACTATATGGCAGATACTTGCAAAAAGTCATGAATTTTTAAACACTGAGGCTATGGAATTCCCAAGATTCCTAAAAGCCATCAGCATTCATGCGAGTGCATTATGATGGTTCACAAAACGCTCATACACATTCATGTGACTATGGATTTCTGTGCAAATTCAAAATGCAGAACCTACTCAGAAGGAAACTCCCTTGACAGACTAGAGAATGCAAGAGCACTGACTATGTTATTTCAAGGTGCGTTACCAATAACAGAAGTCACTTTTTGAAAACGTAGCAATCAGTCTTCAGTATCACAAGGGACTGAGTGCACAGATAAAGTATCATAATTTTCTGTCATCTATGCAAAAATGCTGTTTCCAGAACCACAAAGCAGTTTTTCAAGCCTTTTATATTAAGTCTGAAGGTGAAAGGAATGATCCGTTTTGGTTTAGCTTATAAGATATCTTAGTAAGGCTTAAAAAACAACCATAAAGCATATTCTCTTGCAGGGGGATGGGGGGTGAAGCAGGGGGCGGAAGAGACAGGATGCATCTGAGTAACGTACATCCAGAATTTATCTTTACATCACTCAGTACAGCTGCTCACATAAAGACCATCTTTTTTTCCTACTCTTTTTTTTTCTCTAACTAGATTTTCAAATATACTGGTTAGAGACAAATCACTACCTTATCATAACAACCTACCTGTGGCAGCTTCTAATGACTGTCTTTACCCCAAAAATGTACCAGACATTTCATTTAAAAATGAGCGGTTTCTGCCTTAGCTTACTGCAAATCTTGACAACCACTAAGTCTGCTTTTTCTTGTCAGCCATACCCAGAACCAAGCAGACTAAGTTCATAAGCACTTACAGTAAAAGGGCATCTCATTTCTACAGGCACTTGGACACCATAGCCCCAGAATTTATGTTTGGACCAAGGTCTACTGAGCTGGGCACAAGGGTGAGACTCCATTGAGCACAAGGTAAAATACCAGTGTAATTCAGTGTGACGAGATCCATAAAAGCCTGAGGTAGGTGTCAGTCACCCTCTAGCTCTTATTATATATAAGCAATTAATCATAATAGTGTCTGGTGTAAGCTTGGTAATGAACTGACTGCAGTAATCCCATATATTGATTGTATTTCTGTGAAATAAAAGTTCAGCATAGTCAAGGACTTTATACTCAGGGTTCAACATCATCTCAATAATAACAAACAGCTTATCACCCTTATTTTTATTCAAGTAAATTATTTTCTTACACTTTAATTAACTACCAGGGCTTGTTTCTATTTAGCATTAGAACAGGAAATAATTGCAGCTAGTCTCACAGTAGGGGTTACTATTATCTTCAAAGAAATGAGGACAATCAATTTTCTAGGGAGGACTGGTACTGAAACTGCCTCCTCAATAACTTACAGATCGATAATCATGATACAAAATGGAAGGGAGATTTGCATTTGAAGGAATCCCAAGGAGACCCCACAGGAAGGAATTGAACACACATTTGTCTTTGTGTTTTCTCTAACTTGCTTGTTCATTTGTGACTGAACCCCAGGTCATTAGGATTCTGCTCACTTATAAGCTTTAACCAAATTATTAGGTAGGTGTGTCAGCAGCTGGTTGCCTGCTACCAAAGAAGCTTTTAGAATATGATTTTAGGGTGAGCAGACATAAACTTGATTTTCTTTTTTTTTCTTGTATTTTTGTTGTTTTTTTGGTTTTGAGGGGCTTTTTTGTTAACTGCCACAACAACAACTACAATCACATATTTTACTTGGATCTTGTGAATAAATAACATATATTTACTTCTTACTGAAACCTGACTTGCATTATGGGCAAGTCCAGTGCAACCATTAAATAAGAATGTTCAATGGGAGTGAAGGACCCAGTCCTAAGCAGACCCTGTCCCAAGTGTTTCTGAAGGTTAAGAGAATGCTGTTCCACTCAGCTACAGAAAACATCATAATCTTCATAAATTTGTTGAATTCACATGAAAGAAGCATTTTGCAGAATCACCTAGGAAAGATCTTTTTCAGCAGCTAGGTGGTGGAGAGAGCCCTTAAGACCAAGCATTCCTGACTAGCGAGAAATTAACAGACCAGCAGTATTGCAGTGACTCATAGTAGTGGGACAAGCCAGAGTGGCAAAAGATTTCAAAAAATGTGAACTCCTTAGGGGCACAAAAGGTACATCCAAAACAGGCACATGGTCACAAATCTATAAGGAACCCAGAAGAGGTGATGAGGACTTGATACTTGGTATCCCTTATCCTCCATTTTATTCCAGCTCATGCTGGCCAGAGTGGTGGGACTCATGCACCTTAGGGAGTATACGAGAACATCAGCAAGAGCTTATCTGCTAGCAAAGCTGAAGAAAACAGTCCTCTTTCTCTCATGTACGGTCTTGTGTTAAGCTTCTCTAAGTAGAATCCTAGAATTGTTTTGGTTGGAAAAGGCCTTTAAGGTCATCAAGTCCGACCATTAACTCAGCACTGCCAAATCCACCACTAAACCATGTCCCTAAGCACCACATCTACACATCTTTTAAATACCTCCAAGGATGGCGACTCCACCACTTCCCTGGACAGCCTGTGCCAGTGCCCGACAACCCTCTCATAGAATCATTGAGTTTGGAAGAGACCTTCAAGATCATCCAATCCAATCGTCTACCTACATCACCACTAACCCATATCACCCAGCGCCACATCCAGTCGCATCTTGAACACCTCCAGGGACGGTGACTCCACCACCACCCTGGGCAACCTATTCCAATACCTAATCACCCTTACAGTGAAACATCCAATCTAAACCTCCCCTGCCACAACTTGAGGGCATTTCCTCTTATTCTATCACTTCTTACTTGGATCATGCAAACTAACCATCAATATGGAAAGAATCAATTAGTAAAACTAGACCAGTTCTCCACTAATTGATATATGGAGGCAATAGTAAGTAGAAAATCTTCCATTTAAACTTCCAGATACCAAGGAAAAAAGTAAAATTATTAAATATTACTAATTTCTCCACTGAAATTAATCAATATCCACTGTGTCACATGTGGCCTATAACTACATTTGGCTTCCTTACTGTTGCCCATTTTCTAAACATGATCATGCATTTTAGTTTTGCTCTATAGGTGAAGAAATCTGGTGAAAGTTTTATCTAGCCCTAGACATCCAGAATACCTGAAAAGTTATATGAATGTTGAGAAACAACATGCATGAATATCAGAAGCGCGCAGAAAATGCGTTTATGTAAAATTCACTTACAGGTAGCTGTCATAAAATCCAATATAAAATACTAAGAGTACTTGGCAAATTATAGTTTCCTGAATTGGGTTTTATTATATTTGTAGAAGTTTTTTCATTGTTGTTTAGTAATAAAAATAAAAAGCTACATCTTTTTCCTTTCTGGATCACATCCCTCTCAGGCCAGGTGTTTTCTGGGATGATCACAGACAGGTAGCTGAGCATTTTTACTTCTTGTAGTGTTGTTATGACTCAGAGCCATGCCATCCATGATACTCCAAAAAATCAGCCCCTTGGTCCCTGAATAGACCCATTTACCTCTTTCAAGTCTTGGACGATAGCAGTGAGTCTTTCATTCTCTGCCTGAATGTTGGTGACCACTGCTCTGCTCTGCTTCAGCTCATTCTGCATCTCCAAAATCTTCCCGAGGTAATAAGCTTCTTTTGATGCAGACTCCTGGAGAAGAGTCTCTTCACGTGTTTCACCATCTTCAGCCACTTTACGGTGAATCGAGAAGGACTGTCCAAATGCCTGCAAGAGAACAACAGTGCACAGTATAAAATTACTGAAGCCCTAGAAAAATTATCAGCAGTAATGAGCAGCTGCATAGCCAGCAGGAATGAAACAGATCCGTGAGTCCCAAACTTTGACCTAATAAATACTGCCTTAGCAACTCCCTAGCAGCTGAGGGCCATCATCTCATTTAGCTGAAATGAAGCATCTTGAAGCTGTTCTTATCTGCAGTATGGATTTATGGCCCCTATCCAGGCGACCTCCACTGAGATCAAGATGGTGCTCTGCTAACTAACCATTAATTAGTGCCAGTGTTTAACTCTCCTGCATGAAGCCAGCTGATAATTTGTCAATCCCCTTCTTCTCTAGTTCTGCAAAATAAACGTGCAGTCTGCTTTGTTTTAAAGAACATAAATAGCTGACGCATCTTTCTAATTCGCTTTCCATTTTCAACATTCTTTTGTTATAGGAGCTGTCTCCATGGTATGGAAAAAAGCTTCCCATTACTTGGAAGAAACATAAATGAGCTGAGTATCAAGCAGTGGCCATCTACACCACTGGTAAGCTAAACACAGTTTGACAGCCCCTTCATTTCATTTGTATTCGGTGTTTTCTGCTTCTGCTAAAAAAAAAGCAATATTTAAGTATTCAAAAATTTTCTAAATATATAGGTAATTTTCAGTTATTATCTTCCTCTTCTTGTTACTGGCTTAGAGTGATCAGTTTAATAAGGCGGCATTTCTCAGTGACAATTTCTGATGTTATTTTGAACAGCTCTGAAGCAACTTGGAAGAAAGCAAAGTACAAGCCACAGTAGCAGAAGTGATTGAGATATCATTTAGCTATGGAAGACAGGGGGAAAAACTGCAATAATATAATAACGTAAAAAATAATGTAATAACACAAAATAATATAGAAATTAAAAATAATAAAATAATATATAAAGTAGAACAAAAGCAAAACCTGTTTTGCTGGTATTACCTTTAAAAATAGACACTTGGTTGCAAATGGCATGGCCTAACTCTGGTAAAAGCCAAAAGAAGGTCTTTAATGTTAAGAATATTTAGCCTAACATGGGCAAAAGCTCTCTCATGTAACCTAACTCAAAGAAAGCGTGTTTGAAAGACCAAGGTTTTTAATTTCTTTCCCCAATATAGGAGAGAGAGATATAAGTCATGGTACTAGACGTTCTCTCATTGGGAAATTCTCCGCAAAACCCTAATTTCTACCCAGTCCTATGAAATCACAAAGCAGAGTATACATTTGTACCCACTCTAAGCAGTGGCCTCCTTTGCCCTTCCATTTATAATAACTACTTGCTGAATGAAATCCGTTGTTTTACTGCTGCTATTTCTTGTCTATCAGAACACATTCTGAGTTTTACTGGCACTAGGACAGAAGCAGCCCTTTAGAAACTTCAAAGCAAAAGCCTGTTCAAAAACTTTTTAGCTTTTAAGCCTACCTCACTTAGAGAATCCTGTGAACTCAGCATTAAAGGATTCTAAAAATATTCAATAATGTATTAACCCAGCTGTCTTCTCAAAAGGCTGCAAGTTACTGAAATAGCAAGCATCAGCAACTTGCCGAATAGGATTTTCCAAATAACAATAAATTCAATTTAATGAAACTGTTGAACACTGATTCAGTCACTCTGTGAACCTTAGAAGACTGTTTCAGGAACACTGCTAATAAATTATATCTTACTCTACATACTTACATTCAATTGCTCACTGTTCCTAATTTGAGACTGAACAAAAAGCACCAGTCTAGTAAAGACCCTACAAGACAAATATGAAGGCCATGTATTGAGGGGAAAAATCAAAATACAACAGAACAGCATGTAGGATTGACAGGGCTGGAGAAGCTCATGAAGAAATGGGAGCTGGAGCCCTCTCTACCAGGGAACCATAGGTAAATACTAGTACTCAGTGATGATAGTCTTCCAGGTAGATACTGTATTTTCTTCAAATGTACTTTGAAGGTTCATTTTAGCATGTGTGATGCTTGAGAATGGCCATGCATACAGATTTTGAAGAGTGTGCATAGCATAACATAAAATTACTGTATACTTAAAATTTCCTTGTATGTTTCCTATGAAACCAAATTTGAACATTACTGTATATTATACTATTCAATTTCTTTCTTAAACTGCTATCAAAATGTTAAAAATCAGGGGAAGGAAAGAAAGGAAGCATAGTTCTTTTCCATATCTATGGAAAATATGCAGATCCACACAACACAGAGAGGAACAGATGTTTTTTAATTAAAAAGCAAGCAAAAGTCCCGTTTCTGTTATTTCATGGTCTGTATAGAGAACCAAAAAGTTTAAGCTTTCCAGACATACCTACTCAAGGCTTTCCATGAGATTGTTCACTTTTAAATTAAACTAATTTTAATTAAATGAAATCAATATTTTTCAACTGGTAGCCAGATATTTGTTCTATTTTGATTCTATGTTTTAATAATTTTATAGAATGGTTTGGGTTGAAAGGGACCTTAAAAATCATCTAGTTCTAACCCTTCTGCCATGGGCAGGGACACAGAGGGGGCTGTATAGCACTTTATGGCCTCCATTCTCTTGACAAACCCCCTCCCAGCGTAGGCACAATAGCTGAAGTCATCTACAAAGGCTGTCCTAACAGAGGCCAGTTTGAATTTCACTTTACACTAATCCCACTACTTCTCTCAAGACTTTGCTCAAAAGGATGCTGTTGACTGAGTTGGAAGATACTTTTTGGTAAGTTGATCATAAAAGTTGAGTAACAAGATGCCATTAAGTACTGCATACGTATTCTGAGCCATGGGAACTGTACAACAGTATCATGACATGTTAGGGGCATCTTTAAAATTTGAACTTTGAGAATGACAAAATAATGATAAATATTTGTTTGAAATGTGATCAAGGATGGCAACAGTGGGCATGCACAGGTAAGAGGCCAGGCTGATCATGGAGAAAGGTGTAATTTTTGAGGAAAAAAATAATTGCCATTGAACTCTAAATAACCCCAGATGGAAATTCCAGTGTCAGAAGCAAACTAGCATGAAAAAAATAATGCAGTCAACAAAATGGGCATACATTTCCAAAAGAGCAATAGAAAAATGGCTGTTCCAAAAAACTTATGTAGGAGTATTTATATGACAAATATAAACAGCAATAGAAAGCTAATGTGCAGTGAGTGACATGAGATAACGTCTGTAAACTGAAATAATTATAATTAATTCACACTTAAAAAAGAAAAAAAGAAGCTAGATGTCTAATTTAGGTGTAGAAAGCAATACATATGGAAAAGATCAGCTCAAAACTAAGTAGGTAATGAAGGATGCTATTACTGAATTTCAGTTTTATTTTTCTAGCCACCTCCTGGGGCAGGAAGTGTTTGCATAGACTCTCACTCCACTACTCTGTGATGATTAATAAACAGTAAGACATGACCTGACTGCTATCAAGACAAGCAGGCAGCCTACCTTTATGGCTTTGACACTTGATGTAGTTTTTCTGATGCATAATGCAACAGCATTGAACTTGTTCAGATGATTACCTATTTCAGCTGCTAACTTGCTGCAAGGTGGAATGTATAATGTATTAGTTACCTCCACACTCCTCACACAAAAGCAAGGAAAAATCAGTTTGGGATTATCCGAGAGGCTAGTATATTTCCTAGGCAAGCGTTAGTATGGCACCACAAGTGGAAATTTTTGCTAGAGGTGACACAACCTGAAGTCCCGCTTGTCACTTAATATTCCCTTAGAGACTTGCAATTCTGTGTCTCTCCTTCAGATAAGACTTTTTTTTTTTAAGCTTACTATATATTTTTTCCCCTTCTTTACAATTCATTAACCAAAGCTCTGGGTTCTCCTACATTTTTCTGTTGAGAAGTATTCAGTGGCAGACAGAGGCCTGCAAGGAAACCCCCTCTAGACAAGGCTGAGAAGTGGAGTGAGTTGCTGAGCAGGCTCTAGCTCTTCCCTCAAAACAGCTGGTCGAAAACAGCCCCTCTGTTATAGGTGTTTAAAAGGAGCCACATCACATTATTTCCCTAACTCGCCTCCAGTATTTTACACCCTGCTCACATGAACGCTGCTGAAATGAACCCACACATAGAAGGTTCTTTGTTAGTAAATCTAAGCCAGCACTCAGTCAAACTGGGAACCTCTCTCCCTGTGGGCTTTCTTACAGGCATATGCCCAGTGCTCAGTTCTGATCACTTGGCTGTTTGCCATTTCCTGCTCCCTCACACTCTGGGTACACAGATTGTCCAGGGTCTTGGACAAGGGCTGTGTTTTATTCCTGAAGAACACAGTGGGCAGCACTGAATCTAAACCCAACTCATGTTCCTTGGCAGCGCTGCAGTGCAGACAGCAAACAACGCCCTTGCAGAAGTGACTGATGGGTTCCAGTCCCATTATATCTGTTTTGATAAGAAGTGGGAAGGTTTTATGCCTCTAAAATGTATTCATAATTTAGATCAGATTTTTATGTAGTTGACATGACCTCTTCATGTTAATTTAAGATAGCTGAGAGAGGTCAATAGGTTTCCTTTTGGAATCCAATACTGAAGTGATTAAAGTTTTAAAATACAAATAATAGGCATATTGCAATCAAAACACAGACAGATGCAGGTTTAGCCAAACTAACGAGCAAAGAAAGAATTTAATAGGTATTGTGTGCATGTGAGATGGACAGCCCATGCAGGGAAACAGATTGAAAACTCAGAAACAGATTGAGAACACAGCCTGAATCAGCATGGGAACATAGGAAAGAAAACTAGATCATGAACTTTTGGGTTGACAGGCTAGCTGAAAACAGCTTGTTCTTTTACAGCTACAGAAGTGTCCTATTTGTCCAATTCCTCCTGCGTTCAAGAAAGCAGGATGCTGAACTCTCCTACAGAGAGGTAGAAGATAGAAAGATGCTGGATCCCACCACTAATTCCTCTTTCAACTCTGATCAGCAAACACGGTTACTAGGCTTAACTAGTCTACTGGTCAAAAAGACTAGGAGATAATTGATCAAAATGCAGTTGTACCCAAGCAACTCTCTAAGCACTGGTCATTTCATGATTTCCAGTCTCAAGATGATCAGTCTTATGCTCTATGTCACACAACACGAACAAGATTTTCATGTGTCTGTGTTTAGGTTTTTTTATTTCAACGTAACAACATACCATTCACTTCATATGCCCCATCTTGGAGAAAAAATGCTAAATGTTTTGTACTCAGTTTGAAGCAAACTGACAAAGTGGGGTTTCCTTATTTGTTCTCATGAGAGTAGCCTGCCTTTTGAAAAAGGTGAAAATTAAGGGACAGGTGGTTTCAATTCATGCTTTGCTATAGACACTTGATATGACCTTAAGAGAACTGTTCCTCAACTTCCCATTTGAAAAATGTAGAGGACAGTATCTGCTATGCAGTGAAAAGGGCTGATACACTCATTTACAGTCAGAGACACAATATACTATAGTTATGAGCACAGTATAGGTAACTATGATAAATCCATAAATGTTACCTGAAGAAGCTATTTTATTACCTCCTCGGGAAAAAAACATTCAACTTTATTTCCAAATACCAGTTTACTTATCAACTCAATTCAATAATAATGCAAATGTAGGTGCAGTGGTAAAGTCACACACATTAATATCCGTGTGAGAAATTTAACTTGCAAAAAAGACTTGCAAACCAACATACTAGAGGTTTTGTCTGTGCCAGAAACACTGAAGAGATCAGATACATGGAAAATGTAAGTAATACTGAGACTGTTTGCAGATGCAGAGCAGTAGGACAAATGTAAACAATTCAGTCTTTTCCCCAGGGAAGCTTTGGATAAAAGCATGCACAATGTGAACGTCTTCTGTTTGGTCTGAATAGATCCCTACAGTGTCTACAGGCCTGATGAAATTCATATATCAGAATATCTAATCAACAGAGCCTTCAGAAAATACTGTGGGAAATCTGCATTCAACTCAGCTGCAGACACAGCCGTGCTTCTGCAGCCCCAGTACATATTGTGCTGATTCCAATCAATATGACACAGTGTGAGGCTTTAAGCAACCATGCTGCTTTTTTATAAATAAGAAACAACAATATTCCTAAATGCGATGGTTAGGAAATATTTATAGACAAGAAGACAGCACTACCTTAAAAATGAACATTCAATACTAAGCACACTGTTCCTCAGCAATCTAGTAAAAGTGAGAGTGAACAAGAATTTCAATTTAATTGCCTTTAACAGCACTCTAGATGAGGATTTAAATTCCCTGTCCTGAGCATTCCCTCCAGGCACAGAAAACACAAGAAAGGGGAAGCTTGTAACAAAGAGCACCACTTATCTACAACACAATTAATTAGGTTCATGCTGGTAATTTTAAAGCAGCTCTGTTCAAAATTAAAATGATCAATAATTAAATTATTTCTAGAAACAAAATAATTTACACATTATTAATGAACCATAAGGTGGCTTAAAAATTAACACCAATGTCTGTATCTGTGTTTACATGAGCTCATACTATTACCAGGCCAACCTCCATCTATTAAAAAATTCTAATCAAAACCAACAGAAGCATTATCAGAACAAACATGGAAGACTGTCAAGGATATCCTATTTTTTAAAACAAAATGTGTCTGAAGTCTGAGATAGAACATGTCTTCCACGGAAGATCTATTACCCCATGTTTAACTAAAACTTAATGGGGTTTTTTTTGCTTTTCTGAGTGCTTTTCTTTTTTCATTTTTCTAACTATGAAATAGCAGACATAATTGCCATTCTTTCTCCTGTGCTTGCTTGAATAAAGCTGTAAAGAATGTGTGCCAATATCCAATTCTTTAAGAATTTAATGTCCTGCCAGGACATTCTAGTCATTTCACATTAGCTCCCTATATGTAAACTCATGTTCTGTAGTGAGAGCATGTGTACAGTTCATTTTAGGAGTGGTCTAAGCAAACTCATGCTGATAGTGAATAATGAAAACAACTCATGAAGAATACCAACTGCATTCTACGTTGCTGCTATTACCTTTTCCATGGTTTTCTGCTGGAGAGAAGTTTTGAAGGTAGTATTATACAGGGAAAGATTATCTCCAGTTGTAAAGGTAAAACAGGGAGGGAGAAGGAAGGAAGCAGTCTTTTGTCACATCAAATTAGGACAATCCCAGAGGCACATATAAGGAAGCAAAGTCTGCATGCCCAGAATGCTTTTTCTAGAAGAGAAGGGAGAAAGTAAGGAGTAGGGACAAAACTACATCCTAGGCAGATGCACACCAACCAGTGAAGTTGGATGAAGCAAGGAAAGAGAAAGCTGATTCTTAGGAGATAACGCTCTTTGCACGTTAGAGTGAAAAAGCCATGGAGAAATCCTGTATCAGTATCTGCTGAAGATGTAAGGAATATGCCTCAACACATATAAAAAATGATGAGTAGAAAACTGTGATTTATTGTCATATACTAGGTTTGTGCTAACTTTCAGAACAACATATACACCTGTAGGTTACCTGCCTACTGAAAACTTTAAACTAGCTGGGCCTCACTTTTGGCAGGATTCTGATATTTGGTCTCAAATTTAGAAGGAAAATGTGTTCTGCTGCAAAACACTTAACCATGTTTACATACATCCTAGAAGCAATACAACATAGTTTTTTTTTAGACACTCTTCTTTTAATGTCTTGCACTATTTTCTTTCATTAAAAAAAAAGCAGAGATCTAAAGCTATATATCCTGAGTATACAGTAAGCAGTAGTATTTTTGCCAAGCAGCAAAATGAAGGATTTTCTTTCCTAAGAACAGGAAACTCCTTTTCTTGCTTAAGAAAGCAAGAAATACAGGTACAATCTTGTCTTCAAAGCACTGTAAAATGTCACCCTCTGGCAGAAGTCGTTATTCTCTGACTACTTCTCTCTGTCATACAAATAAAAGGAATTAGAAGCCAAATCGGGCATTTCCAACCTCTGCATTTTCACAGTGAATGGGTTTTTTTCCTATCTCCTTTAATATATTTTCTGTACTCACAGGAAAGTCTCAGATAATCAAAGCAGCAGTATCTTATCCTTGAACTGACATTCACAAGCAAGCATAAAGTCTTGCTCTACCCTTCTTTGTGTTTCTCAAACTTTTCCAAAACACGTCTTTGTGGCTTGCCTATCTCAATGAGTCACCAGCTAGATGGGATCCCCAAAATGCAGGGGAAGGAGAGAACTGGCTACAATCAGCACACACAGAGGTAAAAAATAACACCCCCATCCTCATAAATGCTATTTTTTCCAACAATATGCAATCCTCTTTGAACCTTTTAATGAACCTCTCAAGACAATGCTTTCTACAGTTTTTGAAAACGGGATGGGAGAAAAGAGAGGATTTACCTGTCACTCAGAAAGAAGCTGCTCTTTCGATGCCCTTCCCCTCTCCTTAACAGGCTGAGCATAACAGCTCCATCTCTGTGACAGAAAATACCAAACTGGCTGTAATTAGTTCTTCATTACCCTGCTTGGAGTATGACCCAAGCACAGACCTGCTGAGCTAACTGCATTTAGAGGGGCTTCTCAGGAGATCCACATCTAGCATGCGTAAAGGGTCACACTATGGAGCCACCCAATAGCATGTTATTTGGGTAAGGAGCCAAAGCTGACTGTAAAGGGTTGCAGGTAGCTTTTGCAGCCCCCGGTGAACAAATAGTAAATTCAAAGCATGTTACTACATGCAAGGCAATGCATGGGAGTAGAAGGAGCAGACTTAACTCTACAGGCAAGCCAATAGGCCCTACGTAAAGCTCGGTGTCAATAGCTCTATGAAACCAGCAGCCCAGGAAGAGCACCAGTCAGGAAGGCAAAGTCAGTGTCATTGCTGGGAGTGCCTGAAAGGCTTCCTAGAGAGGAAACATCTATATGTTTACAACTGACCTCTGTTGAGAGAGAACTGACTTCTGGATTAATCCCAACATTCACCGATGCTTGGAGTCTGAGACTTTTCATGCCAAAGTACATGCTTTACTGCCTGAATTAAGGTAGGTCAAGGGCTAAGATGTTTGGGAATCTCGAGCACATGGCATACAAGAAAAGGCTGATGAAACCGGGTTTGTTCAGCACAGGTAGAAAAGGTTATGAGAAGGGAGACCTACTAGCATTCTTCTATTGCCTGAAGGGGGAGATGTTATGATTAAGGGAGCAATTCCCTATGCTGGAAGGACTGGTATGTACTCTACTTCCCATGGACCTTATAGTTGAAAGAGCTATGACTCATGGTTGGCCATTTTCCTAGGTATCTTCAGCATCAGTCTAGAAATGAAGACGACCAAAAGCAAGACCATTCTGGTTTTACTGTAATAAACAAATCTGATTATTTAAGTATAATGGACTGTATAAAGACCAGAAATGCCAACACTGGGAGGGTTGATTTCAAGCACAAATGGATCTTGATTTTTGCTTATTTGCAACAGTAGCCTTCTCAACCACTTTTATTGCAGCAGTCATAAAAATCAGTCCCTGAGAGAGGTATTTAGTCTAAATCAAAGTCCTAGTAACTAGGGAAAACTTTGCTCAGGTTTATAGCAGTCAAGGCAGTAAAATCTTCTAAATTGCTAAAATCTCATGAACAACTATAATTACAGAATACACGTTTCTTGTATACCTCACTAAAGTACTCTTGCTTATTAATTTTAAAGTCTTAATTTATCTGTCATGACTTATATTCCTGCTCTCTGCAGTTCTTTCTATGAATTGACAGCACAGCAGTTCTGACTACTCCATTGGTGATTAATAAGCACAGACTCTCTTCTTGTGACCACACACGACATACTTAATGTCAGCATGTGACAAGCAGAGCTGGGCTTAGCACAAGTAGCTTTGACAATGGAGTGCAAAAAAAGAGCTTCACATTCCAGTTCCTAGGGATGGAATATTTATTTAAGTTCTTGGGTGTGGGGGTGTGTATGTATGCATATGCAGAATACTTCCGTTTTTAGAAAAATAATTTCTAAACTGAAGGTTTAAAATGAGAAAGAGGATTCAGACATTTCAGCTGCTTCAAGCATTTATAAAACTTCCTAAATATTTAAGTGGGAAAAATCTCCAAATGAAAGCATGCCCTTCAGAACAGGAGGCCAAAATTACAGACCTCTCATTTATTTTCAAAAGAACATTTAATTAGAGTGCTGCCAGCCACAGATTTACCGTGGGGCACTTTATGCTTCTATTAGCATTGATCAATGCAGAGCACACACCTGTTTCACACAATGCTATTGCAGCTGGGTGCTTACTGCAAGTGCTGGATAATCTCATGCCTCTAGAGCAAGTGAGATTTTAAGGCATATGGTGGTACTGATAATCATGTTATAGCAACAACAGCTTGCCCACTTAATATTAAAACAAAAAAGGAAAAAGTAAGACTCAAAGAATGGGATTGCCATAAACTGTCCTCACTGTAATCCTTAGGGAGCTTTAATTCATTTTGTATAGGGTAAAAAGACAAAAAAACCCCAAACAAACCCAAAGTACCCAACAAAAAACCCTGCTCATTTATTCAGCCGAAGTAAAGACAGTGGGGAAAGGATTTTGGCATATGCTGCTGACGAGCAGATCTACTAACGAGGAGAGGGACTTCTCCGACACACGAGGCTGCAAGAGAAGGTAGATGGCCTGGTACTCCTCTGAGCATTACTGCATTCACACCAAACATGCTCGTCTAAAGCCAACCTGATGATAAATTGAAGAAAGCAGACCATGTCCCATCCTCTGCATTTGTATACCTATTTTGTCTTAGTGCAGCGGGGCTCCAAGACTGATCAAGCTCCCAAGTGCCACCCCAACATAAGCAAAAGGCAATAGTCCAATCAATATTTAAATTTAATAAGCAAGAAACATGCAATCTAAGCCATTTGTCCAGGCATAGCTGTCCCAGTGCTTATGCCTAAGGACCCAGCTGTCCCTAGCACAGGCTTCCTTTTACTGTATGAGTACAGAAGGCAGCGGCTGCAAGCGAGGACAGGATTTGAAAATGACACGCAAATCAGTGAGATCAGGAATCAGCAGGCAACATGCAGGGTTGCAAGCATGTTTATAGGATGTACCCATCTTGCCTCAGGCAAAACCAGAATCTTTAGTAGTTCTCAGCCTTATTCTCTGACACAGTGTTAAATACACAACAATACTGCCTGGTGATGAAAACTCCCATTTGTGAAACAAGTTGCCTTGCAATAAGCAATTTGCAAAAGATAACAAGTTTAAGAGGATAATATGCTTTTGCTTTGTCAGCTGCTTTTTCTCAGGGTGACCTATCTTCCAGACTGTAAAATAATTGCATAAGAATAAGCAAATCAAGCATTCATTACTTCTACTGAGAAAGCAATCAGAGCTTTCATTGGCTTCAGTGGAGCCCAGATTTCACCCCTGGGTACTAATTTCTGGATTATATGTTGTATTGTGGCTCCTGATTCTCAATGTTTGCTCATGTGGAAATTGCAAGCAAATTGCAAGTAGTTTAAACAACTATGTTTTGAAACTCAGTAAAACCTGTAAAATCACAGCTCTTTTGGAGGTGGTCCTATTTTCACAGAGGTTTTCAAACTACTTGACCAGCATCGTCAGAATTTTCCCTATAGAGCCTTCCTTCTCATAACAGCAGTTTTCATGGAACAGGAAGTCTTCTTTCCTCCCTTGACACCCATCTGCAGAAGCGATGCCCATGTTCCCACAGAGCAGAGGGTCACCAGCACAGACAGGAGAACACCCCAGTCAGCAACCAGCAAGGGAGTGCTTAGCTAGCAAGCTAAATCTGTCGCTGCACCGGATGCCGGAGCTTGCCTTTCGTTTTCCAGAAAGGAAGGATTCACACATCTCTGAACTCGATACTTAGCAAACTGTAAAGGAGAATATTCCAGTACGAGTCAGATAGTAATTTGCACAGTTGCAATATCAGAACGCAAATATCAATACCTTCTACAAATGGTTAAGGTGAATGATTTCATAGAATAGAATCATAGAACCATTGAGGTTAGAAGAGACCTTCAAGATCATCCAGTCCAATTGCCTGCCTACATCACCACTAAACCATATCACCCAGCGCCTACTCTTCTGAAGACATTTAAAACAAAAGTACTAAGACAGGTACAAAAGTAGTACGAAAGAAAATATTTCTGTACACCAGAACAGGGGTTAAAAGGAAAGTTAGCAGTTATCTGCTACAGAGTGCCACCTACATGATTTCATGTAAGAAAACAAACATCAAACTGACCTAGAGATAAGGTGTGTGTCCAGATAAGGAAAAAGAGAACTGTGAAATTCAGGATTTTTGTGGAGGAATGAAACATAACATGAGGCACAATATAAGAACCACCATCCACTCCTAACAAATATGGTCAAAAAACAGTTTGTTATTACCAATCAATAAGAACTCAAGACATGAGTACCAGGTGTCCCCTGTCCTATGTCACACAAATTATCCTGATGTGACCACATCTGCACACATACATGCCCTGGTTCTTGAAAGGACATGGGTATGAGAATGTGAGTGAATGAAATCTGTAAGAGAATGAGGTAGAAGTCAGACATCTTAAAGATTCTGTAAAATGAGTACACCTACCACCCCATTAAGGTCTCCAGAAGCACAACAGTTTGTCTCACTTTGGAGATGGCACTTTTTTTTAAAATAAAGTATACTGCTCCAACATTAATGACTTGTTACAAGGTCTCTTCATATTATCTGGACATACACTGGCTTCACTGAGTAAATGAGTCTAATACAGCTAGTATTTTGCTGAAAGGTGTACATCACAATTCACATTTCTATTCACCCTTCAATTCTGTAGTGGTGTGGCTGGATGACTGTGGTATGAGGAGTCAGTGACCCACACCCTTGCTTCCTTCCCACATACGCAGGTGCACTCTGGGTAGCCTGTGATACCAACCAGCCATGGCACATTAGTCATGATTACTTCCTCAGTGAATGTCTCTGTATCACAGATACCACGTGACTGCTCTACACAATAGTTTAATTCTGTGTACACATGATCAATGCATAGATAATCAAAATTAGGTATAAAATGTATATATCATTCCTTGATCCAATTGTAAGTATATGTATAGAGTATTTTCATAGCCTTGAAATATTTGTGCACCTGTACAAGAACTGTAATTATATTAATATAAGGCATTGGAACATATTACCCAAGGGACTTGTCAAATCTGTGTCTACCTTCCAAACTTGACTGTATCAGAGGAACAGACAGGTTGGTGACACTCACCATGGATGGGAATGGCACAGCATGCCACAAGCCACAGGGGCTCAACTAGTGCCACAGCTGGCAGGGTCCCAGCATCAGGAGGGATGCAAGATTGCTATCATTCTCTCTCTATTTTCATCCTTTATTGAATAACTTCATTAACCAGCTTTAAGCTTTGGGTGCCTTTCTTACTGAGATCCCACAAGACCGAGGGCCTCCTCAGTGCAAGTTACCATAAACAGTTTCCATTTATTTTTAGCCTCTGTGTTACGAAACACTTCCATTATTCAGAGAGCTTTTCTAATGTACATTTGCAATTTACACTGAATCATATTTGATGATTCATTAGACAAAAAAGTACTATCACAACACAACTTCTGACAGAGCAGCTGCCTATAGGGATTCTCGTTTCCCATTCGTTGCTTTACAAAGAGCCTTTAAAGAGTGTCAGACAAATTACACTGGGAAGACACCTCAGTTAACTGAAGGATTTAAACACCAGAAGGGGACAGAGAGCTCCCTATTGATTCCTATTGGAGACAACTCCTGAGGGTTGATTTTTTTTTTATTTTTCCTGTTTTCTTTGTTTATTTTTCATTTTAATTTGTTTTTTTAAAGCCTGCTTGTTCACAAAACATCTTGTACTTGTACTCTAAACTGCAGCACATCTACAAGTGCATCTATTGAAAACACACACCCATAGAAAAAGATACACAAACTGAAAAATACATTGTGTCATCAAACAACACATTTCTTTTGCAATGGATTCATAGATACTCCTTTGTGTCAAAATATAGTTATAACTGCCTTTGCTGGTGGTAATTTATAAGCCAGCCTTTTAAATACAGTGGTGACTCCATACAAAATCTATAGAGATGACATTTAAGTCAAACATCAGCATTCAAGTCTCTGTGTACCCAAAAGGGGACACTGCAGAACAAAAAATCCACCCTACCTAAATGACTTGGAGTGGAAACGAAACGGGAAGCATGTGTGCATCTCAACATGCTTTTGAAAATCCTGTAAATACAGTTGTGTGTGCAAGTGCAGCTGTGCATATGCACACGCTCTACATGGCTGTGCTGAGCCTCATTAATCATGTAGAGAAGCAACTCTCACAGGGCTCAGCACCCTGAGCCAGGATGCAAAGTGGGCAGCAGTGAACAAGAACAAAGGAGCCCTACCAGACCTGCTAACCACTGCAGCTCCAGCCACCCTGTTCTGCATCACGTTTCTCACCACTTCAGGTTTTCCACAGGCTTGCTAGCAAAACAAAAAGACCTTAGAAGGTCTAGGAAATGTGGCCCAGGGAAATGATGGAGTCACCATTCCTTGAGGTATTAAAAGACGTGCAGATGTGGTGCTTAGGGACATGGTTTAGTGGAGACCTGGCAGTGCTGGGTTAACAGCTGGATTTGATAATCTTAAAGGGTCTTTTCCAACCAAAATGATTCTATGATCTTGCACTTGAGCTGACGAATACCCTCAGATAGCAGAGCATGGACAAAAGGCTCCACAAGAGCCAGAAGGAGTTCTTCACTCCAGTCCAACACCAGCCAACCTAACCCAGGCTGCCTCTGTAGAAAGCTAATCAGCCATCTACTTACCACATTGCCCCACAATAATGGCTTTTGAGCTGGCTCCGCATGGCAGGAGTCTTTTGCACAAAAGACTGAGTTAGTAAATGCAAGCCACTTCCAAGAGTTTCTCAAGCATTGGTTTCCCTTTACAAGATGAATTGTAAACCTCCAAAAACTGCGAACACATGACTGGGAGCTGTAATGAGATTTCATAAAGCATGGCTTGGAAGGAAAAAATCAGAGAAGACAGAATGGAATGAAATATTTAATTTTTTAATTCAAATTTCCAGTATTATGCTACACTGGGACATCTCTGTCCCAGTGCAAATGAGAAAAGGCTGGCATACAGAACCCAGACATTTATAATGCTATATCTCTTAAAAGAAATTAAATAGGATAAGAGTTCAAAGAAAAAGAAATCAACTTAACTCATCATGACCCTGCCCTTTATTACACAAATAGCGCCAAGACAATGTGTTATGTATTTACATGCGCACACACCTAATCACAAATAGTGCTGAGGATTTTCAGAACACTCCAGGAAATGGAAATAGATTTGCGATTTAAAAGACTCTCCAAACTCCTCAGGCTGCTTTGAAAATATCAATTCATGAGTTGTTTGGTTTTTTTCAGGGCGACTCACCCATTTAGTCCAAGCAATGTTATGAAGGTCTATTCATCAGGAGCAGTGTTGCAGCTCAACTGGGCCAGCCACGTGTGCATGTCATTGCACAGCTGAGAAACACAGGCACATGCTGAAACTGCACCCAGAGAAATCAGAGGAATGGTAACAAAAGTGAGAGGAATCAAGTATCTGGAACCTTGTCACAGCTGTGTCCAGGGTAAAGTCCACCACTTATAGTGCCCTGATTAAATACATGTGTCAATGATAGAGGGATGGTAAAGGTTAAGAAAAATGGAGATAAAAGAAATAATGATGTAGTATAACAGAAGATATTTGAATTCTTGCCATTAAAAGCTCTTCCAGATATTACCTTGCATGCTGGAATTTATTTTAAAAAAATAATAAATCAGGTAAGTACTATGCAAAACTCAAAAAATTCAACACAGACTAGGGGTATTGAGCTATATTACGAAACCAAAATAAACACCTGGGAGAAGAAATGAAAAATATTAAATGTTTAAAATATTTGATTACTTGGAAATACAGCAACAATTGAGACAGCCCTGCTGTCATAGCAGTATATTTATTAGGAAGCTAGTTCCAACGGGTCAAAAGGTTAAATGTCTGAGCCCCTGCAAGAATTACAGAAGGCAGGAAACTATTTCATTAGATCCCAAGATAATCACGTTTCATTGCTGATCCTGGCAATACAGCGCAGAATGCAAATAATACTAGAATGACAGCACACAGCAACCCTTGGTGACAAAGAATAGGTATATTCGGAAACAAAAACAGGGACTCAGGCTTTTGACTGAGTGAAATATATTGAAATATCACAGAGGAAGTCCTGGGGTTTTGGCAAGGTCAGAGTAAGAAGACAATGTATTTTCTATAGAAAAAGAATAATGCCATTTGATGAAAACACTGTTGAGCAAGTTTTCTCAGGACAAAAAGCACTTGAAAACAACAATAGAGAGAAAGTGACCAGATTTCATCCTGAGGTATTATTATAGTATTTGCTACTGTACTGACTGAGATTGTATCTTCAACATAGAGCAAGGTTTTATATGCCCTGCACTAATTGGGAGATTAGACCAAATTGTCATAACAATTTTTAAAAACAATGATTCTTACTTACCGAGTTGCTGGAAGCATTTCCTACATAAAAAAATTTAAATGGTGGCATGGAGAAGTGCATTTCTAATGAAAAACATTTCATGGAAACATCATTTATTAGCTACCGTGTAAAAGGGTCACCTGTGACAGACATCCTGGTTTTGATCTCTTGCTGTGGAAAATGGTAAGTTAAGTTAACCTGGAAACATGTTACCCACTTGGTATCTCTAAGCAGAAGCAGCACTGTATGTGAGCTACCAGCCTGTTTCAGCAGGGACCTGGACAAGCCTCCTCCAAGGGACTGAGGAGGTCACTCAGGCCCCATGACTGGCCACATTCTTTGTCCATCACACCTTTGGAAGAAACCCAGACTTTCTTCCTGTGGCCTCTTCTCAGCTGCATTGTGACGGCCACTGCTAGAGAGGGGATGAAAGGAAAAACAAAGAACGAAACAAAGGGGAACACATTTCTGCCCTGTAATTTCTGCCTTGAGAAAAGTGGCTACTTACAGCTACTCCTAATGAATTTCAATTGCAAAGGGACTAACCTACTTCATCTGTAAAAAATGTCATTTACCTAAAGAAGCAAACTGATTTCAAGGGCAAAAAATACCATGAAACAAGAACTATTTAATCAAAAGGGATAGATATTAAGTTAGACAAAACCAAATGAGAAATAACATGAATGCTTTAAAAAAGGGACAGCAATGGGAAAAAACAGTAGCAAGAACAGCAGCTTCTTTGATGTTAAAATCAGAGAGTCCCTGTATTATAACCTGAAAATACCAGTATCACAGCAGAATTTAGACAGGAGTTAGTAACAAGCTATTAGAAAGTGTCTGTCTATATATACCCATATATACATAAATACACATATTTTTTTAATATGGCTGTGTAGCATGAATTTCTGGGAACCCTGAGAACCCCAAAGAATGAAGGAATCACATCATGCAATACAGTTCACACCAAGAAAAGTGAGGAATATGTTATTTCTGTCAAGCTCAGCAGGTCTACACTGAGATAAGACCACAGCAAAGAGGATTTTTTTGCGGAAGACCCTGAACTCTGACAACAGGAGGATGGTCACAAGGCTGCAGCACACCATATAGGCCTTTCCCTTCTCCTTTATCTCAACAGGGAGACAGACTATAGCTCAAAAAATGAACAAGGAACAGCAAACTTGCCTAAAATTTATAGAAGGTCAAGTAAGCAAAATCACGTAGCAAAAGGATCATGCCATATCTGCAGGGCTCCAAAGGCTATAAGTAACCTGACTAAAAAACTGTTTGCTAACACCAATCATAAAGAACTTGAAACACGATAAGGATTCAGTCAATAGCTGGAGTCCCTTATCTTCCATGCTCAATGCAAGTGGTCCTGACCAGACCACTTGGCACACACATCTGGGTGCACCCATCTTGTGTTTATGAAAGCATAAGTGAGTTATAATTATGAAAAAGTGAGTGCACTTAAGTTAATTATTCAACCCAGTTAAGATTGTGAAATAAATATCACCTCTCTCTTTCAATGAGGTCTCTCATTGAGTTTTGCTACACTAAGTTCCTGCACTGTGATGGGTGGTTTACAGATAAACAAGCTGAGGAAAACAGGCATCTCTGTAAGAAAAAAAACCAAACTCCAAAAAAACAAATCAACCAGCCTGATAACACATCTAGACTGCCCAAAAGAGACTGAAAGAAACACCACTTTGTTGCCCTTTTTCTTCAGAACTGGGTCCACAGAACTGGGTTCACTGGTATCTTGGGTCTGATCAGTATACATGGAAGTACTGTCCTATTATCATTAAAAGGAAGATGTATTCCAAGTCTTTGTTCTCAAACTTGCTGTTTACACTTGATTGGTCTGGTTATCTGCCTTTGAAGACTAGTGGTAAAGCTTGGATGAAACAACTGATGGAAAATGTGGACAGTCTAAGCAATTAAGGACTGATGAAAGTGTGGGAGGCAGAAAGACACCATCTCACTGTCAGTCTGCAACAGTGTCAACAGTCTAAGCGATTAATGGAAAGGAAGTCAGTTTGCTTTCACTGCTTCGCTGTACAGTGGTTTCAAATATCCAAGTAATCTACACGTGTGAGAAATGCAGAATTACCCAAGGAGTGGTGCCTGACCTGTAATACTCGGGAAATACCAAGGAAAAATGCATTGAAAGTATCTCTGCCTTTGTCTTGTCACCTCAAAAACAGCGCAAAATAAATTCTTGGTTAGAAGCACAGGGCTCTCAGTGGGGTCCCAATCCATGCACAGAGAAGATTTTCTAATGGCAGATAGGAAATGAAGGATGAATTTTTGAATGCAGTAAAATAAACATGAAGTGGGGAATTAAGCTAGGAGCTTCTGAACAGCTTTAGAGTCTTCGGACACTGTGGTGTACAAGGAAATAACCAAAAATATGAGCTGAAAAACAACATAAAAAAGGCTGAAAACAGTATTAAAAACAAAAAAAAAAACAAACCAGAGGCCCTAGAGCAGGAGTTGTGGAAGTTGCCACAGTAGGTAGAAGAATACAAAGCCAAGAAATGCAATGCAATAGCAGAGAGACTGTGAAAAGCGACTGTGTTAAGAGATGTCCAGGAGAAGAAGGCTTCAGGAGAAAATGGGTAGCTGTCTTTTTTAAAGAGAGGACAAAAGAATGAAATAGAAAAAAAATTAAGTGAAGCAGACGCTGCCATCCAAATCATGCTGATCACATACTCGGTAATAAGCAAATACCATCTTCAGAAAGTTAGCAGAGAAGAGAGGTACAGTAACAACCACAAAAGCCAGGGAAAATTCAAACAACTGGAACAAAAACTTGAGTGTGACTCACACTTTGCAGGACTTTGCAATTGTCCTCAGTACACACTTTTCCTGCACTCGATTAGAAAAGAAATAAACCAAATGCAAAAACTTTGTGGCAGAGCACATTATTAAACACAGAGAAGCGGGGATCATGAGCAAAGCAGAAATGAGCAAATTATTACTGAAATGAAATTAGATGCCAGTCAAGTTAGAACTGTACCAAATTACATTAGGCATTTAAACAGGGACACTTGAGTGATTTCCAATGGAAGGGCAAAATATAGATCAAATTGCTCAAGCAACCAGAATACTAGATAACAGGGTTGTGCTCAATTCAGAAACACAAGCTAATCCAATAACTAAAAATGAGCTTATAAAATGAACTTGATAAGTCTTGCACTGCTTTAAAGGCTTTGCTATATTATCAAGAGTGCCTTGATGTTATGCATCTCCCAGATCTCTCATTTTCTTATTGCTTTTCACAAAGCAGCAACTACTGGGAGCTGCAGCTGTGTTTGCGCTCAAGAACAAGAGGGAACAAAATTATAATAAAGATAGCTTCAAACAGTATACGAAGGATGAAGTCACCTCTTAAAGGTGATTATTACCCCACCAGATAGCAGCAGCTAACTTGAGTGAGCTTGTAGATAAATTCTGAAGCATTGAAACAGTTCACAGGAAGACTGACATGAAATTTTACGTGTTTTTTTAATAAGGATGAAGAGCCTATTTAAGTGGTAATCTATTACAATAAAGGCCTAGAAAGTCAAGAAAAATTCATGAAGAGGAAACCAAAAATGTGGGTATCTTGTAACCTGCATTAAAAGACTGACCACATCCTTAAAGGATACCAGAAACACTGGATAACATCTAGGAGTAATTAGAGGGATGCAGAGACAATACAGCTGAGGTAAGAAATGAGTGCCTTAGTGAAGAGGCTCAGTGAAAACTCTGAGGGACATGAAGTACCGAAGACCACAGTTACAGAAAAAAAACCTCTTTACAATCACACTAGGATATCAGTAATTGTTATTTTGGGAAAGCAGGAAAACTATAAACAAATCCAGATTAAATATAAACCAGAACCATCCCTGTATGTTAACTGGCTCCAAGGCCAGAGTAAATAGTATTTCACAGGCTTGAGTACCAAGGGAATCAGAGGGACTACACAGACAGGAGATGTAGTTCACAACCAGACCACTAGCATGTGTGAAGGGACTGGTGTTACAGCTGCTAAGGGCAAAAAAAACCCCTTGGGTAATTAGCAAAGAAAAAGGACCATTGTGTGTTCAAATGAAGATGGACCAAAAGGAGCACAACAAGCCATACTAAAGAGTTCTTTGTTGGGGGACAAGAATTTGGTGCTGATTTAGTTAACAGATGTCTATGAATGAGGTTAGTGAGAACTGAATTTCCACAGTTTACCCATATCGGGCAGTAAGAGCACCCAGCCCAGAAGGAAAACAGATGTGGGAATAGTCAAGTGAAAGTCCAACTACAGTCCCAGTAGAGTTATCAAACAGAGACTAAAAAGGGATGACAGATCATCAGTGATTTTTCAGATCAGCAAGTAGAGGGTATCTGTGTGCAGCAGCCCTGTGCTGTACAGCCCTGTGTGTACACAGCTCTCCAGTCTGGCCAGTGCTGTAGCGGGCATTAGACCAAATCCTAAGTATACCGAGTAGTCCCAAATCCAACAGAATGAGCCCTAAACTTTTTTACTCCATAAACAACTCCTGTGGCAGGTAAAACAGTACAAATGGAGGGACAAAATGGTGTTCAGCAGTACATTTAGCAAATTTAGCAGAATAACACCACTCTAAGTTTGTTTTGATATTCCAGGGGAAGCAGCACTGTCTTATTAATGTGTCATAGGCTTTCCTAAGTGCACCTGCTCTTTTGTCCACCTATCATGCTACAATTATACTCACATAGGTAACTTTTAAGTGATACCCACCCAGCATGCCAGATTGTAACACTCAGAGGTGGTTAAAAACGAAGATCAATAGGCCAACTGGACCATAAAAACTGTTAAAGGAACCTTGAAAATTTTGATTTAAAAAGCAAGACCCAGATAGGAAATAGCCTGCACTGTTTGTGACATAGAAGTTACAGTGTTACCTGGAAAAACCTTTTCAAATTGAAGATGGAGTAACTCCCAGAGTAACACAAGTCACTCCCAGAATGCCTTTTATCTCCCTATTAGAGTACAACAAGGGTAGCAACTTCGGGGTGAACCTGAGCAGTAGACACAACCCCTCAGTGTCCAATGAAGCTGGAAGAATTAAATAATTGCTCTAGTAGGCTGATTAAATATCTGGGAGAACACAGCTACTCAAAACCACCGTGGAGAGTCAAGCGTTTCATAGTTGGAGTACAGAGTTCTGTTTGTACAATATCAAGTCTGTTCCCACTGAACAAGTTTCCAAATCATTCAACTGGAACAAATGCCAGGCAAGGCCTATTGACACATGGATTGAGACATACTCAAAAGCAAAATGGAGAGGAAAAGACCTAAATTCTTCATCAGAAAGCTTGAGAGTTGTGAGCAGGTCATTAGCTAGCAGAGATCTCAAATCCATTTGGAGTAAGTGATCAACGCTGAGCTGAAAAGGTCTTCACATGCTGAAAGCTTTCTTACAATGGGGACAACCAAGTTTCGAGTCTTTCTATGTAATCAAGCAGAATCACTGTTTCTTGAACAGGCAATGTCCTCATTAGCTTCGAAAGCAAGAATGCCTGGAAAATGACCCCGTCTATGTGGTGGGCTGATAGGAAAGGTTTTTACAATATAGAGTATTTGGACACTACAAGCAGGAAAACCAAGTCAATTAAATACAGACATGTCCACCTTGGTAATCTGTATCTGTGGAGAACTGTAATGTAAGTGATAAGGCTGGTGCAAAGGGAGAACAAATGATAATGCCTGGGTGTGGGAGCACCAGAAGATGCAGGGGGAGAGCAATAGAAAGGCATGTGCTGACAGCAGGTCATCAAGATCCCAGTATCTCTCAGTGACACTTACCAAGACTTGGTTCAGGAAGACAGGGGACTCGAGCCTAACGTCATGACATAAGTGGGGCTGATGCCTCAAGGCACCCAAATAATGATGCAAAGCACAGCATGGAAATCCTAACATTTTACAAACTAGAGATCACAGCTACAACTCCTAAAAAGATACAAAATTTATATCCAAACTCAGCACATTATCAACCTAAGGACATAATGAGAACCTGAGGGTAGGCATCCCTTATCCTCTGTCACTGGAAGAATCAAAGCAGCTTGACAGAGCGCTTGAACCCATGTCTGCCTTGGTGCTTGTGGGAATGTGGGTATGAAAATATGAGTGAGTAAAGTCAATTTTGTTTCAAACTAAAAATCAACTTCCTCTCCTATAAATGTTTTTGGGCTTATGGAAACATTTGTGTATTGTAGCAAGTTATTTGCAACCTGTCTTTAAAAAAAAAATAATAATAATAAAAATCTATGCTTTCTGAAGCAAGCCCATAGCATTCAAAATTGAGTGCCCTATAAAGAGGCCAGTGGTGATAACCAGTCTATGCAGACATGGGGCATGTGATTTGACTACCCAGATTTGTAACACAATGGTTATCTGAATAGGTCACCATCAAAGAGGAGATCATTGTAACCTGAAGAGTATCAAGTTTAAACCCATGCCAATAACATATTGCTGTAATTAGACACACGATAATAACAACCTCAACAGAGAAGTATTACATGTGACCTTTTATCATTGCTATGTAACATGAATTTCCAGCTACCCTAAGAAAGCTGGCAATCCAAAATAAATACATGCTCAATAAGGTACTGTGACTACTCTGGAAATGCAGAAAAAGAAAAGAAAACAAGAAATCGCATTGGCCACTTTGACAGAAAAAGCAGAGCTGCCTCTAGACTGTCCATACCAGACTGCAGAGACACCGTTTGGCTTCCCATTTTAATCAGAACTGGACATGTGGTCAGTACTCTGATATCATGGTCTGTATTGCTACATATGTATGTATCGTCCTATTGCCATAGAAAGGGGTATGTATTTCTAGTTTTGGGGCTATGTTTGCCTGGTCAGTTTGCTCACCTGGCCTTTAAAGACTGGTAGTAAAGTTTGGATGCAACAAATGTATTAGTCAAACATAAGTTCTTGGGCTCAACAGAAAAAAGAATATGAAATTTATAGCCTGCATTTAATAGCAAATTAAGATAGTTAATATAACAGTCTCTTCTGGCCTTCAGATTTATTCTTCTCTTAATAGTCTTGGCCTTTTTAAAACACATCTGAAAGAAGCTCATTATCCTTTCACTTTTCATAGATTTAACACTGAAAAGTCTATACTGGTAACAACTGAACTGACCCCAGTTAACTGAAAGCAGTGGTTTAGTATCATACTGACACTGTTGCTACCTCAAGAGCTTATCTTTTAGCTTAGATACTAACATAAGTTGTAAGCAGAGAATACTTCCCGAGTAGAAGTCAGACATCATCCATGAGTTTCATAGAAAACAGTTAAAAGTGAGACAGGCGTTACAAGTTAGGCATAAAAGAAACTAAGAAACTATATTGTAAACTCAGGAAATTTTCCTATGTAACCATGCTCATTTCACATTACCTCTCTGTGTGCACCAGCCCACCTCTCCACCACTTGACTAAGTTAATTATTCATTAACTAATAAAGACTATTTTTCCTCTTAGGTAGCTGGAACTTATAGATACCGCTTCAATATGAATAAATAATAGCATACTGACAGGAATATGGTATTCATTTGGTCAGGAGGATAGTGGAGATAAATCAATATTCATTTTATACACTAAGTAGGTACCACAATGATCAAGGCTTTAAACTTCACCACATCATTTTGATAATGTTTTTCAATACCAAAGTGAAGACACTAGGCAACATTTTTCCAAGAGTATCGAGTATCTATATTTATATACCTCAATAGCCTTTAAATCTTAAAAGGAAGGAGGTCAGTGCTTTCTAAATATCAAGTCGCTTGTAACCTAGTTTCAAACTGGGCATTCATAAGCAATTTATTATTGTTATTTTAGAAGCTTCATGGAAAGATTAATCCTAGTTAGTATTTCCCCTAAATAATGGAGCACAATGCCTTCTCTAGATCTAGGCTACTTTTAAATATTTTTATTTATATTTTTAAATGCAAAAAACATACTAACCTGTCAGGTTGAAGAGGAAGGAGCCTGGGATCTGATAAAGGGGAAGACATCTAAAATACAGATTTAATAACTCCCCTTGTAATTCTTGTCACTGGAAAGGCTTGATGCATAAGTCCTATTTTGGTTGTATTAGATTCTGGTTCATCCATATCCAAACCTTTCCCCACACTCTTCTTGACAATCCAGGGCTGTGTAAACATTTTCCTATTTCTCAAAATAGGAGATACTATTTATTATACTTTGATTCTGTTGTTTAAATTATCAAATTGGATTTGACAGCGTTACTGTCTTCAGTCCAGTTACTTGAATTTTCTATGAAACTTTTATTAAGGACAGTCCCAAAACAAAAGTTTTTATTCTGTTTTTAAATAGACACATACTATAAGCATTATTAATGGCAATGGCAGGAAATTACAAATGTTTACACTTTAAAAGTTATATGCTCTTTATAAGTGAGATGACAGAAAACATTTAGCTTAAAATAAAAAATGCAGAAACTTTACATTCCCCTTATCTCTTTGATTACAAATTTTTTACTTCCTAAGTAATTTGTGTGTGTACAGATCATCAGTTGATGCTGCAATTGTTTACTTCTACTGACATGCCAGAATGCTTCAGAAAATCCACATAAATATTTTAAGGTAAAATCACATAGCAGGAAGGACAGAAATGTTACCACAATTCTCTGTTGAAACAATTGTGGTCCAAGTAGGCAAAATCATAACAGTAAAATTACACAGCCAATTTCAATGCTGCTGAAATAGCCTCCTGATTTGCAGAAAATATCCACGTTTTAATGTCCGTGAATGTCAACTGTGACAATTACTCAAACCATAAGGGTTAGTGCATTTCTGTATGCAGAATTGAAATTGGCAAATCCTTATTATAGAGAGCAGTTTTGAGATAAACTAATTGGATTTTGAGCTGTTAAAACACTGACAGTGAGTGATGGCCTGGCTGCTTGCCCTATTATTTCTGCTGAACCAGAAAGAAACCCTTATGTTAATAACAGTACATTACTAGAAGTGTTTTAAGATAAGACTCTACCTGTAACAAGGAGCACACATTAGCGCCATCTGAAAGTATTTTACAGTGGCCACTGAAAAATCAGCAGATGATGGTGCTCTAAAAGCCAGTACTGGTGACATTCAAGCTGGGATTTATTGTGAAGGACAGTGCTAAAGCTACAAGGCTTCCAAAAACCTCTTACATAACTTGTATAAAAATATGTTCAAGCGCAATCAGTAATTGGTGCAAAAATAGAAATCCAAAACAAACATGAACTTCAAATGGGCCAGAAAATAAACTGATGCTGTTTATGTTTTTTCAGGGTGGTCGCACTTGCTTTTATACAACTATTATTCACAGGTAGGTATTTAACACAGGAATAATGTAAGGAAGATTCAGTCAGTTTCCCTAAAATACAGTTTAACACATGTACAAGGAGCTACATGCTCCATGTAGGGGTTTTTGCTATTTATATTTTTAAGGGCAGTTCTCCATTTATCACTTAGTGAAGTTTTCACCACTGACCTTTGGCATTATTATGTAAAGTAACATACAGAATTTTTTCCAGTAAGTTTCTCTAGGATAAGCTTTCTTTGTTTTCATTTCAAGTGGTGGTTCACTCAGCAGGAGATAGGTAATAGCCATGAGAAAAGCAGAATGGAGAAAACAATAAATTATATTTTATACTTGAATATTATGCCTTTGCTATTTTTAGTAGTCACAAAATTAGAGCCTAAAAAAATATCCCGAGTTAAAAAAATAAATAATTCTACTACAACGTGTATATGCACACACACATATGTATTTAAGTGTGTTTACAGAAGCAGAAACTAAGGCAAAAATAAGGTTAATGCCAAAAGCCTGAACCCATTAACAGGACAGCATTCCAGGGGTGCCAGCTAAAGACTTCCCTCATTTTTACCACTGGGACTGCAGGGAAATTGTTTCTTTTAAAAACAGGCTACTTGTCTAAGCGTATACGTTTTAACTGTTGTTTGGTATCTCATAAGCAAGGATCAACAACACTGGCCCAAATTTCCTCCCAGCTTGTGTGTCCATGGCAAGAAAACCCAGGTCTCCTGGTCCCATAGAAGTGATTGCGCTCTATCAGTTACAGTATTAAGCAGCAAGAAGGACAACAGTCAAACTAGTACAAAATGCTATGGGAGATGGAAGGAAAGAGAAGAAATGAAGAACTTTAATATGGTAAAAGAGACACAACAGAGGTGGTCCTTCCAGATCCTTAAACCTTCCCACTGCTGTGACAGCTGCTCTGGTCAAGACCAGTCTTAATTTTGGAGTATACAAGATACCTAGTGCCATAAAAACCCCAAATAACCTTTGACTTTGACCTTTGACTCTGAATTTTGAAAGGCCATATGTTTGCATTCCCCATTTTCTCACTGATAGTGTATCTAACATCCATTTTGTAATAAGAGTGAACTGCTTACCCAGAATCCAGACTGTTATGCTGCAATAGCAATTCATCTACTGACATGACAGAGACAGCAGCATATTAGTGCATCTTCACACCTTGATCGATTTTATTGAACAAAGCTGCTGTCCATTCCAAAACTGTATCTGTAAGAAATATTCTGAACTGCTTCTTTTAAATAAGCTAAAAAATGCTGAGTATGCCAGAACATTTTTTTAGCATAAATTTGCCATCATTTTTAAAATGAAATAAATAATGACAAACATTTAAAGTGGCATTTCTTCATCTACAAAAGCATCCTCACCCCTTCAGAAACAAGGGGAGCTAGGCAGCTTCTTATAAGCATCTGAAATACTGACACAGACAACTAAAAAAAAAATTCAGTTTCAAGGCTGATTAGGTCTGACCTTTAGTTTTAGCCTACCGAAAGGAATTAAAGAACCATCTAAAAACTTGAGAGGAAAAAAAGAACAACAAAAAAACCAGAAGAATACTCAGTAATTTAAGTACATTTTTAACAATTGCAGATCAATTTTCTGTTTTGGGTTACAAAATGCCACTAAATCCCTGAGTGTCATGAATTTTATATGTAGCTGAAACCCACATCTGAAATCTCACAGCACACTATGTAAAAAGAAAAGCTCCTACAATGACGATCATTTCTCTGCATTAAAACTTTATCTGATATCTGGGTCGGTTGAAAAACCATCACATAGAACACATGCCCACAGTGTCAGCATGGTGGGCAAATGAACCTGCAATCCGTCTTTTTCAAATTAAAATAATAATATGTCTGTAATTACAAAAAAATCTTTCAGTAATTTTGCTTTCTATTCACTGTCCCTTCTTCTTTCCTTCCCAGGCTGCTTTGTGGTAAGTGTACTTTCACACCTAATTACTCCACTTACTTGATCAGCCAGAAAACATCTCACCTCCTTTTGCAGGTACTCTGGTTTTATTCACAATATCTTCTACAAAGGTCTGGGACTGAATTCATCTTTCCTGACTAAACAAGCTGTTTTCCATCACCTATCCTTCTCTATGCATTACTTCAGAAGGTCTGTCCTATTATTCCACAGAGGTTTCCTGCCTGCACAGCCTGTATTTTCATAGCATCAAATTCTGCAGTTTGGGGATTTTTTTGCCCTTGTATACATTAGCATCATGCTAGGAAAACCAAGTTGTAACAGCATAAGTAGTCATTTTGTGACAGTGGTAAGGAATACTTTTCAATATTTCTAAATACTAACGTGCGTGGATATGTATGTCTATGTACTAATTATAAAGAAAAGGAATATCTACTGCAATGAGAGCATGAAAACACATTTAGATTGTTAGATCTTGTACTCTCCTGAGCTGGGAGAGGAGGACTGCTTATAAAAAAATTCCCTTCCTGCTTTGCATCACAGGCTGTCAACTTGGAAAAAATCCAAAGTAGCCTAACAAAATACTAAAGATTATTTTCCATGCATATATTAAGGATGAATCACATTTAACTTCTTTTGAAAAAAAAAAAAATCATATGCTTTATCTACAGAACAACCATACTCAGAAGTTATACCCTGCACATTTCAGACTAATTTTATAGTTGGTACTACTCACTTTTATGGTTGATTTGCTTCACTATTTTAGAGACTACATTTTTCAATAAAGAAAAAAAAGCCACCAGAGAAGTGTTTCTCCTCCCACTCACTCCCCTATACAATCTATTCATTCAGCAGTCCTGGAAATTCAGCAGGGAATTATTAGCCTTCTGTTCAGTAACACAGACCAGCTCCAGGGAAACAAGCAAAAAATGAAGCTGTGAATTGTGGTTGCCTTCAACACCAAATCTGACTGAATGGCCTTCCTGCTGAATTGCATGAAAGATAAGACAGAAAGAGATTTTTTCAATGTACCGATAAACGCTACAGAAATAAGATGACAAAGACAATCTGATACTTCAGTGAATGAAGTAGTTCAATAAAAAGGAGAGCTGCATGGCTTAAGAAATCAAACCAATTGTCCTGAATCAAACAGGCTACAAGTAACTACTTCACATGGCTTTGTGTGTTTCGCCCTGCTGAAAGAAAATGGGGCACAGCCTTACCTCTGGGTATGAAGGCCAGCCTGTGCTGGTCCCCAGCTAGAGCCTTGACCATGGGTGAACTAAGAAGCACATAGATAGATGAGAGGCTCAGCTGCTCAGGTCTAAAGCAAGAAGAGAAATGTTGATAGGCAGAACATGTCACTGAACCAAAAGCAGCTTAGTAAGGTACCATGTCAGGTGTCTACAGGAGAGCCACAGTCCAAGGAACTGACTGACCTGTTGCACTTGGAAAAGCTACAGCCACCAAGAACATCCCTCAGGCTCCAAGAAAAGAATGAGCATAAAGTGCCACCCACAGATAAAACTCTGTCACATGACATGAATATGCTCAAAATATAGTGAGTGGTCTGCTTAGAAGTCTGGACAAAAGAAGGCTTAGGGTTTTTTTTATTTTGCTTTGTTTTGGGTTTGTTTGTTTAGGGGTTTTGTGTGTTGTTGTTTTTGGGGTTGTTTCTTGTTTTGGGGTTGTTTTGTAAAGATTATCCCAAAGATAAAAGAAATCCCCAAAAGATAAGTAATGACTGGCACAAAATACTTTCTTACAGCTCAAAGAGACAAAACATACATATACCAGCCTCCACCAGCAGGATGGAGTTCATGGGAACGCCACTCTGACAGCACACAACAAAGTTAGAAATACAACACTGACCAGTGTCATACAGACAAACCCAGCTAGCTGTGAATGAGCTAGCTCAGACACTAGAATGAGTATGAGTGTGCTCACATGGTGCACAGCTCAGGCCAGTCACAACTCGGAGCTCGTTGTGAATTATGTGCCTGGTGGAGTGCCACATCAGTGTTCTACACTGGTTCCAGGATCCATGACAGTCTTTCAGTAAATGTAGGTAAGTCTATGTGCTACTTTGCTGTGCAGGTGTACCTACAGTTGCCCATGGACCACCTCTTCCACTTGATGTTCAAAAGCAAGTCACCTCCAAGGATGTTCAAAACCATGTCCATCATCCATGTACTTAAAAACTGAGGGCACATAACACATGCCATAAAGACAGACTGTTTATAGAGTCATTTTCCCCATCTTGTCACAGTCGTAATCTTAAATCATGACATGGGCACGTGTCACAGAAAAGTCTCCCAGAGAGCTGATGTGGATTTAGAAAAAAGGTTGATGTACAAATGATTCAGTTTTTACCAGTGGACAACCTCGAGAAAAGCAGTAAGAACAAAGTTCAGACCTTTGTTCAGCCTCCGGGGATTTCATAAAAGCTTTTGTTAAAGTCACTTGGACCTTATTAACCAAAGAAGGTTGTCCTAATAAAGTCAGCTAATGAATCAGTTCTGGCAAAGTACAACAATCAGTTACTGAAGAAGGGTACACCTGAAGTTTTCTTCATTTATCCTGCTAAAGAAAATATGCATATAACCTACTTTCAGCTTTGGTTGGTGTATTGTTCCCCTTCATACTCCTAGATGTTTCCATGTTCTTGGATAAAGTAGTTTTCAAGTGAATAATAAATTGTACAGTTTTTGCCGCCTACAGCCCACATTTCTTACAGGGCTCAGGGTAAGAGATATAGGGACTTCAAGATGCCTAACCTTAGAAAAGGAAATGTATCTGCTCTTCTAAAATAATTGGTGCTACAGAGCAGCTGAATGCAGTGGCAAGGAAAGAAAATAGAATTTCTAATAGTGTAATCACATTTGAAAGAAGCTGCAGAAAAGCAAGACAAAAGGTGAGAATTAAGACCATCAGGCAATTGTTGTCCCTGTATAGGAAAATATCCCTGCCAAAAATTGGACTTAGTCATATAAACTTATGTAACACAAGAAAACAGAACATCTGCTCATTTTTTAAGTATATCCATTTTTTAAAGTATCTTCCTCAAGTTACATCAGGGGAAGTTTAGGTTGGATATTAGGAAGAAGTTCTTTACTGAGAGGGTGGTTAGGCACTGGAATAGGCTGCCCAGGGAGGTGGTGGAGTCACCGTCCCTGGGGATGTTCAAAAAACGGGTTGATGAGGCACTTGAGGCCATGGTCTAATGGTCAGGAATATGATGGGATAAAGGTTGGACTTGATGACCCTGGAGGTCCCTTCCAACCATAATGATTCTATGATTGCTTGTTCAAACTATTTTTACAATCTCCTATACCTTGCCATTTTGGAATAGGAGATTTACCCATAAGGTTTAGAGATTCCCAAGAATCAATCTAGGTAAAGTGGTTTCCTGCCTTTATCTTCTTCCAGATCCCTAGAAGAACTTTGCTGTAAAGTGAATTTAAGTCTATTGACACTAAGTCTACATTTAGGTCTACTGCTTCTTTAGTTACTCATTCATCCCTTAAGAGAAGTCATTCCAGAGCTGCTAGATCATGCATTGAAAGCCACTCACAAGCTCCCTTCTAGGCAGCTGGATTACGCAAAACATTATTACACAAATTTTTAAAAGTTGCTGGGCTCTAGATTCTCTCTTCCTATGCTTTCCTTCGGGTCATGAAATAAAGTTTGACTATGAATATTGCTAAGATCAGGCAACATAGTTTAAAGTAGGATTAATTCCTTTCCAGAGGTATGGTCAGAGGGAGAAATAAAAGCTCACACAAAACCCCAGCCACAAACAAACCCCGCGTTAGATAATGTTCCATTAAAGATGGTCCTTTTCTACCACAGAAACAGCTGCTTCCCTCCCTCCCCCACCCCCCACAATATTCAAACAGTTTTTCCTGCACACCAAAACCTCATTTAAAAAGCAAGTCAGATGCAGCAATTACTATATTCACTTAAAATAAAAGTAAAAAAAACCCAAACAAACAAAACACATTGATTGAAGACTTTAGGGGGATCTGGATTCACCCCACTGGCTTAGGCCCAGCATTAATCACAGGCTAGGTAATACACACTTTCAGAAATCTTGACTAGTAACTCTATTTATGCTTTGAATTTCCTTAGTGAAACAGCTGCTTACTTTAAAGTCCCTAGCAACTCGAATTGTAAGAAGTATGTATACATTAATCTTGCTTCTTCAGGACACTGTTTTGCATGTTAGAAAACTTAATGATTCTTCCTTGTCATCTGCCATTACCTGTCCCGTCCCCGTCCCCCCCTTTTTTTTTCCCCCCAAATATAGCTTATGTTTCTGTCAAACACAATTTTTACCTTAATCTGGACCTGGAGAATGCTTTTTTTAAAAAAAAACCTGGAGGTTTTAAGACAAGGATTTTTTTAAAAAAAAACCTGGACAGGCTTTTTAGCAGAGCCTGTTGTGACAAGGTGGGGGGTAATCATTTTCAACTGAAGGAGGGTAGATTTAGGTTAGATATAAGAAAGAAGTTTTTCACCACGAGGGTGGTGAGACACTGGAACAGGTTGCCCAGAGAGGTGGTGGATTGGAAGCGTTCAAGGCCAGGTTGGATGGGGCCCTGAGCAACCTGGTCTAGTGGGGGATGTCCCTGCTCATGGGAGAGGTGTTGGACTACATGACCTTTAAGGTCCCATCCAACTCAAGCTATTCCATGATTCTGCGATTCTGTAATGCCAGCTACACTGAAGCATGTCCTAATCAGGACTAAACTGCATTTTAGAAGTTTCAGCCCCACCAAAATCAAATGTAAGCTTGAGACATCTCAGCAGATGTTTTAAGAACCAGATTTGCTCTCCTAACTTATAACATGTTCTAATGGGATTTGTCCCTGCCCATGGCAAGGGGAGTTGGAACTAGACGATCTTTAAGGATCCTTCCAACCCAAACCATCCTATGATTCTATGAAAATATACAAACTTAATGGTCATATGGAGTGCTGGTGATTTGCTCTTTATTCAGCATGCAAGATAAATGTAAACATCAGAAAAACAGTTACCAAGCTCCTTGCACTGACATTGTCATCACTATCATCATCCTTTAAATGTAAAGTAGCCATTTCACCCTAAAAGGGGTGAAAAAAGGAAGTAGCTTCACTTCAAGTCATGAAAAATAAAAGCAGTGTAAAAGAGACCCAGCATTAGAAGAGGAAAAACAGCAGCACTGCAAACTCTGTTTTAGGAGCCAAAATGGCAACAAGATCGATCGAGTTATTAACAGATTTTCAATAAAGGTGCAAAAGAGGTCTCAGTCCAGGAAAGCACTTAAGCATGTGGTAACCATAGCATGTAAATAGGTCTCCAGGTTTCCATAGCATTAATAACAAATACAATGTTTCATTGGATCAGGACCGAACTCCTTATTTGCTCATTGCAGCTACTCAGAGAATTATTTCAGGCTGAATAAGGTCTAAGATATTCACAGACAGATTTGCTATTATCTGAAAAAAATGACCAATCAGATATACTGACCAATATGTTCTTCTGGGTATATTTCACAATCCTAAAACGAAGAGTTTCTCAGTCAATTTTTCAGGGAAACTTTCATAAACTCTAAATATGCAAGGTAAGTAATACAGCATCCTCTATAAATTACCTTTTTAAAAGTCATTAAATAAAAAGTGATTAACAACTTTGGGTACTTTTTTATATTTAGTATCCCCTTGATAGTATTTTGGAAGGAACAGATAATTGTTTAACTTATTTCAAAACAGTCAAGTTACTATCTTTCAGAGATAGTAACATACCATAATGAATATTTTACAGAAGAAATGGGTTCTTGGTCTGTTTCCCCCAATGAGGCTTAGTGATCAAGTTTAATACAGAAAGACTAAAGCACAGCTGCTTTTTAACAAAACTCCATGCTATAATTAAAGCAGGGAGTGTAAATACCCTTCCAAGTGGACAGCCCTGCCCATTGAGATAGGAATCCGAATCACAACTCTATCCCTGCTCCACAGGTTTATTTCTCATCAGCACTGGAATCTATCCCAGCCAACCAGGTATCCATTGTCAAGGCCGACTCCTCTGCCTCCACACGCACTTTTCTACCAGTAACACACACTTCTTTAAAGATGCTCAGAATCACTGGCATCAGACAACAACATACCCAGAAGCGTACACTTGCCAGACAACCTCAGCTGGTTTTTGTGGTTCTGCTACTGCAGTGCTTGTTAGAATCACATTCAGTAACATCACTGAAATGCTAGATGGTCTCATAAGACTACAATGCCTTTTTTAGCTAATTGGGCTTTTATTTGCCATCTGCAGTAGTATCAAAAGCATAACTTAGTCCAGCCTTATTGAAAGAAAAGGCTAAAGTCACATAAACATTCAAAACAAATCAACCTGTTTTCCTTCAGCAACAGCAACAAATTTAGGAAACATATAATCCTGAACAAAACGTGCATTCAAGTTTCTACTCAATCTATCATACTGTGCCATCAGAGCCAAAGCCAAGTACTATTTTGGGATCCTCAGTCTTCTAAGCAGTCCCAAACAGCCATCCTCATGCAGTTCTGTTCCAGAAACTACCCAAGAGTAGATAAGCAAGATGGAAATGAGGGTGAAACAGACTGACACCCACAACAGAGCATCCCTCTTACCAGATGCATTAGGGCAGGCTTGTTACAGCCCTGCAGGCACAAACACCCCGAATCAGGAACTGAGGCTTGCAGAACATGGTGTGTCCCCACGCCTTCCTCCACAGCGTAACTCATAACTATGCATTGCGTGGCTCTGAGGTGCATGATTCCAGGCTGTCACCATCCTTCCATCTTCAACTTTTGATCCAGGAAAAATAAACTCATAGAGCACCTTTTTTCTTCTTAAGAAAGTTGGTCTCTAACCAAAGTCTAGAATGTCTTACCTCTTCAAACATATATAAGGTTACCTTAACCTCTCTACTTTGCTCTCAATAGTTGAGAGAGCAGCTTAAGAGTTTCGCTTTAGCTTCTACCAGTGACTACAACAAAACAGATGTAAGTATTTTCATAAGGTAGATCAATAAAGCATGATCATAGAATCATTAAGGTTGGAAGAGACCTTCAAGATCATTCAGTCCAACCACCTACCTACATCACCACTAAACCATATCACCCAGTGCCACATCCAGATGCCTCTTGAACACCTCCAGGGTTAGCGACTTCACCACCTCCCTGAGCAACCTATTCCAATCTGTTTAATACCTTTATTGATGACCTAGATGAGGCGATCAAGTATACCCTCAGTATTTTTAAAAAGCAAAGCACATAATACGTATATTATATCTTTACCAAGCTGATCGAGAATAAACCCCTAGAATAAAAGCCACACCAATTTGGCTGATGAATATTTTATATTTCTAATATAACTCAACTTCCTGTTGTTTTCTGTATGTATCCTGAAATGGCCATTTCAGTTCTCCTGTAATAAGATACAGAAGAGTATCAGGCCCCTGGTTTTGGTACAATCATCCATTTAGCTCTCATAAAGACCAAACTGCAACAGATTTGGAGTGAGCAATGTGGAAAATATAATAGCTCTGTAAATCAAGAAGGATATTAAAAGTGCAGAGAAGAGAATAAAGGGCAGCCACTGCCTGGAGAGCAGAGTCCCATGATTCTCTCCACTGCACCTCTCAGTTATCTAATAACTACCTATGATAAGAGCTTTTTTCCTAGTTGATTTATTCCACTGCAGTTTCACTGGTGTTGGAATCAGATAAGTTACAGAACTTGAGCCCAAGAGATAGAATTGCATAACAAATATTTGCATTGGTTTTACCAATACACATTCAGTGGGACCAGAGAAAGCCTTTGGTCGGTTGGCAGGATGTCTCACTCAACTTCCACTCACTTCTGGCACATGTCTATATCTCCCCTTTTTCCCCATTATTAAAATGCAACAAAATATACAAGTAAAAGTAAATTCTTGCAAATTCCTTCAGGAGAGAATTAATGGCTTCTCTTCAGAAACCACTTAATTAATCATTGTCCCTTAATATTTTCAAGGAAGCATGTGCAGATTACTTCGCAACTTTTATCAGCAAGTAACAGGACAGTTGCAGTTGCTGCCTATGTATTTAATTCATTTGGAAGTAACATGTGTTCCAAGAACATCCTATTATATTTTAAGTATTCCTGTATACACCACCATTCCAGCTCACTGAAATCGGATTAATCTGTTTCAAATGTTTTATTCAGTCATTATTAACAAAACTAATATTCATGTAGTATTGCTGACATGGCCTGTGGAGTGGAATCAAAATCTACATTAAGATTGTTTTTAGCCCATTTATTAATATTCTGACCTAAGGTTATAGTCAGTCAGCTCCTGCGAAGGCATTGGGTTGGCCCCCAAGACTGACCACAAATAAAAACTGTGGGATGACATTCTTGAGATAACATACGAATAACTGAGATCCTACTTTTTGCTAATAAACAGAAATTAAAGGGGGTTTTTTGAGAAAACACAAAACTTCAAAGTGAAAAAGACTAATCTTTCATTATCTGAAACATGTTATGCATTTGTATGGAATTAAAATCTTCTGTACTGGCAATGATTCACATCTGTATTAATAGTCTAGGAAGCAAAAGAAACTTGTAAAAAGTTAATCTTTCAAGTAAGATGCTAGAAACATGGGATTATAAAAAACAAGTGACTACATTTTGTTTGTGGAAATACTGTACATGAGATACTCAGTACAGTCCCCACTGATCACAAGGAACAGAAATACTTTTCCATCACCATTATTTCATGGAGACATAATTAATTTACAGCTGTAAACAACAGTAGCAACCACTTTGGAAGAGAGAACTGGAATTTATTGGAGTAGGAAAAAATGATATAAAATACAATCTGAAATATAGCAGCCATAAGTCAGCACAAACTTCTATTGCATCTCATTAGTTTCCCCATGAAAAGCTGCCAGAAACTTCTAACCTATTGATCCTATAATTGCAAAAAATGGAACAAATTACCAGGAACATTAAGCAAATGACATCTGTGCTCGTCACTTATGCTGTTCCCCATCAAAATCTTTTTTCTACAATTAAAAAGCAATAAAATATCCAAGAAGGAGAAAAGAAAAAAAAAAAGAAGAAGAAGAAATTGAGAAGCAATCTTCAAAGTCCTGCCCAGGGCAAAACATCCATCCAGCTGAACTGAGGAGATTATGGAATTTCTGCATCTTTCAGCTGAGCATATAGCCATCTGCTAACTTTAAAGCCTGAAAAGGTATTTCTAACATTGCCTAGGTATTCATAACATGCTTAAGTGTCATTATCTTTGGGTTGAGAGACATGATGAAGTTAACACTGAGCCACTTGAAGGGGCACAAACTCCTGATAGGACACTACGACTCTATGACACACTCAACAGACCTGCTGTGGTTCTTGAACCATCAGATATTTTGTGACTGCCCAAAGCCATGAAGGTTTTTTCCCTAGCAAAGAAAAAGGAACAGTCTAAGGATACTCTGAGGCTGCCTTGGTCCCAAGCCACACACTAGTTGCACAAATACCAGACCTTCCAGTTGTGCTACTGTTCACCTTGCCAAAATTGAGAGAAGTCAGTCAGAAGTACATTTTATTGACCTAATTCCATGAACTGGCAGAGACTATTCTAATGCTCAGTGTAACCAAATCGGCTTCACAACCAGCATCTGGTTGAAGTCATGCCCTACAAGACTGTCCAGATGCAGCACTGTACAGGTGATGGTTATTCTACAAGTTGCTTCAGCTAACAAAGCTGAGCATAGCAGCTGCTTCACCTGAGAGTTTGTTCAGGTGTGGGAAGCCCCAGCTAACCAGACCGAACACATCTTAAAGACTGCTTTGCTAGCAATCACACTGATTGTACCAGGGGAGGTTTAGACTGGATACTAGGAAAAATTTCTTCACAAAAAGGGTCATCAAGAACTGACACAAGCTGCCCAGGAAAGGGGTTGAGTCACCATCCTTGGAGGTATTTAAAAGCCATGTAGATGTGGTGCTTATGGAGCATGGTTTAGTGGTGGACTTGGTAGTATTATACCAACAGCTGGCCTTGACAATGATCTTAAGGGTCTCTTCCAAATTAAATAATTTTATGATGATCCAGGATAACTGAAGAAACTCAGAACAAAATGGGCAGGTAAAAACATTGAGAGAAATCAGTAACTAAAACAACTGCACCTCTGACACGGCCCACAGCACTAGCTTTATTACAGAGCTCATGAGTGCACCCATGGGAATAAATGTCTCCACTCCCTGACACTAATCAGAGACTCTTATTTACAGCTTTCAAGGGAGATTTCTTGCTACTGACCCAATACTAATATCTAAAACGGTTCTTAAAGTTTATAGAAGTAAGCATGGCATGGAAACATGCCGTAAGCCCCAAGAGAAACAAAACCTGGGCTGGGTGGTGCATATACAGAGGTTAGCAGCACCCTTCTGTATTCAACTTTGCTGGAAAACAAACAAAGCAAAAAAACTCCCCCAGCCCCCCCCCCTCCCCCCCCAAGAAAAAAAAACACCAGTACCCTGTGGCTGTCCACTTTTTTTCTGTGCCAATTCTGAGCATTAGACAAAAAGAACTATGAAAACACAATTCATTCCCACAAAGGAAAGGTTTTGAGGTTTTGATTACAGCATCCAAAGCCCTGTTATCAGAAATAGGTATAAACCTTGACTGAATTGGTGTAAGTGGAATATTTAAGAAGCTGTCAGGAATAGTACACAGATGCGAAATGAGGAACTTGTAGGCAGTGTTTCTGTCTGGAAGAAGAGGAGATAAGACATTGAATAATGAGCTTCTCTGTCACCTAGGTTTTGACTGTTAGATTGCTAGTTATTGCCCAGTCACATGTTTAACAAACACATCCAACAAACCCACAGATATTGAATAAGAGAAAAGCAGTGTAGTAAGGGTTATACAGCATACATGAAGATCTTCAGGTTAGCCTGAACTAGTACAAAACTGAGCACGCAAGGAAGGAGCCCTGCAGTCTCCTTCCAGGACACTGGCTGGTGGAATGGATGATCAGGAGTGGATTAATTTCTATAATTACAGCGCTGATGGGCTAATCTCACACATATTGTCTTGGATAAATTTCTGTCTTAAGTAGGTTGCAGCCCAATCTGTCTTGAAGTTGAAAGATTGTCCTTGAATAGCTTGGAGTAACATAGATGAGAAAATAAAACATAATGCTAGGACTTTCTTGCACAAAAATCCTTCCCAAGTTGCTCTTTACTTCAGCTACTTTAAAGATGAGGAACTGGGCATTCCATTCTCCCCTCTTCTGCTACACACTTGAGGGGCTCATGGCAATGGAGTATACCTGCAGTTACTCCTAGCTTGTTCCGTTCTTGAAGCAGTCCTTTCCACTGCACTATTACTCTGTGTCCAGCCTGTTTGTTGAAGATGGAGCCCTTTCTCTTCCTGTTGTCCTCTTACGTTTTCTCTCTTTCGGTTAATTTATCTGACAGAAATACATCAACTCATACTGGCTGTAGCTTTGATGCACTGGTCTTCCTCTCACTCAAAAGATCAAATTTAACTTTCTCATCCTCAAGATCTTTTCAGAATTGAGATTTTCAGTGTATATCTTAACTATCATCCTTTCTAAGTAAGGGCTTTAGCATAAGTTGTATATTTGCCATATTCTAAACAGAGCTGATAAAATCAGATTGTTTAGGAGAAATGGTCACAGCACAGGCATCATACTGGATGGATGACTCCCAGCACGACCAGAGTTTTCCGTAATCACAGTAAATGACATACCAATAAAGCAGATGATAGACTTGGCACTTAGAGGGCTGCTTTTTTTAAGTCACTTCTTCCTTCTCCCAAACTGTTACTGCACTGGCAATTCTTCCATCAGCAGCATATAAAAATAAAACTAAGGAAAGTCAAAATGCCTTGTCAAGGACTGTTCAATGACATGGGCAGGCTTCCACCTGGCTCGTCATTGAACCTTCAGCTAACAAGGTTAATTAGTTACTAACACTATCATGGAAAATCATCTTGAAGCCCAGCCTAATATTTATTAATTTCATTATTTAGGAAGTGTTTTATTTTTATTTCTTGAGCAACAGTCCTCTGCACCATTCTTTATACCCAAAATACCAGATATCCTCACATTCATAGCAAATGCAACCCTGCAATATCCCTAAAGACAAAATGCCAATCCAGTTTTAGTTCCTGAGGCTCTGCAGTGATGGCTTCTGACAAGGTAATCCAGGCATGGTATGTTTTCAAGGCACTAGGTCTGAGCTGGCAGCCCTGGGTAATGTTAGCTCTGCTACTCCAAGCATCCCTTGGGTCCTTCCAGTCATACGCTACTCAGGGCTTTCCTTGCCTTTACCCTTCCTGGAGCTGTCAATATTTCTTTGCACTGTTTGTAAATCAGCATTTGGTTTGTGCCTGGGTTTGAACACTGCCCTGAAAGTTTACCAACCCCCAGGACTTTTGTCTTGTCACAAGGACACCTCAAGTGCTTCCGCTGTTCTAGCTGCTGCTCCCCGCAGTAGCTTGAGCCCCAACACTTTGTCCATCCCTTTGTGGGAGTGTCTGTAACAGAACCGAGGCAAAAATAATCTTAATCTAAAAAGGCAGGAGAGATACAAATCAACCCTCCGTGTTCACTCAAGCCTGGGATTTTGAAGAAAATCTGTTTGCTTCTCTTCATATTAAGAGATTCACTTTTACCACTTAAGGCCATGGTAATGAAAATGCTTTCCCTTTCTTTCAACCATCTGGAAAACACAGCTAAAATTTTAAATAAAAGGGAGGGTAGCTAAGCTATACAGCTATACCTGTATACCCATACACACTAAAAATGAACTTCAGGCATATAGAATTAGGTTTAAGCCACCATGGAAGTAATTGAAAACACCAATGTCACCTAAATCTGGAGCACACACATCACTACCACTTGCCTAAACCCTGATCAAGAAATTGTGGATGCCAGCAGGAGTCCCTTGATTGCCTTCAGAGAATCTTGACTCAGGCTTCAGTGTCAGCCTCACTTGCAAACGTCTTTGCTTACTGACCCCAGTCAGCAGGTGAGCATGAAATGGAGAGTTCTGGATATCAGATGATAGACTTTTAAAAAAATTTTAAAAATTAATCTATTCAGCATACACTGGAAATTGATCTCTCTGGTGGAATTTATTATGTTTGAGAACAACCACCTGCAAAATATACATTCATCTAGAGTTACAGTCTCCTGTAATTTCCAGCTTCTCCTGAAAGGATAATTCCCATCTGTTTTAACAATGTCTGAGATCAAAGCCTGGCTTGATTATGTCTTTTCAGTATGAGAACACTGTCACATACGTAAGAAAAATAATAAAAAGTCAAAAGTCAAATTTGCATTTCACACCTAAAATAACTGTCAAACCAATAGAGACAGAAAGGCAGGCTTTACCTTCTTCATGTCATCTGAGACTATCCTCAGAGGTACAGTAAATGAGAGGGTGGGAGCATGGTGGGTTATTCAAGTCCAGCCTAAAATTCCCATAGCTTCTAAGGAGAGAAAAGAAGGCAGGCAGGATTTTTCTTTACGTTTCCTTACTTAATGATCTCAAACTTACTTGAAGGCATGGGATAGCATTGTTATTGGCTGTTCCAAAAGATAAATCATTCCACACTTGATATCAATCCAAGCAAGTCTACCATACATCTTCGTTTAGAGGAAATGACTTCCCAATGATTTCATTATTTGCCATTGCAGCTTTAAATCAAGGGCTGCTTCTGCTCAGAAGGGAATTAAGGGCACACATTGAGCTTACTAATAAAACAGTTAATTGCCAAGAATGATGGCAACAAACTTGACCACAGAGGAAAGAAGAGGAAAACATGGAAGTTAAACATTTTAAAACCTGTAATTGCATGAAGAACAGTTCCTCATGTTTAACTGAGGATACCTGATTTGAAGTACCAATAGAACATCTTCATGAAGTTGAAAGAAAATACAGACCTTCTCCAACATGGTAAAGCACAGTAATTATACCATAGATGGTAGAGAAACAAGAAATTACATCTCACCAGTGAGACTTATATAGATACTATAAACAGGTTAAATTTCTCATTCTTCCTCACCTATTAATTGTGTGACTATACCTTCCCATCGTTCCACAGGACTCAAAATACTAGTTTAAGAAACCTGGATATATCATAAAGAGTTTTTGACAATACAACAAGGCACTGATTTCATCATGATCTGCTTCTTGTATACGCTTGTCAAAATCAATTATCAATAAAAGTTAGGAAGACTAAAAAAGTCAAGGTGGTGAAAATAAGGGAAGATTTTGCTTATGAGATGGATTCATTCTCAACTTGCTTCAGTAGATGCAGGACCAGCCCCTATTTCAAAAGATCTTTTGCATCATAATATTGAACCAGTTACACACATAGTAGTAAAAAAAAAAAAGCAAACTGATTTTTCTTAAATGATTTGCAGCACCATCTAGAAGAATGCAAACATTCATAGTGTATGTTCCCAAGACATATCAGAATGGTAAACCCAGATCTCCAGCAGCCCCACGTCCGTTTCTCCTCATCTTGCAGCATGTTACTTTTTTGCTGATAAAAGAAAATTAGCAATACAATTATTAGATCAACACTGTATTTCCTATATAATTTCTATCCTGTACTGTTTCAACAGAGGAAGTGGTAGGAACCCTCTAAATGGTAGACTACTCAACTACATATTCTCTGCCTCAGCCAACCTGTAGGGCCAGCCACTAATGCACAGTTGGTACAGTTCTCCCCAAATTTATATCTAAGACCTCCCTGCAGAACTGTTCTTGAGACCTCTGCAGTGCCCATGACACACACTGTATCCTCCTTTGATCCCCCCCAGAAGAGATAGTCCCGTGAAGCCTGTATAGGAATCCACGTAAGGGGAATAACACAAGGAGGGACAAGGCAATAACAGATGTGGATAAAAGGTTCTTGAACCCACAGAGCCTGCTCTGCACCCCTGATTAGACAGCTTCCTTTGACACAGAACTTGCTGCATTTAAGACCACTGATAGAAAGACAGATTGAAAGCAAGGTTAAATCTGCAAGAGTCAGTAACTTTACCTTCCAACCTCACCTTATAAATTCTAAACTATTTTTATGTTTTTGAAATTTTACGCAAATTCCCTTTTCTATTGCAGTAGAAGCAAGGGCGACAAAAGGGAGAAAAAGATACTGGCATCTTCTGAAAACATTACATTCAATTCTCCACATAGGTGTCTATCCAGCTGCTGAACACAGCATCGTGCATCAACAGACTCCAATTTAATCTTTATTCAATGCCTAACCAATGAAGCAGACTAAGACCACAATGTGCAGCTTCTTGGTTAAAGCATGCAGAGAGCTGCAATATCCAGTCATCAGAGAACTGAAGAGTGGAAACAGAGTCCCACTAAAGCTGTCACTGAAACACAATATATTAGGTGTTATCATAACTGGAGTGCACCTCAAGAAAGAGAGTTTCATTTTCTATGTGTGTACCATCTGGCAAACTCACATCCTGGTGAATTAATATGGTGTTAAAGAAGGTGTTATGAGGCTTCTTTATCTGAACCTATCCACATAAAATTCATTTACAAAGCCATCTGAAACAAATTTGTCTGTTAGATACGCTGCACACAGACATTTCAGTTGTGGCAATGAACAGTTTGTCCGTACCCAAGCTAGCACGAATGGAAAAACATTCCATCTACGAAAGTTGCATTCCTGGCAAAAGAAAAGTATCAAGCTTGTCTTTACTAAAAGGAATCATTTCTACTTCTTTTCCTTACATTTCATCTGTTCTAATTCTCTGTTTCAGAGAACAACACAAAAGAAGCCAAGTATTTATTTTCTACCTACTATGCACAGTTACAATACATTACATGAAAGTTCAATAATGTTAAAAATTGCCCTCAATTAAATATTAGCCTACAGATGCTGATACAATTGTATCTTCAAATTAATCTTATCACAGCGCACTGAGTGCAGCTGGGATGGAGTTAGCTTTCTTCACAGCAGCCCATATGGTGATGGGTTTTGGATCTGTAGCTAAACCAGTGTTGATAACTCACCAGTGTTTTAGTTGTAGTTGAGCAGTGATTGAATAAGTGCCAAGGCCTCCTCTGTTTCCCACTCTACCCCTTCACAGTGAGTGGGGTGGGCAAGAGGCTGGGAGGGGACACAACTGGGACAGTTGACCCCGCCTACTAGCAAAAGGAATAGCCCAGACCACAGAACATCATGCTTTGCGATAAAACTGGAGGGCAGCCTGCCCAAGGTAGCCATTGCTCGTCATCAGTCTGCCTGTAGGAGGTGATGAGTGGTTCCCTTTGCATCCCTTCTTTGTTTTTCTCTTCCCGATTGGTAAATCAGCATTTCTTTCCGATTTGTATTTTGGTTGGGCTTTTGTGATGAGATACAAAAAGCCATGGAAATTACTGTATTGTGAACTGGGCTGCACTGTGAAAGAAACTCAAAGGGCAGCTGAACACAAGTGTCTCTTACCAACTCCTTCAGAAATAGGGCCATGCCCTAGGAAGACAGAGAACATCCATTTTAGGAAACAAAATCTGTAATTTAAATTAGAGGAGGCAACAGCTCATCAGCAGACAGACCAAGTAGGACTGCTGCAGTTCAGCAGTCACAGCACAAGCTCTGCTAGGCACACATCACACTAAATGCAATGAAGAACTGCCTTCAGACAAGCCTTATCAAGTAATTTTTCAAATCACAACACCTTGAGACAAGCTTCCAACTGTTTCTAGTATTCTTCTAGCTGAAGCTTCCCAAGTGAGTGAGAACGAAAATTCAGTTTCCTTCCCAGCTCTGTCGCTGATTCGATCTAGACATAAATTGAAATCCATCAGACCACAACCAATTAGCAGACCAAGTGTGCACTTCCACAGCCACAATGCTGAGCACTACACCACCTCCTTGTGCAAGTGTGCAACTGTTTGGGGAGGTTTTCAGTCTCTGCTTGGCTACTGCTAACTGTAAGTTCCCCAGAACACTGTACAATTCCCATTGATGTAATTTTTAAAGCCAGAAGTATCAGTAAAGTAACATTCTGCTCTCCGAAAATGAAGAAATTAGTTTTCTTTAGTGACACACAGTTTGAATTTTAAAAAATAAATTTGTTTTCATTATAACAAAAATTTTAGTAAACAATTTTAATAAACCTAAAAAACCAACCAATCAAAAAAAATCAGTCAACTAAAGATCACCAAACATTAGCTCATAACATCACCTGTTATCTCATAACACACAATTATGTCACATCCTGATTTTGGGGAGTTAGTACTTTTACATACACTAATGTGTAGGTAAAAACAAAGGCCAACAGAGTCCCAGTATCTCTTCCATGCCTGCTTGTCCTCCAGTTCACCTTGCTTATTCAGTTTCTGTCTTGAACGGATTACTGTGTATTTTATACAGTGCCATAATCTTGCATAGACCCTCCAGGCTCCATTAAAAAATAAACACATTGATAATAATAAAATGTCAAGTTATATCAGATTCAGAACATGTCTTTACCTGAGCAGTTTTTAAACCTCTTCCAAACAGGATTTAAATATTTTATTTATTTATATAGATATATATGGTACATGTATGTATGGGTATATATGTATATATATGTGTGTGTATATAGATACATACCATACAGGTTTTATACATATATATAATTTTATAAATATTTTATAGTACAACTTACAAATTTTACATATATGCTTCATGTATACTTTAAAGTATATAATGGTGACTGGTCACCTGCTTCCTCCTGACTGTTAAATCCATTTCTCTGTAATAAAGTGATCCTTTTCCAAAGGAAAAACACTGAGGGTACCAGAAGGAGAAAGCGATGGAAAAGTCCAAGAGAAGAGGAGGGAAACAGCAACACTGACCATGATTGCCAGCCACAACAGCTGGAGCAGGAGTAGAGGCCCACGTAGACCTGTAGACCACGTTCCAATAGAACAGCAGAAAAAAGTCCAAAATGGACCATTCCAGAAGGGAGATTGTGCCTTGTTAACTTCCCCATCAATCTTATTGCCTCCGCTACCAACTTGCTGCTTCATAAACCACAACTGAGGGACTAAAATGATGTATTTGTGGACTTTGTGGTGTTGTATAAGCTTATAACTCAGTAGACTTTATGACTGCAAGTCATTTGTATCGATTTATTTACTTCATTACTGAGGGGAAGATTAAATTCTGCATTGATGGAGAATCAAATTGAAGAAGGAACAGCTGATTAGACATTTTAAAATCACATTTTAAAGTGAAGTTTTCTAATGATGTACCCAAAATTAAATACCAAGAGCACAGACAATCCAAATCTATAGTTAGAAACTTAAATCACTGATCTTATTTGTAGATGAACAAGTTATTCAGCAGCTTTTATAAACTGTAGCCATACCTCCCTACTTGAAAGCTTTACAAGACCTGCTAACTTCATTATGAAAATTCTTTAATTGCATAACTGACTTCGCAAATTTTTACTCCTGGGCTTTGAAGGAACTGTGCTAAAGGAGACCAACAGTTTTCTAGAAACACAGCTGAATACTCAGTCAGGGAAGTCCCTTCCTACTAGCTAGTGCACACAATGCAGCAAATATTGTGCCTTTGAAATTTAAACCATTTTGTCATTTTCCTATGATGTAGCTTCTCCAGCAGCACACTTGAATAATTGTCATTATAGCAATAATTTGACAAGTATGAAACAACATGGTCTTTAAGTAAGAAATTAATATTCCTGAAGAAATGTAAATATTTGATTTTAATGTACAAAAATTAACAAAAGAAACTGGAAAAAGAACCAAGCCTATGAGTAATAATACTCACCATCCTTCTGTTGGGCATCTCAAAGTACTACAAAAAGATAAATAAGCATTATTTTCCTAATTTATCTATGGGGAAAGTTGAGAGCAAATTGCTGAAGGCAATTGAGCCAAAGACATAACTAAGGAGCAAAGCAGAGGTTCCTTAGTCCCACTCCAGTACTCTGCTATTGCACCACACCTTATCATGCAAATCATTACAGAAACGACAAGAAATCCACTCTCCTGTTGACCTCCCCAACATCACCCTTCCTTTGGTGGCTTTCTACAAACCACTTCCAACCTACCTTCCCCTTTTGGATAACTCGGCCACCTGGCAAGGCCTGCAAGGGCTGCCTCGAGCATCCCAGCCAGCACCAAGCCCAGGATAGACCGCAAGTGCCTGGACCTCTGGACGGCTGCAGCACTGGATGCAGCCTCTGTAAAGATCACCAGGCGACCACAGCGGGAGGGACGGCACAGCGGGAGGAGGCACAAGGGAGGATCTCCTGAGAGACTGAAGTTCTCAGCAGGGCTGAGTCAGCTCTATTGCTACCTCGTGAAGATCCAGGAATGGACATAACCAAGCATGATGTCAGCACTCACAGAAAATGATCTGTCATATCAACCTAATGGAGCCTGAATCTTTAATGTGGTATTGATTCTGCTAATGTTCCTTCATGCTGTCAACTGCAAGCAAAATACCTCTTTATTACACAGTAAACTACACTCAGGGTCATGCAGTACCATAGCTAATATCAGTATGGATAAGCCTTTGGTTTGGTTTGTTTTTCCAAGCAACTCGAGGTGTTTGAAATTCTGCATTCAGAGGCAGTCACTAACATTATTAGCACTAAGAGGAAAACAGGTCATGCCTAATTCCAGTCACTGCGTATTACATCATCTAAGGAAAAGACATCTCAATGTAGCAGGCAAGTCCTAAGCAACCAGGCAAGGCTGCCAGCACCGCAGAAGTTACAGACCAAGATGCTGCAGCACTAAATCAATATTTCAGTGCTCAGTGCTCATTTCAAAGGCTCGTGTGGTCAGAGGTTCTGTTCTTTTTTCCATCCCTTCTCACTACACAAGTCAAATACATTTTTTTTCCCAAAAATGGCTAAAAGTATGCCCACTGTATTTAAGTGTCAGGGTTGCCTGCTTTAAATCATATGCTGAACATTCATCATCTCCCACTGATTTCAGGAGAGCTGTATTATTTCTGTCACCAAGCTGCAGACACTGGAATCTCAGAACTGATTGGAGTGACCAGGGAAAGGTGGCAAAAGGTTTCTAGACTCCTTCACTCAATCCCAAACAACTTCTTGCTCTTTTCTTCTCCGCCTGTAGGGCAGTGACAAATTCTGGTCCCTTTCTTTCCTTTCCTCAAATCACAGCCAGCTCTGACCTGCCATCTCACTTTTGCTTGTATCATGATTAATAGAATCATGTTTCTGATAAGGAAAAGAGAAGTAACAAGCATTTTATTTTATTTTTTTGAGGGGTGTGTGTGCAACCCTACCAGGTATCTAAAGAACTGTCTTTTGTCCAGATTTTGAAAATTGCAACATTTGTGATTATTCATCATCTCTGCCTTTTATACCATAACTGCAGACAGCTGAGCTCATTAAGCAGAAAACACTGTGGATAATCCTGTACCCCTCCAGTTTGATGTATTTGAGGCTATTCCCCTCTTCCTTCCCCATGTTTGACACACACTACCCTCTCATTGACTTCCTATGCAGACAGCAGGGACCTCAGCAGGTTTGGGAAGCTGACACAATGAGAAAAACTGTAGCAACGCACCTTTGGTCCATCTACCCCTTTTCTCCAAATCCAGAGCTGGGCCTCGAGCAGGATCCCACTTTAAGAAGTAGTTGCCCCATTTTTGAAACACTGAAAAAATCTTCATCCTGCAGACAGCTGTGAAAACTCCTGTCATGAATAAATTATGAAATGCCTCTCAGAAAGCGTTATAACTATAGTTAGAATATATGAAATGAGACCCCCATCTGTCAGATTCACAAAGCCGGGAACTTCATGTAGAAACCATACAACTTTCCTTCAGATAAAACCCTCCTGCCAAATCTGTATCTTTTGTAAAATAGTAACTTATCTTGTCCTCTGGCTCGGAACACATTTTTGGATGATGCCCCACTACAAATAAGAATTGCTTTGTTTAGTTTGCACTTTATCCAGCTGCAAACAGTTAAAAATCTGAGGGGAAAAAAAGTAATCATTATTTGTTAGTAAAGGGACCTCTGCCAGATGACCAAAATTAAGGATGCAGTGGATTAAATACATTTCACTTCTGAGGGAAGTTAACTGTGCAAACATAGTTCTATTAGAAATTAAATATCCATAAAAAGCAATGCCATTCATAAGCAGACCTATTTTCTTCAGAAATATTAATGCAGAAAAATAATTTTAAGATTAATCGTCAAGTGCAGTCAAGCTTTAACATGTATTCATGTATAGGATATGGATTTTGTATTATCACAGGGAAGTTTTTTCAGGATCTTTTGTTTGTTGGATTTTTTTTTAAAGATGGCAAATGCTCGCAAGCAAAGACAGCCTTATGGACATCAGATCTTCACTGATCCCAGGAATTTCCACTTTAAAGTAGTAACATTGGTACTCTCCACTTTAGGAAACAGATTTAAAAAAATATCTACTTTGCTGTTTAAACACTATATGAATAGCTACATTATCACTGAACTGAAGATGCTATAAGGGAATATTTATATAAAAAAAGTTTATGCTGCAAGCATAAGGCCTGCAATACTATTTATGACAACCACATTTTTTTGTGATGTTTAGAAAAAAATTTATTTTATTGAACCATTTTACTAATTACTTTATTATTACTGATTACTTAACATGCAATTTTTTTTTCCCAGAAATAAGCATCCTAAAGCACACACAAAAATTTGCAAAATACCATCTCCGCTTCCAAATACTTAAAATCTGAGGTCACCTTAAAATGGTTTAGTGCTTTGATTTATGTTGGGTTTTTTTCATGTCTGTATAGGAGATAATACCAGGGAATTCTTGGATGCACTCTACCTTTTCATTTCAGTTAGGTCAGTTAGATCTGTTCCTGTTTTGTTTCACAACTCAGGTGTTTCAAAAGAATCTCTTCCTTTTTTTCACTGAAGTGAGCATAGGAAAAGAAGAACAACTGAAGTCTATTGTACAAAAGTTTGTCTGGGTCATTACAGAGCCGGAAAACCTACAGGTCAAAGAATTCACTCATCATAAAACAAGAACTTTCAAGAAAATGCTCTAAACAGTTTCTATCTTTCACGATTTATGAAGCCGAGTGACAGTGCTTCTATGGCAAAGGAAGTTTAAATGTAATTAAAACCAAATGAACACCTACTGCAGTATCAGTCTTCAGTCTTGCTCTTTAATTCCTCAGAGATATCATCATTTCCAACCTTCCTGGCACCTTTCAAGCTTAATTACATATGAAAATAAACAAGTCCTTCCCACCCTCTCCATGAACAGTAATGACACTACAGAAGCCAACCAAGCAGGCAAGGAACTTATTCTCTAAAGCCCACAGGATTAGCTCTGCGAGGGCAAGGGTTTTAGTGCCACCCAGGCACTACGTGAACAGCTACTCTAGCTGCTTCAGCTCCCAACAGGTATGGTCCTGTTCCTGACAGCAGCATCCCCTCAAGTTATTACACTATGGTTAACAGTTTAAGCTATGAGCTTCACCAAACTGTGGTCATGCAGAGTGCTGATGAAGGAGATTTCCATCCAGCATGTGAAGGAGCATAACAGGATTTGGGTAGCTCCTGCCACACAGTCCCTCGATATTTTTTTCCCCCCTTTTACATGCAATCACAAGATAAAAAATACAAAAAAAAAACCAAAAAAATCCCAAATTGAACAGGAAACAAAAGAGCAAAACCTGAAAACATTTCTAGTAGTTTTGCAGGACAGCTGAAAAGGAACAAAAGAGCTTGCACAGGCAGAAATGTAAGCAGCGTAATTCAATCAAGATGTACTTTGCGGGACAAGTAATGGATTTCAGGGCACCTTGCAGCATTAAGGGAGCCTTCATATTCCAGCTCAACAATGTAAATAGCTTCATAGACTTTTGCCATGGATAAGAGTCGATAAAAGAAATTTAATTAACCATGCTAGGTCAATTAAATATACACAAAATGAGACTAAGAATTAGTGAAAAAATTCTACAAAGCTGATTATATGTTCAGCATTAGCTACTAAGAATACTAATTACTGTAATGATTATTTTAAACAGACAATATTTTGTTCTGTAGGTCTTCATTATTAGATATTATCTTTAATTAAAAATCGTCAGCAATTTTACAATTCTTTAAACTAAAGTTATGCTTTTTGAAGAAATACGGATTATTTTTTAAAAAAGATATTACAGTGATTAGATATGCTCAAAAATAGGATTTTAAGTTATCCATTTTGCACATGCACATACATACCCTGCACAGACCAGTTTCCAGTACCTTAAATCCTTAGGGACCAAAACCACCAACTCTCATATGCCACAGGAAGAGAACAGGAGAGATTAAAGGCATTGATCAGGAAAGAAAGAGGAAGATCCACCAACAGGAACAGACTTTTACTACACGTTTGAGGTAAGACAATATGCTTTCAAGGCTGGACTGGAAAATGCTTTCCTATAAAAAACCCCACAACTTCATAGATTACCATTCCTAATTAGCAGTTGGCAATATTTGCATTTTTAAAGCTGCTTCTCACACTCCTAAGTGTGCGTTAACGGAGCACGGACTTTTTGACCACTATCAGGTTCAGCATATCATGCAACTTTTCTTTCAGCTAACCAGAAAGCCTCCATCATCCGCTACTCATCCTCAGATGAGCCCCCCTCTGTTTCTCAGCCACTTCACTCCTTCAGCCAAGAGGGCTATGAACATTTTACACTCCTTATCCCATCTGCTGCCGAGAGGTTACCCCAGGCAGTGGGGAACGTTGACCTATTTTGTAAGAAGTGAATGGCCTGTCTCTTCCTATATTTCCTGGTACCAGCCTTATTCTTCTGTTCTGCCCTGTAAGCACCCAAAATAGAAATAAAGAGTCCCGCTCTTCAAACGTTTGCTGGGCCACATTCTCAATGGAAAAACATAAAAGATTCCTAAAGAAGCCTTCCTGAGGTTTCTGAGCCCTCTGGCAATACAGGCAGGACAACGTATCTGCAGCCTAACCTAGAAGTGACTTTTTTTTTTTTTAATTCCTATTGTAAAACTGCTGCAAAACCCCATAATTAAATGTAATTTGGCTAGTAACTTAAATATATTATTTGCTAATGCAAGTTAATCTATTAGCTAACAGGATCACATACGTATGAAACCTGTGATTTTATACCAGTTTCCAAAAAGCGAAGTAATTTTGATTGAACAAATGCAACTTTTTTGCAAAAATTAGGTGCGCGTGCTTTCGACGAGCTGGCCCAGGTGCACACAACTTGACAATCTAAGCCAAGCACATCTGCTTCCACAAACAGCCTTCCCTGGTCCTCTTTCTCACCACCCATTTCCACTTCCAGACTCCCATCAGCACTAGGATACACACAACTGAGCTGGCTGCCAGATCAGGGATCCAAGAAAGCCAATCCACTACACAGCTCCAAACAAAACAGCATTTAATTCACTTTTCAGTCACCAATGAGCCTGTTTACTCTGTTGAGCTCGCTCTAGGTCAACATGTGTGATCTAGCATCCTACCTGCTTTACCTACAGCAAAGCAAAGCTCTAGCCTGCTTCTTTCAAGTCAGCAGCTCTAAAAGCAGCCCTAGAAACATAAGAAATAAAGAGAGGATTTATTCATAAATACTATTAAAAAAACCTAAATCTATAGAATATTTGTGTAATTTACAGGTATTTATCCATACATACATTTGTTTTCTATTTTCAGTGAGTTATGAAAGGCTGTAGAAGCCAGGCAAAAGCCCACCTACGCTCTCAATCAGCCAGCAACTGCAGAGCCCAGGGGAAGGTGCTCATAAGGAAGCAAAGCATGCACCAAGACATCCTCAGAATATTTGCTAGCTTGCACATCTGGGACTTCCTGAGTCAGAAATCCCATATTCCTATTTAACAGCCTTCATCATGGCTGGATGGCCGAGCACAAAGAGTGGTAGTAAATGGAGTCACATCCATTTGGCAACTGGTCACCAGTGGTGTTACCCAGGGCTCTGTACTGGGACCAGTTCTGTTCAATATCTTTTCGATGCCTTCATCCAGGTCATCAATATGCACCATCAGTAAATTTGTGGATGACACTAAGTTGGGTGGGAGTGTTGATCTGCCTGAGGGTAGGAAGGGCAGCTATAGAGGGACCTGGAGAGGCTCCAGCAATGGCCCGAAGCCAATTATATGAGCTTCAACAAGGCCAAGTGCCAGGTCCTGCACCTGGGCCATGACAGCCCCATGCAACGGTACAGGCTTGGGGGAGAGTGGCTGGAGAGCTGCCTGGCAGAAAAGGATCTGGGGGTGCTGGTAGACAGCTGGCTGGATATGAGCCACCAATGTGCCCAGGTGGCCAAGAGGGCAAATGGCATCCTGGCATGCATCAAAAGTAGTGTGACCAGCAGGACTAGGGAAGTGGTTGTCCCCCTGTACTCAGCATGGGTGAGGCTGCACCTGGAATACTTCGTTCAGTTCTGGGCCCCTCACTTCAAAAAAGACATTGAGGGGCTGGAGCGGGTCCAGAGAAGGGCAACCAAACTGGTGAAGGGCCTGGAGCACAGGGCTTATGAGAAGCGGCTGATGGAGCTGGCGTTGTTTAGTCTGGAGAAAAGGAAGCTGAGGAGAGACCTTATTGCTCTCTACATCTACCTGAAAGGACGTTGTAGTGAGGTGGGTGTTGGTCTCCTCTCCCAAGTAACAAGCAATAGAATAAGAGGGAATGGCCTCAAATTGCACAGGGGAAGTTCAGGCTGGATCTTAGGAAAAGGTTTTTTATTGAAAGGGTGGTCAGGCATTGGAACAGGCTGCCTAGGGAAGTGGTGGAGTCACCATCCCTGGTGGTGTTCAAAAAACATTTGGACATGGCCCTTGGGGACATGGTTTCGTGGTGGACTTGGCAGTCCTGGGTTGATGGTTGGACTCTATGATCTTGCAGGTCTTTTCCAACCAGAGTGATTCTATGATTCTAATAGATATTTCTGAAATCCATTCTGTCATTTTGTGAACCAATGCAGTGAAGTGCCTCATGACAAGTTCCACAGCTTAACTATGTAGTGCAGAAAAGGATTTTTTTCAGGTACTTTGAACCTGTAGCCGAACAGTTATGCTTGATGCTGGTAGCTCTTCTGCTGGAGGATACATTGTTCTACTTTCAGAAGTCACTCTGTGCCTTTAATCACCCTCATTGATCTTGTCCATATATACTCGAGTTAGGCTGTATCATTTTAGAAATGGTGGACCATAGGAAAAGGAGGCCAGAATGGCACACAGTATTCAAGACATGGGTGCACCACTGCCCTACATAGGACCACTGTAAAGTTTGCTGCTGGTTCCACATTCCTTCCCTACTAACTCTTTCCATTTCATTTCATCTGGGGGAGGGGAGAGAGGGTTGACCACTACTGAGAGGTTGTTTTAGTAAGAATGACTTTTATAGCCTTAAGAACACCACTTCTGAAGGGAAACTGGCAGCTCAAATCAATACATTGATTTTCATTTGCCCTTATACTGCGCAGCTGCTCAAACTCATAAAGCCTTTCTGCTATTTTTCAGCTGGGTCTCAGTCTGACTACCTGAATAACTAAGTATCATCAGCAACTTGATCACTTCACTGTTCACTGTCTTTTCCAAGTTATTCATCAATATATCGAGCAGCACAGGCTCCAGCAGAGATCTCTGCAATAGTTTATTGGTGCTTTATTTTCACCGTGAGATTTGTCCATTTTACTGATACCTGCACTTTGTAATTTTTCATCCATTATTAATCCATATGATGACTTATCTTTCTGGTCCATTATAGTGTTGAATTTTTTTATTACTTTTTTAAATGAAGAGTGGTGGGGGATTTTGTCAAACATGTACAGAAAAAAAAAGTATATGACTTTACCTGGGAGTCATCTTTGTTCACATGTTCATCATGTGCTTCAAAGAACTCCAATAAATAAATGAGGTAAAACTTGTCACAAAAGCCATACTGACTATTCTGCTACACATCATGCTTACCCAAAAGTTAATTCTATACTTGAAAGTAACCTTCCCTGGAAACTCTGCCTCCTCTCTGCCCTTTACCATCCTTTCAGTCTTCTAGTGTATAATCACATTAAAGTGAATGGTTACTTATCACACGTAGCTTCTCTGTCCTTTGATGCACACCACATCCTAGCAATGACTTGTTATCTATTTTACTTTTTTGTTCCTCCAGACACTACTTCTGCAGACACTGAGACAAATCCTTTGGTACCCCCCTTCCCTTACAGAGGAGGATTGTGGCACGTCAATCTCCAACATTCTCTACTGGGAAGGCAAAAGTAAAAAATAATTTTATTTTAATAATGCAACTATTGTCTCTGAATGCTTTTTTAAAAAGTACAACACCCCCTCACACCACAGTGGTCAGTTGGTGCTGGGGGGAAGGGGGGGCGTGTTGAGAGGTGGGGTAGTGATAGTATTCTATATTCCCATGTATTTCCAAAGAAAATACTGTATATTTATTTATACTTTTTACAAGTTTACAAATCTGATCTGCTAGGTTTCTGTTACTTCTTACTTCCCCATTTGGATCAAACTTTCACTTTTTAAAGGAGTCTTCGGGGTTAGTTTTGGTTTGTTGTGGTTTTTGTGTTTTGGTTTTATTCAAGTTTTTTCATTACAATACCTGCTTTTTGCTTGCTATAACACCACACTGTTTTCACAGTATATATACAGAATATACTGTTTTCCTTGGAGTCTCCGATGCAATGTCTTTAAACCACTACAAAGTTTTGACCCTCAACTAGCCTTTCAGTGCTTGTTTAATAAAACAATCAAACAAAACAACCAAACCCCAAACAAACCCACACAACTAACATACACACTCTTTTTCTGCTCTCTCAGTAGTGTTGCCCTTAGCTTCTGGGAAGGCATCTTCTGGCTTTTGTTGCCCCTGCAGAGATGCTGAATTTATGCATGCTGTGGTTACTACCACAGGGCAGCTTCCCTACTGTGACGTTTCGAAACTGCTCTGCATGCTCATGAACCAGGTGCTGCCTGTCCCCTCAGGAATCCCCTCGCTAGCTCACCCATGAAGCTGCCACTGACAATGTCTAAAACTTAGTTTCAGTATCCCACCCCAGTATGACAGGTACCCAATGCAGACAGACATTAAAGGTACACAACATGGCTGTTGTACCTCATCCCTCTCCCATCTTCCTCTGTAGCAGTGTTGGTGTAACACACCAATGGCAATAATACAGTCTTACTGCCATTTTTTTTCTATGCCTAAACTCACTGGGATTTTACGTTATTCATGGCAGGCTACTGATCTCACTTGACTTTAAGCTTCAGCATCCAGAACAGTTTTTCTGTCAGCTCAGCCTACTCTCTCTTTCTCTGTACTTTGATACTGCATTATCCCAGCATTTGTCATCCTCCTACTACATTTCAGATGCATATTATGTCAATATCCTCTTTTAAAGACAAGCATTTAGTTCTGCATTTTACTACTTAGGTTTCTGGTATTAGTGCAGAAATGTCTACACCATGTTTTGGTTTTATTTTCCTCTGTGCATGTTTAATTAGCACTCCATTTGGTTCCACTCTTCCCTTCTATTTCCTACCTAATTATTGCTAAGGGACAAAAGAGGACTCACAGAGTGTGGCATAGGAGTTACTGCCTAAATTTTGTTTCCAGAACCTCTGAATTCACTGTGTCAAGGATACAGGCAAGAGACCTTGACAACCGAGTCTTCTCCTTCTCTTCTTAAGAACCTGTCCAAACACCTTGTGATACCCACTGTCACACCAACACCCATCAAACAAGTCATTGGGTAGTCCTTCCTTGAATAAATTAATATTCCTCATAAATTAATATTTCCTCCTATTTCAAAAGGCCTAAGAAGATATTTTCACTGCAATGGGACACGTTAGAAGGAGAAGGACTCACTATTACACTCAATTTCCTCACCATCATGTCACTGCCCTCCCACTATTAGACCAGGGCCGCTACTTTAGAGACAGGGGTGGCCCTGCTTGGTCCCTGGCATGCTCCTCTGAGTTTCTCTGCCTCATTTCCCCTTCCTCAGCAACATCACCATGACTCAGCTAAAAACAGATCTGCCATGTAACAGGGGTGTCAGTGAGCCCCTTCATTCCCCCGCATTTCTTCAGTTTAACCACCCTCTGCTCAGATTAGCTTTGCCTCTAAGCCATTCTTGAAGGCAAAGATAAACTATGTTTTAGAAACCCAGAGCAGGAAGTTGAGAACCTACTTCTCACTTGGTGGGTTTCTGCCTGCATTTTATTTATTTGAGGGGATCATTTGTAGTTTAGTTTGCATCTTTGTGGTCCTTCTAACTACATTTTTCATGTTTCATTGATAATGCTGGGGAGTGAGAATTTATTGGCCTCTGACCATGCATTCATCTAACCTTCTAGCTGGATTATAATTCCGAGATGCAGAATTACCTGTCTCTCAGATGCTGGGAAGAAGAATAACAAATACAACTGTACCGATATCATCTCCACAGGTTACCTAGGTTCACTTAATAATACAATCCTGCTAGAGGCAGGCATCACATTTCCCACAGCTGGAAGACTAGGATGTAGATACTTGGCTCCTCTGGCTTGGGACCATGAAAAGATTCATTGTCACCATTTCCTTGAGCTGACTCAGACTCCCTTCACAGACTCAGATTTGAGCAAGATTCTCATCTCTTAATACAAAGCTGCTTTTTTTCCTGTCCCTCCTCCTCTCCCTTTCCTGCATCAAGACGTGGGAATTTGGTGGCAGTGTTTTACCCAGATGAATATACTCAGGGAAGACTTCTCACTGTTTCAGAGAAGCTGGAAAGCACTAACTTGAAAGAGATTAAATATCCCTACTTTTGCTTGGCAGCTGCTACTCTTAAATCTCTGATGACACCCTATGTCGAATCTTTCACAAAAATGATAGTGGCATTCCATCTCTGTGAACAACATAAAACCACCCTAAAAATATACAGTAACATATCTTTCATGAGCAATTCAGAGGAGCAACACACAGAAAAAGCTGAGCTGCTACAGGAGAAGCCACAGTCCCTCCACTAGCACCAGCGCTTCAGGGAATACACATGGGAGCTGGACTTCATTTCACCACCACTGCGCTTCTTTCTCTGCAACTCCTGCACTGCAATGGTGCTGTCATTAAGGAAGGATTCCAGATCTATATATGTATTTTGGAGTGCAGGGGGGAAGCCCATATATAAAAGCCCAGAAAGTTAATGTAAAGGAAGCTTTGCAAACAGTTCTTACTGACATTACCAAAGAACTAAATTATTCATGTTACTCGGGGCAGAAAGAGGTACTGACACAGGTAATTGCTTGGATGAGAAGCTTTCCAATCTCCACTAGCTACACCAGACTTCTACTTTGAAAAATATGCAACTCTTTGATAGATGTTACATGAAGCGATTACTGATCTACTTTACATCTAAATTGCTTAGAATTAAATTGTTTTTAATTCCTCAAAGACTCTTCCTGTCTGCCTATCTGATAAAAAAAGCAGTTTGCCAGTTGTTCGAGTTCCTTTCTTCATCTCTGATATTCAATAATATTCCTCCAGGTATCAGCAGATACAAGCATACTGAAGGCGAAGTTTCCTTATTGATTTATCTCAGACCTCTGATCCAATAAGCCATTTATCACTGCCATACGGATGGTCACAAATACATTTAGCATAACGTGTTAAACACAAAGGCTATAAGAGGATTGAACCACGTTTTCCACAGGGCTTCTGCTCAACCTGCTATAACACAAGAGCACAGCCTTCACCTGTGTAACAACCGTAATCCAGTTGCATCTACACTTTTCCACAAAGGAAGAAGTTGCAGGCACAGTACCAGACACTTTTTAAAAAAAATTGATTTTCAGTCAAATGGAATAAAGTGTCTTGGTAAGACGCTTCCAAAGTTACCCTAACCTCACTTTTCCTGGAGCCTATATTTTTCAGATTGTTTGGAAAATCTAGGAATGGTCTTATGAAATTGAAGACTGCCAATAATTTACATTTATTTGTGCCAGAGGTGTAAACCACTGGAACCTAAAGATCTCTCTTCTTGTCACCTCTGTAAAAAAACAGAAGATGGACTACAACTTGCTCTCTGTCCATGATTTATTCACATACTTGTAAGCAAGAACGTTTTCTTCTGGATCCTAAAATTTTATTTTTAAAAGTCTCTATCCAGACCAGCCCTGGGGTTCCCCACTAAACTAGATATCTACGCATAAAGTAGATCATCCACTTTGTTGACAGACATCATAAGAAGTGTAACAGAAGTCAAAATAAACTCTTCAGATCTTCAAATACTCAGTGCCCTTAGAATGCCCAAAAATCATCCTGCAATAATCCAAACATGCACATCTTGGATGGATTAGTCACACTGGTGTACTTCAGATTTAACATAAAATTAGATTCTCTCGTCTCGGTTCCCTATAACATCTCCTGTCTTTTAGTTTAAAATACCAGCGTACATCAAACCTTAAAATCCAAAGGCTTGAAAAGTTGCAGATACTCGGATTTAGACAGCAACCTACATCTCAGAGTGCCATCACCCCTAAAGCTCCTGCCTCTTTTTTTGATGGACACTTACCACGTTTCAGTTCGGCAAAGCAATCTCTTTCCCAAGAAGAACAAAGTGCAGACACACAGAACAGCCTATCCAAAAAATGTTGTTTATTTTATAAACCTAACAACAGCAATAAAAAAAATATATCACTAGCTGCAAAGGCATATTCTACGAAAAATAACGGAAGATGGAGACATAAATGCTGGCTTTTAAATGGCTCAGTACCTTAGGGAATTTGCAGGGGGGGAGCAGGGAGGAAAGCTCAGGAAGTTTTAATTGTTGCTAGCTGGACCACTACAACAGAAAGAAGATCTCACTGTGTGCTAGATGTTATTTAGAAAAACAAAACTACAGATTCCTATGCTTTATTATAAGTTATCACAAGATAGATATAGGCAGACAAGGAGAATAAAGCAACAACAAATTATATTTCTTCCAAGAAGGATCATCAAGAACGATTTTTAAATCTTCATATTTAGAACAATGATGTTGTTTTCTTACTACTTATGCCCATAATTCTCCTCACTGCATACATCAACACCTGATTTCAAACACACTGATCTTGTCTAAAGCAACCATGGAAGCACCTAAGAGCAAACCACTGTCTTGTAGGAGCTGATGTTTTAGCTATGGGTAGAATAAATTTAGAGTGGAAATCATTTGAAGCAGTAATTTTGGGAGTTTTCTGAGAAGTGTTTCCAAAAGGCAAAGGTTTCACTGACAGCTAGCATTCTGAAAGATTTTCTAAATTTATTTTCTATAATGACTGGGCTATATTATCCCCTCTCTTTCCTTCAGTTAGGTTTGTGGGCTAAGAGCACAAAGGCACTAAAGCAGTAAGCAATCAAAATACCCCTCTATAGCTAGCAAGCATTTCAAGAGATTCTTGGAGGCTTTAAAACTGCTGAGTTTGGCTGGAGGGTGGTTCAGCACCTCAGAGCAATTGCTAAGGAGCATACTGAAGAGGGCTGTAGGACCGGCTGTGCAATTCCAACCACACTTCAGCATCTCAGTCAGCACTCCAGCATTTCCTCCTCAGCACCAGGTGATCACAGGCTCATCTCATTCACACAAAGAAAACCCCAGTTCAGGATGAGATCATGCAATACAAATATCTAGAAGATAAGACCGGGTTCAAATTTTCAGCTTAGCCTTCAGACACTAAGATTTGGTTCTCTTTTTCAAAAATCCTTATCACAAGGTTCCTGCAGCAACCAGGTGTTACTTCCAAACAGCTTTGATTCTCACCTCCAGATCAGGCTGGGAGATAAACATGTAATAACTGTGGGCATAAATAATTATTATCTATCCTTCAGATCAGATATGCAATAAAACATGTTGGAGGGTGACTAGAATTCAAAATATCTAATATGATGATACCTAGCAGTGATGATGAACCATTAATATCTCCCATTAATTTCTGCTACTGTTTAAAAGTCTCCTAAAATAACACACAGTGAAGAATTCCTTATTATAATGGATGATCTTGAAAAATTATCCAGCAATGTAGAACAGCCAAAGCTACTGAACAGAAAGCAATAGAAAACCACAACTAATTCAGATGCCTTCTCTTTGCCCTCCCCTTCCTATTCAATCCTCCAAACTCACCAATCTCCAGATATACTGTTTCAAATCAGTTCAAGGTGCTCACTGATCCTTTTGTCTCCCTGTGTGCCTGTATCATACATTTGTTGGCCTCTGATTTGGTAATGAGCAGCAAGCACCCACCACCCACCCTGCACAAAGACTCCTTTACATTTTTTTACACCCAGGTAAAAACTAGAAAGCAAAAACCTCTGCCTTTTCAGATGAATTTTTTGCCAAACATATTAGCATAGAGACCTGGATTATGAAGCAGCACACAGCCTTTGCTCACAGCCACCCTCCTCAGGGCTTGCAGGGGCCCTGTCCCATCCCTCATCTCTCCTCCTGGGATCCACCAGTTGACCGATCCTGACAGTGACTCTGTCCTGCCTCCCTCTGCCTCGACAGACAAGTTTGTCATAACTGCGGTGACTGCTTTGATGCATACTAGGATTTTACTGTCACCAAATACTCAATAGTTTAACTATTTCTGGCCAGAGTTTTAAAGCACTGACAGGCCAAACGGGGGCTGACCTTTAAATAACTGTGCCTTTAATATATCTAGAAGTACCCACTCTGTTGCTGCAAACAAGTATTTGGCCTACTGGTTTCCTAGCCATATATTCATGGTTTAGGCTTAAGAAGTAGAGCAGCATTTTGTCACTAAAACCAAAGTAAAGACTGAATTTAAAACTAATACCTAAAAAAACCCACACAGCACTTTATACCCTAAGTATTTTAAGTATTTATCCATAATTTTAAACAAACAGGTTTCTTTCCCACCTGCAGATCACATCCTAGTATCTACTACATAAGAACTATTTCCAAGTTCCATAGGTTTTTTTATTCCTGCTTATGTGGATAAAGACACTGGAAACAATGAAGAGAAAATAATGTATTTTGAGAAACATGAACCAAAACCTCATTCATTATTTTCCAAAATAACAGGAATTAAGTGAATCTTACACGTGGATTTACATAAGGAGTTGTTATGAGCTTCGCAAGTCCCCTGCCTCCTCACTGCATCTGCCTCATTGGTATTCTAGCAATGTTGCATTTTCTGAAGACAGAAATACTAACACTTCAAGATAGTATCAGATAATATTGACATTTTACTGTGGTAAACAAATTTCAACTGGACAATGTGGTTTGCATACATTAATCATCCTCCTTTAAACAGTTTGCTCACCATATTGTTCCTAAATGGCTTAAATAACTGGGTACATGAATACTTTTTGTTAACACTAGAAACAAGGAGGTTATCACTGAATTCTCCTCCTTTCCATAAAGCCAGTCTGTAATAGAAAAGGAACGCACATGCTTCATGGAACAAGCTGTTGCTATGAGACAGAAGCTGCTTTATTTCTGCATGTAACCCTGTGACCACTCTCAGTTGGCATAACAAGATGAGCATAACCACGCTATCCCAGACTGAAAGCTTGGATCTGGTTTGCACTGTTAAAGAGCCACCCCTTTGTCTGGCAGAAACAAGCAAAACCTTTTTCTAGATGTGGAAAGTGAGAAGTCACTGCTCAGGGCTCCAGCAGGAAGCTACCACCACTTTGGTTAATCCTTAAGTGCTTGCTGAGGGGAGGGCTCCTCTCCAGAAACATCCAAGCCAGAGAGCTGGAGGTGGCTGGAATCAAACAGGAACCATCTTCAGGAAATCAGCTGTTTGGATGATGAGCAAAGAGATCCCGGCAGGGCTGGGTAATGATCCAGGAAATACAGAAATAGAAAACCTACAGATGGGGTAGGCTGCCGTGATTGCTTTACATTTCTCCATTGCTGTAGCCCCACGCAGATACAAAAAACCACTAGCTCAGGCATCAGCACAACCGTCTGCAGCTTCATTAAGAGAACTGTAAGCAGACTTATCCCCATCTCTCATGAATTCAGGCTTTCCTTCTGATTTATCCCCCAGTATCATTTGCACAGCCACAAACAGAAATGGGTACACTTCTACAGAGGAGACAGAGCAAGCATGGTGTTCATCCGGGTAGGCAAGGTTCCTCCTGCTGAAGTGGGAGTGAGCAAGTCTTGGGGAGCAAATGGAAAAGTGGAGAGGAGCCTGCAGCTGTGCCCCTCCAGCTCATCTCTTTACCACTATCAGCGTTGCTTTGGCTGTTCAGAGAGCCGTGTCTTAACGCAGCTCAGAGAAAATACTTTCCTGAGAAGCATCTGTGGAAACACATCTTGGTGCAGATCCTCCCTGAAAGCACAGCCATGCAAACAGTTGAACTGACCTGCTGGTGGAAGCAGCAACCTGTTAGAGGAGCATGGAGGAAGTGGGACCTCTGAACTGAGAGGTGTCACCAGCAGAAGAGCAATGCAGAACCTCAGCCTGGCAAATATCACCCCATATCCAGGCGTGGATTTGGGACAAGCACCATAGGGTGTGCATCATCACTTCCAGGGAGAGGAACCACCTCCTCCCCAACATACAACCATAGCCAACAGAGCTATTAGGGTCTCACCAGGCAAACATGAAGCTGGGCAGAACTTGAGTATACCCAGCTCCTGTGCTAGAAGTACAGCAAATAATTCATCTGAAAGGGAGATCAAATCCCTCTGTCCTCAACCAGGACCACCGAGGGTGTCATATTCCTCCCCTCAAGAGAGGGGGATTTCTGCAGGCAGAGCCATTATCAACTCACCAACTAACTAAAACGGCACAGGCTGATCTAAGAAATTGGCCTTCACACCTTAGCTGGAAAAATAAAGCATCCACACTTTCAAAGGTGCTTAATGTAGAATAAACTATTATGAGATGGGATTTAACTGGCAGGCGTTACGGTTCCACATACCGTTTTCCTCATCTCTTTCATATCTTGGTGGAAAGAGAAATTATATTTCAAAGAACAGCTGTTATAGGTTCTGCCTTTCGCACAACAAATCTGAAGCTCTTGGACTCCCATTATATCCCATTAAGCCAGTGTCTGACCAGACATGTACACATTACAAGCCATTTCATCTGCACAGATGCGCAAGGCCTTCCATCATAGGAATGACACAGTATCACCAAGAAAGAAAATTAACATCTTTATGATCTGCCCCAAATAAAAAACCCCTATAAACTAGTTAAAGCATTCATCATTCGGTCCTGTCATCTTCCACTTGCCTTGATTCACACCACCATTCAAAATGAAGACACTGCCCAGCCTCACAAGGCAGAGTCTTTCCTAATACTGACAAAGACATGATGACAACAGCACTCAGTCCTCGTGAGCTGAAAAGGTTGGTTTTGACCAAAGTCTAGAGAAGGAAGGTCCAGAGCTATGTATAAACCTGCTAATACAGATGTTGCCACCACCATCACGTCTATGTGCGATCCCTTTTGTGATTCATCATTGCACAGTAGGAAAGTCTCCATTTGCTCTGCAGTTTCTTTTTAATAATTTATAGTATACACTTTTGCATGCAGTTGCTTTAATACTTTATTTCCATAGCCGTTTATATTCTGCCTCAAGTATATTGCAGATTTAAATAAAAGCCTATCTTTAAGCAGATAAATAGTCCCAATAGAACATACTACAACAGCTTGCAGTTCTACATGGACATTTTAGCAATGCTACTGAGCGCGTTTTGTCACAGCAGGGTAGCAGGAATAAATTTGTGGTGGTTTTACTCAACAGGTATTAGTAACATCAGCCATGACAATGAAAATCTGGCAAATGATCAAGTTCTGCACTTAACAGCATTTTAGATCATTTAATAAGCAAAATACATTTACATACAAGAAAAAGAGCAGTTAGACTCGCTTTATGAAGTAGTAATAAAGTAGTTTGTCATCTGTCTCTCTCTGATTCCAACCTTCAAACCGATGGGACAGAAAATGTAGAAAATCAATGACTGCACATGCTATGGAATAAATAAATATCCAAGAACCACTGAAAAATAATTAATTACTGCTGGTAGAAGTGGTATACTTTAGATATCCTTTGCCTTGAGCTGTGCTAATGAACTAGAAATTCAGGTATAAAGATTCAGTCAACTGTTCTTCCTAAATCATAAACAACCCACTACTATCCTGGCTGCAAGACTGACATTTCTGAGGTTATAACTAATGACATCATAAATACCGTTTTTGCAGAACATAACCAAGCACAGCTATAACTTCAGGTGTCTACTACCCTTTTGTTCTTGGTCAGCCAAACATCTCAGCACAATCTGTGCTGTTCGATTCACACTCCTCAAGTTCTGCTGGGCCCTGGCTGCTCTAACTACTAATAATTATTTGGAACAGGACCCTAGAGAGAAGACACATTAAGCCAACTTTTTTGACTTCCTCATCTTCCATTTGAATCAGACCTTAACATATCTTAGTGCAGCCTAAGAGTAGTAACACAGAAAGCTGGCCACCAGAAGAAGGAAGAGGGGGTGGACTGGCAGCTGTGATCTCACCCACTGAGTCTCCAGACTGTTCAGAAGGCAAGTTTGCTGCCAGCTTTTGTTCTCCTGTGTAGGGAGCTTAACCTGCACCACGGAGGAGGCTGCCACTACCACTGAAAATAAGAATGTGCCCATACAGATAATACTTTTAAGAAGGAAAAACGTGGGCCACACAATCACAGAATCATTTAGATTGGAAAAGACCTGTAAGTTCATCAAGTCCAACCATTAACCTAGCACACTGTCAAGTCCATGACTATATCTACATGCCTTTTAAATATCTCTAGGGATGGTGACTCCACCACTTCCCTGGGCAGCCTGGTCCACTGCCTGACAACCCTTTCAGTGAAGAAATTTTTCCTAATATCCAATCTAAACGTCCCCTGGCACGACTTGAGCCCACTTCCTCTTGTGCTATCACTTGTTACTTGTGAGAAGAGACCAACACCCACCTTGCTACAACATCCTTTCAGGGAGTTGTAGAGAGCAATGAAGTCTCCCCTCAGTCTCCTTTTACCCAGTTCCCTCAGCTGCTCCCCATAAGACTTGTGCCCTAGACCCCTCACCAGCTTCGTTGTCCTTCTTTGGACTTGCTCCAACATCTCAATGTTCTTCTTGTAGTGAGGGACCCAAAACCAAACACAGTATTCAAGGTGAAAGCAAGGTTTAAAGCATACACTTTCCAGGAGTATCACAGAGACCATACCATGGATAAGCTGTCACTGTAGTCAAAACAAGTCAAATTCAAGAGCAGCACTGCACCTTGCACAGCTGGGTCTTTCAGTAGCAGGCACAGCATTGAGCAGCATTGTCTCCAAATTAACAACTCAAGATTTGCTCCTGCCTGATCATGGGAGAAACAGCGTGTGCCCACGAGAGGGAAACCTTTACAAAAAGCTCATGCAAGGTCTCTTCACCTCAGCATCTCCAAACAGGTCTTTCAAGTTCATTTTTTTTTCTAGGTAACCTTCATTCCCTGCTCTCTGCTGGTCTCCTGGACCACAGAGACTGGATATCCTAAGTTTACTCAACCACTGAGAACATTGCTTTAGGTTTTGTTTCTGTGCTTCATCTTTAGTTTTGGGGGTTTTTTTTTGTGAAAGAAAAATAAACAAAACAAAACCAAAAAACCCTCAACAATCAGTTGCTCTGCAGGAGTCTGAGATGAAGTGCACCTTACCCATGCAGTCAATCACTTCAAGATATAGGTGAAACACATTGAGCATTTACACAGTTCAGACCCAGATTACTCCTGCATTTAAACTCAGTAATTTTTATGAAACATTTTAGCAAGAAAAAAATGCTATATTCAGCAAAATTGAATTGTGGGCAACAGAAGCATCAGTTGAACAAAAAAGGAATTACAAACAAAACCACTGAAACTGCCGAGAGGAGGGGGGGGAATAATCACTATCTACTGTTATTCCTCTATTAGACTGTGCAATCCTACTAATCATTGAAATAACTGTGTTATTTTAAAAACACTACAGAAAGCTTCTTGTTAGTATTGGGGAATCATTACATCTCCCAAAATCAAAACCAAATCAAAATATTCTGAAGTTTTGGACTAGCCAAGGTAAAAAAACCTTTTGCTGCAGCTAAACCAAACAAGAATAGGAAATGTGCTACTTCCACTTGAGATAATTTCAATTTATGAAATTAATATGTCTCCTCTTTGTTGCAACAAGAGAGCTACATACATACCAACGTCTCCTGTTTGTGTTGCCAGTGAAACCCTTCGAAGCTTTGTTATACATCAAACTGCTTCACAGAAATGCACAAACAGGAAAGGAGTATTTTTCCACTCATAATCAACATTTTAAAATATAATTAAGTGCATGCAGCAGTCATTAGTAAAAGACATTTTGAAAACAGTGGGAACATACAGAATCACCGGTACAAAGAAGTATACCCTGGGGCACCTACCTCTAACCTCCAGGACTTCAGTAAGGGACCAAAATGCAGAGCAACAGCAGCACTTCCATTTCTAACTAATCAACAGTGCCTGACACCAGAAACTAATAGCTAATTAGTTTCCAATTAAGCTGTTTACATCCTTTCTGAAGCAAAACAAATGCAATATTTTATCTTGTTTTAGCAGAAATAACCATTAACAGGCTACATAAAGAGGTACTGTAAACATTCCATGTTCAGTTTTAGATTTGAAAAACAAATAAAAACCCACCAAACAAAATATCCACAAAGCATCATATTTATGTGATGTAAATTGCTGTGGTCTGACTGCAAAGCTCATTAGCTGTAGAGGTCAAAACATACTAGGGTTTCCACACTCTATGTTAACAAATTAGGCAGCTATTTTTACACTCACAGGCTGAATTGCACCTGCATATAAATCCAGTGGGTAACATCACCTGCAATGAGTTTGAGTCAAAAAACAAAACATCAGAAAAAGGTGATATTTGAATTGAATACGCTGTTCTAACATCAAGGTTAGCAACTCCAGAGTTTAGTCAAACGTGCTCAACAAAAGCAGGCTGACTTTCAAGGAGAATGCACATCTTACCACTCCCTGGGTGATGCACAGTGGCAGCGATACCCAGACACACCAACAGCACTTGCATTTAGTGGATTATAATTCCCACTGGATTGGTAGGAAACCACAGTGCCTTACATTTAGCACATTCCCTTGCAAATAAATGGCTCAATGTGGCAACACTTAGCCAGCTGCCAGCCAGACTCCTACCGAGCTATCCCAGTATATAACTACTAGTATTCTAAGCGATAAATAACAATCGTAGTTTCATAAACTACACAGATTTATTTCTGCTTCCTTCCTGTTCTGCAACTTGGGCAGAGAAGCAATTGCTCCCATGCAAACAGCTGCTTAGAAAAGATCTTCCCAAAGGACTCTTAGCACTTTCCAATTAATTGTTCTATCCCAAGCCCCTTACAGGCAAATTCCCCTTGAGCCAAATGGTGGGCCACTGCTGCAATATTATTTCTTTCCTCCTGAGCAGTCTCTTGACAGAAAGCACAATGGAGTTGTTATGCCTGCAGCATATTCAAATGGGAATTCCCTGAAGCTTGAGCAAGTTTGTTGTCCACTTCCCTACATACACTTATGCCTTGTCTAGTGAAGGCCACAAGCCTTGTACCCTAGAACAACTGCCTTCTAAGTTTACAGAATATTTTCCCCACCTTCCTTCCTCCTGCATCAGACTGCACAGCAACTTTTATTTTAAAAAGTCTTCTCTTCCTCTCCCTATGTCTCAAAGTAGATACCACAAATTCACCACACCCCTCTCCATACAAACTTCCTTCAAAAAAGAAAGACACTGATGAAGTTCACGTGATAGCAAGGAAAAACTTCTTTCTGATGACTTGTGGGCAATGCAATTCTCCTAGAGCCCTGCATCCACTTCTTGGGAGCAAATGGTACGACTAGAACTAAGTGATGGTGATGAGGAGTAAATAGTAACATTTTAACTAAAATATTGGTTTGAATAAAATGAAAAAGCTTTTTCAACAAAATCCCAAGCCTAACATCTGTGTGCTTGCCAGTACAAATGTATTTTTCTTGTACTAAAGTGAAATGTATATTTTAACTTGTTTCTAATTAAGTAGCATTTTTATCTTTTAAATGAGAGATTTCTCGGCCTTCAGTTTCTCTGATATTGCAAAGACTATATCAACAAAATTTAAATGTTTTCATACAAAAATCCTTGAGTCTAGTTACATTAATAGTTTCCACCTCTAGTTCATACCCTGGAGAGCTGCAAGATTTCAAGGACTAAATCCATCTCCTGGTTTTGTGCCTGCACAGTGTTTAGATCAGTGAGGTGCTACTCCAATGTCAAAAATCACATGGGCCACAGTAACACAAATAATAGACAGCGATGATAACACATACCTTCACAAGCAGAAAATGGTAGGTGTGAAATAAGGAGATGTGCTAACCTACGGAGGAGGCTGGTGACCTCCTACTTACACAACCCGTAACTCCACTGGTTAATCTCTACACAGAGAGCAGTGAGATAGCCCTGTTGAGGTGCTGACATCCTGCTCATACACCTCAGCCAAAGTGCAGAACAGCAACAGCATCTCCTTCAGGAGGTGATGATCCACCGCTGGAGCAGTAATGTGTTGAGCCTCAGAAAAGCAGCACGATTGGCCATGCTGAGCTCACGAGTACTCAGCTAATGCAGTGGGCTGAGCAGCCAATGTCACCCTTTGCACAGTGCTCTGACAAACACACTTAGCTGCGGGGAAGCAAGTGCTGATCATGCCACTTAGCAGCCAACTCAAGCGACAGTGCGCTGCTGGGAGCCAGTGCCATGTTGGACACCTATCAACTGGTAAGAGGAGCTTCAGAAGCATCTGCTGCCAGGTGAGGGGCCGCTCCCAGGCCATCGTCTTCACTAGCAAAAAGGTGTATTTCCACCACCTGCTCACTGCCACATTTTTTGGTTTCACCAAGTGATACCTAACTGTAGAAAAAGCCCTGAGGTTTTACTCCAGGACAGACTCAGTGAAGGTATGATGGCAGGTTATTACCTAGCAGCAACATTCACACGTGCCCTCCACTCAGAACTTGGTAGCATCCTGTTGATCACCTTAGTTACTACAACTGTTAATTTGAAGTATCCCAGGTTAGTCAGATTGAGATCCTTAAGGAAGAGCAAAGACTGCACTGCACCACCATAAGATATTAACAGCCAAATGCTGAGGCTTCATGCTGAAGGAGTTCAGTGAAAATATATTGCAAGTCTTGCTTCTATTAATTTCTTCTCAGAACAACAGAAAATGGCTGCTTAAGAAATTGCACATTCAACTCCCATAATTTTCAAGTTTGGCACACTTCATTTAAAACTGATACAGTTCCAATAAAAAATGATTTTGCATCTTATGAGCACTGATGGACTTCAGTTCTGAACAAACTTGCTCATTAAAAAGCTGTCAGAACCATTTTTGACCTTCACCCCATCTCCTCTCCTCCTCAGAAAACAATGATTTCCACCCAAAAAAGAGGATAGCAGAGGGCCCACCCCGAAGTAGTTACCCAGCCAAGCCATTCACATAACATGTGGAGACCTGTGTACAGGCTGGCACTTTGCTTAATTTTTAAGTAATTGATTCCAGACCCTCCAGATCACCTGGGATCGATGTATGGTGTTACCTCGTTTTACACCTCTTCTCTCTCATTTTTTTTTCCTAAATAACCTTAATTATCCAGAAAGCTCAGATTTGTTCTGATTTAAGCAACAATATTCACAAAACGGAATTCTTCTTGCCAAACAGTCCTAGTTAACTCCTGCTCAGTGTTTTGGATTGACATCCGAATACTTTACATGAACACACAGACTCATACACACACACACACCACCACCACCCCCATCTTACAGCAGATTCGGTTAAGAAGTACATTAGTACCCAAAAAGCTGTTTCCCTCTTGGCTTACTTATGCAACTTAGAGCACTGTACTTTTAGTGATATGGTTGTGAAGATAAACATACTGCCGTTTGGGGAGTTTTGGTTTTGCTTTAAATGTATTGTGTACCTTTATAAAAGAAATTTGGCAACCTTGGAATTCTCCACAAGCTACAGGATTTTTGCAAAACTCTGAAAAAAATTTTAAAATCGTTATCTGCAGCTATGCAATAAGGAAGAATGGACATATGAATCAGTATTTTTCATGCTGCTGTTTTAAAGGTTTTACTACCAGACCCATCCCACTATATCTCAAAGATATGAAACAGTTATTTTTTTCATAATTGATTCTTTTGAAGAGAAATTTAAAAATCCTAGACATTAGCTGTCAAAAATGTTTGTATTTCCTTATCTTTACAGTATTATCCAGATAAAATTGCATAACTGCAGGCAGATATGACATATAAGATATAAAACACAGGGTCAAATGTGCTTTTTTTTCAAACTTTTGCCACCATTTTTTGTTGAAGAGTAGAGACTGCAGAGACTGTTTCTAATTAAGAAAGTCCAGGTCTGGCACTATTCAGTATTTTTTTGAATAATGTTGGCAGCTATAAAAGTTCTGAACAGAAATGAGACATGGTAGAGGATGAGCAATTGAGCACAAAATTCAATATGATTCTATGTCAGAAAAGAGCAAATGCAATCCTCAGATGCATGATAGAAAGGAATTAGGATGCAAGAATACAATTTTTCTACTCATGTAAGGTATTAGCTACACAACTGTGGGATTAACTGAGATTTCCAATAACCCGTTCTTTTAAAGGACACCAGAAATCTAGAGATGATGCTGAGAATTACAATACTGTTTCAAGGTTATATGAAAACTCAGCAGTGAGTATAAGGAGCTCACTCTGTTTAGCAGATGAAAGGAGACGGCCAGGTGACTTGACTGACACTTAAAAAAAATAGTAACATAAAAATCACCTCAAGCAGAAATTTCTGTGTTCTTAGGGCTTTTCTTCAAGCAGAGAAAAGCATAAAAAGAACTTCCAGCTGAAATTTAAAACCTAACACATTGAAATCTGAGATTAGGTAAGGATATTTTTAATCACAGAGAGAGTTAATGACTAAAATTAATTGCCAAGGAAATGATAAGTCTGCCAGACTGGATGCCTTTTCAGAAGGTGCCCACAAGACAAATTCAAACTGTGGGGTTCAGCACAGAGTTAGCAGGAGTTATATTCCAGCTCTCACTCCTGAGCTCAGACTATGCAAATCATAAGAGCTTTTTATCCTTAAACTCTATGAATTTGTTCATCCAGCCAAGAGCAAATCTGAGTGGTGTAGTTGTAAGCACTCTGGATGGGAATTATCTTCCCTAACATCAAGTCATCTGAAAGTTTGTTGTCCAACATAAACACATCAGTAGCTCCTCTCAGCAGAGGCACTTCCTAAAGTGACCTATTGCATTCTGTTTGTCTGTCCCTTTCCCTCTATTGGGTAAGAAGGGAGCCCCAAAGGTTATGTGCTTAATATTTGGGTGGCAAGTGGTCAACAAGCTGAATCCAAACTTTCATGACAGTACGTAACACTATTAAAGACAAAAGCACAAACTAGTCCCTCAGGTACTGGGAATGAAAACTTGGACTGGCTTAAGTCAAGGGGAGGTTTGCCTTTGATATTCATGACTCTAGGGCTTTTGTCTTTATTATGAATTACTTGTATGGCAGCTGCATCCTCTAGTCTCCTAGTCAATGCCTGGGAACCAACAGGGCTGGGTGTTCCTCAGAGCAGAAAGGCAGAACCCTACTCCAGGGGGCTGAGAGTCCAAAACAAGAACAGGCAGAGAGGTACACAGGAGCATTGGGCAGCAAAGGGAAATGACCAGATAGTATTTGTCAGAACTAGTTGCTGATGTGTTAGACACACTGTTCATCAAACAGCATCAGCGTTACTCCAAAGAAATGCTTCAAGAAAAGAATCGAAGGGAAAACAATGAGTTCCCTCATAAAAGCGTAAAGAGCATCTCTCTCAAATGTACCTGGTGAATTTGTCTTACAAGGCATTACCCATTAAAGGAAAAATAATAATTCACTATCATGCAATTTGAATTTCTTTTTCAATGACAGATTTAAATATTTAACATGTGTAGCAGAGCACAGTTGAACTGAAGTGCTTCCTTACTAAGAAAATTCACAGCAGTGACTTATAGTAATGTTGCAAGGTGACTGCTCATTTTCTGATGGGCTATCACCACAGCACAGATTTCCAGCTTAACTGCTAGGTAGGACTTTTTTTAACTACCTCCCCTTCAAAAAAGAAAAGTCCAAGAAGAGAAGCTATGTGGTTTTTCCTCCCTTGTTGTTTCTTGCTTTAAAGAATTCATTTTTATAAGAACTCATGAAGCTAAGTGCACAAATTTAAATATGCATTTACAGATGTAAAAATAGCTAGTGAATAAATGTTTTCTCTTCTAAAATAATCCCATAAATTTATTTGCCACTAGATTAATCTCTAAATACAAGCCAAAAAAAAATTGGTAAGTCTAGACAGCTGTGCATGATGCAGTTTTCCAGAAATTTACTCCAAACACTTGAGAGAGAAAAGCCTAGTAATTGAAAAAAAGAGGAAAGAGCCACTGAAAAACAAGAAATTAAGAGACTAAAGTGACACAACAGGAAAAAAAAGACAACACACATGCATCAGCAATTATTTATGATTTAAAACTAAATAAGAAGCATGTCTTATGTGATCATTAGAGATAATTTTAAAGGACAGATACAGGACATTACAAGTCTGAAAAAGGACATGCTAGATAACTTCCTCAGACCAAAGAAAAACAAGTGAGGGAAGCTCTAAAACCTTAAAGTTATTCTTTTCTGTTAAGCCCAGTTCTGTTAATAGCCACAGCACATCTGGTTTTGAGGGCACATTTCTGCTCCCATGCATGGAGGGCTCCTTTAATTCTAGCCCCTGAGCTTTGGGATAGAGCTACAACTGAAGAAAAAAAAAGGAAAAAAAAAAAAACAAAAAGAAGAAAAAACAAAACACAACCACACATACACAAAATAATCCACATTCTTTTCCTATGAGTTCTTTCAAACTACAAATGTATTTTGTATTTTTAAAGAATGACAAGTTGACATTGAGCAGGTGATCTCTCCTCTTACCTTTGAGAGCCAGAAAAAAATTCAGACAATTCAGTAAACAATGTTAAAATACAATGTTAAAAGTTTGAGATTAGAAAAATTACCTTCTCACTGTTGTTTATTGAACCTGCTATAATAGAAATGAAAACAGGATGAAATTGCATTTAATTCATACCTCCAGTATTAAAAGTCTTCATAGCAGCCATTTACATTTTAATTTAAACAGTGATTTCGAAAAACAATTGCATTTTAGGTTTCTATTAGCAGTTTGATGCATGCAGGCAAGTAGTAAGGACGGGACTAAAGTCTGAAGTTTCACTGTAGACTAACCTAAAACACAAGTTTAATTAATGGAAAATGAGACAAAGCTGTAATCTGGCAGTATCATTTCTATGGAGAATACTCTGCCTTATCAACAATGAATTTTTTAATAAAAGTAGGTGTTGATATGACTGCAGAAAACATTTTTTCAGTATATTTTCCATTTAATCAGAGCCACTAGAATCAATTACAGCTTTTTAATCAGTATTCACATGGCTTCTGTATTGTAAGCACTGGACATCCCTACCCCTCGAGACCTACCTCCTTTCCCTTCTTCTTTACAGCCTTATTTATTTCTCATCTGACCCTGTTGTTATGCCAAATCCATAAAAAAGGAATTTCCTACATTTCTTTTTTTCACACAGCATGGCTAAAACTCTGTAATTAAAGACTATAGACTTTTCTTTTCCCATGTGTTTTCCAGAACTGCATTAAGGAGCGATCAGGCAACCAGTAGCAGGCAGTGAGGAATGGGAAAGATCAATAGGTAAAGGCAGGAATCCCTTATTCTAGTAAAACAACAGCAGAAATAAGGTATATGACTGCAGGCTTAATTATCCCTGTGCTCCCATGGTGGGATTTCAGGGACAGTAAGAATACCTGGTCTCTTTGGACTGCTTTAAATTCATTCCTGTAAACCCCAACTGTGCAGAAAAACTGGGTCAGCCTGGATTTCTTCAAACGCATTGAACAAGCCTCTTAGCCTGAGGTACTCCCTAGAAAAAAATTCAACACGTCTTTAGACACGGCCTCATGCAGAAGATGGGAGACCTGGCCCTAGCAGCACATGAATGACTTTACCTCCAGTAAGGCATGCAGTGATGCGGCAACAGCCACCACCAGATTTCATCTATGCATGTAAGCATATTCCCCTGATCGTCTCATTGCATGTTTGGCAGCAAAAACTAATACTTATGCAATCCTGAATCCATATGAATTGTAAATTAGGTTCTTCATACCTGTCTGTGCACACCCATGATAAGCGGCTTCAATATTCAGAACTTGTGGAAATGTCTGTGTAATTCATAAATTATGAACAAGACCTCTTTAAGCCAGGGTGATTACTACAGGTGATTATTACTATGCAGAAATGTAATATTTACACAGAAATGCCTTACTAAAATGTCAATATTATAAAGCCTACAATACCTGATTAGATTATTTTGGACAAGAACTTCAGCAAACAACACAGCTTTTTTTGATGCTGACAGAGGCAATCCAACTCACCAACTGTAAATGACAACTGCTGCTTTCTTCCCCTCTGTTGCATACATCACAAATTATTATCTGCATGTCTTATGAACACCACCATAAAAAAATAAAATCTTGAAATGCAGTTCACTTTTATTTACAAGTTACTAAAAGTATTTACAGACAGGAGAAATATTTTAGAAATATTTTATGTAATTATGGGCAAAATCAGGACATTATAGTCAAAAAAACCCCAGTGCATGGCAGAAGATACAAATTATATTCTAATTTGAAATTAACAACTACTATAAGCTTTTCCCCCCACGTTTTGTAGAACTACTTTGTACCTCTGTCACAAAAAACTGCCTATTCTGAATTACATAGATCTGTAGGTAAACTTGAGACAATGTCTGGGAAATAAAATAAACTTCCATTGGAACTGAAGAGTTGTGCACCTTGGTGGAGAGGACGTACACTTTAGGGGTCCTGCTGTTGCATGAGTCTATCTACCCTTTTAACGTCTGTTCTGTGAGATCAGAGGCCTGCATACATAGAAGTTTCATATTCAGATTACACTTATTACTGGACAAAGTTAAGAGGAAAAAGAACAAGCCCAGCACATTTCATCAAAGACATGGTTAAACTGATCTTTAGCAATGAATGAATGAAACAACTGAATGTTCTGTGCTCATCTAACACCTATATCCCAGTTTCAGCTAGTTCAGGAGGTCTCCACAGTCTTTTAAAGCTAATTCTGCTGAGGACAATCCAGAACACAGCCTTCCCTGGTAGAGATGCTCCTTCTATAAAGCTGATCTCTTGCTTTGCTTTCTTCTGTTTTATCTTCATGAATGCAATGAAGGAATTCAAATGGAGAAGCAAAGATCCTCCATGGAATTCACGTGTGCACCTGGAGTTTTAAAGCCAGTTTTAAGAACTCCTTGACTTAAATTCATAGACTCACAGCATGGTTGAGGTTGGAAGGCACCTCTGGAGGTCATCTGGTCCAAGTCCTTGCTCAAGCAGAGCCACCTAGAGCAAGCTGCTGAGGACCATATACTTCTTTGCTAACTTAATGTTGCTATAAAAGGTCTTGCCTCTATAAGACTCTTAAAGGAACCTTAATCTATGTGAGACCTTTTGGAGTGAAGTAGGTCTCTGAAGTGCACTTCTTTTTATGCCTGTTTGCTTCTACAGTCAGTGGGTTTTAGACATCACCTTAAAAAAATCTTTCACAAACTACATAACACAGAAGTTCCTTAGCTCCCTGCCCCCAGCTTGCACAACTTAAAATTAGATTTTTTTCATATTCTCATAATAACTCTCAATATAAGTATTAGAGAAAAAAAAACTAGCTATACAATATTTCTGGTGGTCCCTTAGCTCAAGTTATGTTAAGCAGATTCTGAAAGACGTACTGCGACATACTAACAGGTGATTAACTTGGGGACTGATGCACCCGTGTTTCCCTCTTATGTCAGAGTTGGGAATTTGGCTGTCAGACCATTTGTTCACTTGGAGGGAATTTTAAAGTATATTTGCTAAATGTTTCAGCTAACATTTGAAAAAAGGCACAACTTCTAGATTAGCCATGAGAACCAGACTCTGCTCTTATCTGTTGCAGTGTAAGAAGCTGCCTGGTTTGTAAAAGCTGACACTTGTACTGCTGTCCTTTTCGTGCCACACTGCACTGAGGCAAAAGCCTTCTCACAACTACCACAGAAGAAAAACTCCTTTTCACAAACAGATCCCAAACCTAGAATAAGAAAGGAATTTGGCTTTAAACCTCACTAGGATGCATTTCGGCATGGAAGGTGGCCCAAGTTCAGTAATGCAAATTTAGATTTAACTATCCAGGGCAAACAACAAGCAGCAAGTCTTAGGATGTTTCCTGTGGGCTCTTAAAGTCTCACCTTTTCTAATAACTTGGAATCTGTTGGCTAGTTACGACTGAAGGACAAAGATTGAAAAGTTGAATAATCTCTCCTACCAGGTCTGTAGAAACAGACAGCCAGGGGTAGCTATCTTGATATTAAATGTACAAAAAAAGGTGACAAGAACACTAATCTTCCTTTTGAATAAGTAACATGCAATAATTTTATGAAAACAGATGGATTTACATCTTGTAAGAACAACAGAAAAATCAAACTACAAACTGCACTGCTGGGGTACCAGTTCATTTCTGTCTCAGAGGGCAGAGCACTGCTCACTGAGTCACCAGTGCTTCCAGTCTGCTGCCAAGTCCTCCCATCAAAACACCTTACAGTTCTGGGAACATCATCATGACAGTTGCTGTTAGAGTCGTGTGACTTAACACTATGAAGGACCAAATTGCTTGCTAGCATAAGCCTGTTGATTTCAGGAGAGGTGTGGCAGCACAGAATTCAGATCAGAATTCACAGTGTTGTCATGGAGCTCAATCTTTTTATTTAAAAAAACTGAAAAAATACTTCTGTACCTGGGTCCTATGACATGCCTTAGGAGAACAGATAAAAATCACATTCTGTATTAGTACCAGTGACTTTGGCTGCAGGACACAACATGCTCTTTGTAATAACAGGTCACCAGAAGATGCTTTGGTCATGGATAGGTTAAAACTACAAAACTGTAGTGCAATTACTATGGTTACCAGAGTAGAAATAGAACAGGCACTGAAAAAATAATAATTCAAAAATTATTATCCTCCTCATTAGCAACAATCTACCAAGGTTGTTTTCATTCTTGCATTGCTTACTGGGAGCCCAGTACTCTAAAACCCTGGATTACGATGTGACATTCTCAGTCATGCTCATCTTCACCATCATGTCACAAGCTGTCAGCTTCCTGAAAAACTCAGGTTTGTGTTCATTGAAGGAATAAGTTTTTTATTATTAGGAAAATAATTGGGGGAATAAAGTACCTTTTGGATACCTAACTTTAAATTTCACAGTCATTAATATCTTTTTTGGCAGAGTTCTGACAAAGGCTACAAAGGTTGTGGAAGAGGTCTCTGAAGGCCTCTACAGCCCAGCTTCCCTTACATATGGAGAAGATGACAGAAGGAGCCTGCAGACTACAATGAGCCCTGTGGACAGGAGGACCCACGTTACTTTGTTTCTTACACTGTAGTACCATCACTCATCACTTAGCACTCACCTAAATGGCAACCTGGGGCCAAATGCCACCCCTCCTGTGAAGGGGATGAAGAACGGCTGTTGAAAGACTGTGATGTGCTGAAGCAACTAAATGCTTTATCCTGCCTTTAAGACCAAGCTGCTGTGTGGGTAAAGGCAGGATTCAGAGTCTTCTACCTCTTGCAGCTGCAGCAGCTGGGTCACCCCAATGGCACTGGCAGTGCACAACACAGCTAATTCGGTGGGCTCCCTAAGTGATTCGGGTGTAGAGCAACAGCAGACCAGTGGTTTGCTTTGCATGACTTTGCTTCTTTCCCCCTTATTAGAAATAGTGACAGTTGAAACCCACTCTTAGTGAGAAGGGTCTTTAATCAAACAAGGGTCCATTGCATAAGAGCTCGATGCTGCAACAAAAGATGCACAAACCAGTGAGCCATCTGACAATTTAGTTTCGGGAATTTCCATCACTGCCTACACAAACAAGGCTAAAGGTTTGTGACAGCTGCTTGTGTTTCAGTTATCTCTTTTGGGATCTCAAAGTTCAAAGCCACATTCTAAAGAAGCAAATGGCTGAAGGAAATTATTTCTAACAGCCCGTCCACAGAAGAGGCCCCATTATTATTATTAATTACTCATATTGCCATAGCACCTAACTGTCCCAGCCAAGAATAGAGGCTCACTGTGTTACACTCAATACAAACAGGCAGGCAAGGGCAGGCCTTGCCCCACAGAGTTCACTCTCTACAAGCTCCACATTAAGCATTGCCAGCTCTGCAAGAAGTCCGATTTTGTGCTCAATGTACCCTTGTGAGATTTTAGCCAGCCCAAGCTCCCAAAGAACTGCAAAAGTCATGCCTTGCAGATTTAAATTAAGATATCCCACGTATTCTCATTATGAAGGGCATCCCACATGCCGGAGCTCGATACAGTTAAGTGTGTCATTTAAATTTTCCCCATGCAGCAGTAGGAACAAGGGGTACTTTGTGGGGTGAAGCTACCCAGGGACAAAGGGCAAGGAGAGGCGAGATGCATTCTTTGCAGGGAGAAGCTGCTGGAATTTGGTCTCCCCCCACAACAAACAATCAGATGTGGGGAAAGAGCAAAGAAAAATGAAGCGATTCAACAAGCTGTAGGAATTAGTAAATGCTGATGTGAAAATCTGTCACAACAGAGGAAGAGTCATGATTCGGAAAGGGATGAGTGGGAAGGAGTAGGAAGACTGTTACAAATGCTGGGATGGCAGCCAGGAGTGGTCAGCTTCCGGAGGGGGAGAAGGCACAGCAGAAAGGGCAACAGGGGGTGAGAGATAGCGATGTACTCTGGGATCCCAGGTACTTTCCATGTGCTCTGGGATCACCAGAGTACATGGGAGAGGGACCACAAAAGGTTGGTAAGGTGAAGGGGACAGTTCCACAGGAGCCAGAGATACAGGGGAACAGCTACTGACGGTCTCTAATGACAAGGGCTTTGCCACTGAAACACTGCCGAGTAGTGAATTAAGAAACTGAAGAGGTTTTTGTATGTTTTCCATCCCCAGTTTTCCTTAAGTTTTGATTGTGTTACAGTAGCAAAACTACCAGCAACACCATTCCTAAATGTCCTTATTGGTCACACTGGCAGCAGTAGGAGGTACTGCCAGCGCACACTCTGGTCAATGAGTACAGGGCATTGCTTTGGCTTTATGGTTGACTGGCTTTTTAAAATGGAAACATCTTTGGATGATAAATGATTGCATTAGATCTGAGAAAAATCTGTTTTCTTTGTAATTTAGCCACAGATTTCCTATGAAATTATGGCTGAACAACCTATCCCTCCACAGCTTCTGAGTCTCCATTGCTCATCTATAAATTCCCCTTATTATTCCTTAATAGCAAATTCCTGACAAGGTTGTCTGTTTCTGCTGTAAAATCTCTAATCTTTCAGCTATCTGCCTGAAACTCATTGTGCCAGGCATCAGAGAATCCCCAGGTACTGCTGTCATGCAAGAAATATCAATTTATCCCACCCTGCCGAGATCTAGTGGGCAAAACATCTCAGGAAACAAGTGGTATTTTTATTTTTTTAGAATGTTTCTGCTTTAACAGAGTGTGGTCTGTTCTTTCACAGGGTAACAAAGAACTAGACCTGGTTAGTAACAAAAATACTTTTTAATAACTACAAACTTGTTTCTGCTGATGTTTTCATTATTACTATATAGAAATGGCACCCATCAGACACATATCAGTAGTGGTTACTCCAGTGGATTTTATTTCACCTTAGGTGTTTCCCACTAAAGACCCCAACCCATGTCAACAAGGGTTGAGGCTGGATGCAGTCCCCATCCCTCTGGCAGCAGCCAAGGTCATGCTGACTCACTGCCTCTGGCTTCTCCCCCGCAGCCACCCAGTGCCAGTGCTCCGCTAAGTGCCTGACTATCCATAACACGGTCACTTGCAAAGCTGCAATTCCTTTCTCCGCAAACAGCACAAATCATTGGACTGCAAGCTCCTAAAAATGTTGCTTATCAGATTTTGGACTCCTTTTCAAGTGGTAGATTACTTTCTGCTAAAAAAATAAGTGATAAAAGACTTGAAATAGAGGCCTCTCACTCTTAACCAGAAAGCTTTCCTAAGGGAACAGCTGAGTTTAGGAACCTGGTTGGAGAATAGTCTCTGCCACAGGGTCTTAGGGCAGAATTCAGGATCCTCTCTCCCTAACCCACTTCTTCAGAGTGGAATAATTAACCAGCAGATCCTTGGGTAACAGCAAGAAAGCAGAAACTGTCAGTACCCAGCCCAGCTTCAGCTCTGGGTGTCTAACTCAAGATCTCAATGGTACAAAAACCAGGGGCCACATTTCAAGAAGAATTTTGCAAATAAGCGATCTTCACAAAATAAAAAGTGTACATGCATGGTCTTTAACTGCCAACTCTTCCCGTTATACCCAGGGAAAGGGTTATTTATACCCAAACAAGGCTTGTATGTCAATTTTAGTTTCTTCTCATCAGTCTAATCTGCCACAAAAGCAAATTCAACAGCCATAGAACATAGGAATGACTCCAAACATATCAAATCTCAGCCCAAGGAACGGTAAGTAAAGTACTTTTCAAACACCAAATGTCAAAGCTATACTCAAGGTATCTCTTCATTTCTCATTCTTGAATAAATTTCTCAAGACAGAAAATACTTGAAATCTCAAATCATGAAGCAGTGTTAAGTAGATTACAGCAAAAAATGTTTAAAGCCAAGAGCCTAAATGCGTATCCCAAAATCTACATATAGTCACCCAGACAAGTGTGATCCGTAATTTCAAAGTATATGGGAAAAAGAAATCATACAGGTTTCAATACAAGGTTGTTCAGTCTGCTTAAATGAAGAAATTCAAATGTTTTCTATGGTAACTAAAATACAGATTTTAGACTCCAAATTTCCAGATATCTAAATTTGATAATTCAGTTCTGTCATTTCAATATGGATTTTATTTTAGGAATTAGTAAGTATCTAAGAATACACAGCATATTAAAATAAAGTACATTTGGAAAAAAATGTTATCACTAAACTGTGTCATTTCAGATTTGCTACTATTTTTACACAGCTGAGCCTACAGCATATTAAGTTGAAGCTTTGTTATTATCAAATGGCAACCATCAGCCCTTAACTGGCAGGAAAAATAAAAACTTACCTAATGCTCAAGAAATGGAATTACCTAATGCCCAAACTAATGCACTCCTAACAGACATCACTGTCTCCATCCCCCATATTGGTATACACAGGCAATCATATTCCATCTAACTACTCTTTCTCTTATACATAGCTATGTATCATACACTTTATTTCACAGAGGAGTACTTGTTACCATATCCCTACATTTTGCTTACAAATTCATCACAACCCAGATTTATGACTGAGATTTCATGGATCAGTAATCGATCTAGTGCACATTTTTACCTTACTGTAGATGGAGGATACATGGGCTAGCCAAGTGCACGCACAGTAACATCAGGTACTGAACCTCAGCAGGGTTATGACAATTCATTAAGCTGTAAGAATAAGATCATGTTTGAGACCCAGTAATTATAGTTATGCCAGTCCTCCCTTCTTTGGTGGGAAAAAAACTGAATTCCCATTTTATAACACATTTTATCACATCTCGATGACAGTGCTGTTTGCCAGCAGGTGATGGGAACAGACTCCACAGTTAAATCATTGCCTGGTTTTACCTTTGACTTACCCATGTAGCCAGGACTTCAACACTGGTCTTCAAGTCATACGACTTGAGTCATACATATACATGAACCTGAGGCACAATTCTGAATATAGGGTATATTGTTTGAGATAGCATTCTTCACATGAGAAACTTAAATAAAACCTTTCCTAACTGGTTGTAGGTGGGAATCACATGCAGTTAGCAAATAAAGGAAGGACTGAATGCAAATATTCCCCTCAACTAAACTCAGATAAGGTCTGCATGTTTGTCATTGCTGTGCAGACACCTGGAATTATCCAGAATGGTGCAATCTTTTAATGTTTTGTAAAAACTCTGTGAGGTATTCAGGGTATGAGAAAAACTTTTCCCACCCACCTAAAAAAAACCCCAAATTGTCTTTATTAATACTATAAATTATATGAACTACAAGCTATTGAGAGCACAGTTTTAATAAGAGGAATCGTAGACTCAAATTGGATACTAGTTGTTAGGTATCCTGGATTAGCCGTCAAATTGAGAACCAGAGTCTACGCCTACACTAACAGCCTAACCCAGTTGTGAACTCCCCATATACCGCAATATGAAATGCTCTAGCGCTCTTAAAACTCAAATGTCAAAAGGTTGAGAGCTCTGCCTTGCTGGAAGTATGGGGCCAGGATTCAGTGCAGTTTGGCATCCTGCATCTTGCCTTGTGGATGTGAGTAGATACCAGTCCTGAGCAAGGCTAAATCCATATCATGCTGTGTTAATGTCTGGTCAACAGCCAAGATTTTATAAATTAATTATTTCACCAAGCCACCTGTTCCCTTTGCCTGACCCAAATTCCCATCTTTACTCTTAGAGGCTTGCTGATCCTTTTCTGTCTTCTGATCTGAGCTTTACAACTACTAGGAGTTGGTTTTCCTCCTCTAAGTTTCTAAAACAGGAGTTAAAACTGCAACTGTTAACAACTTCCAGCTTTCCATCATTAGTCAGTGATGACAAACAGCACTTCACAGTTCATTCTCAGTACACGGACACTTAAACTCACCCAGAGTGACTCGAGGAACCAAAGAAAGGCTGTCTGGTGCAGATAAACTTCCTAGAGTGCATACTGAATGCATGGCACTGCTCCTGCTAACTGTGTCATCTGTGAGCTCTGAGAGACCTCAGTTAAAAATAAACACAGACAAACAAGAAATGGAAGGAAATATGAAGTTTATATAAATTAGTTGAAACGTCCCCAGAAGTGACTGACTGAAATGAAAGGTGACTAACTCTGGGAACTGAGGACATCTTTTAGGCTTCTTGGTTAAGCACAGTGTTGTATGTATTACTGCTAGCACTGCAAAACTACTGGCTGTGTAGATGGATTTAACACAGCTGTACAATGTGGGGGCAAATCAGGTGTGATTTAGGGGAGAGAAGGTGATGCAGAGGGCATGGCATGACTGTGTGGATAATGGGCCCCATTCCTACTCACAAGGACTGAGTGCACTATCTAACCTCACTGGGCATCAGTTTTCCTGTCTGAGGTTAAATAAAAAATAACTCCAGAAACCAAATAATAATTTTAAAAAAAGGTATTGTTTTCGCAAAACCTGATGAAAAAGTATCTTCTTCCTATGCACACACTCAGCCAACTCAATTTTAAAGCTGCCTTAAATGTTGTCTTTCCAAAGAAAATGTTAATGGTGAGGCTGCTACAAAGCAGAGATGACAAGTGCTCTGCTGTTTCATTTTCAGCCCGTGTTAAAACAACATTTCTAAGTATTTCTAGGATTCCCTCATGTCATGAAAATATCTGAGCACAGTATGGAAAGTCTAGTCTGCCACAAATGGTCAGATTTCTTACATTCACACAATGACAAAAAAGGGTCTTCAATATAAAAAAATTAAGCTCCATGTCTTACGGAGCAGCAAATCGACACTAACTAAGATGTAGTGAAAAGACTGAAAAAAAGAAGACTAAAAAGTACATAAACCATCATGGACAGGAGAAGAATGCTATACAAGAATGAGAGGCAGAAAATGAGAGGTTGTAGACAGAGAGGGAGGAGCCCCAAGGGAAATGCAGAAAACAGGAGTGGACCAGTTTCAGTCTTAGTGAAAGCCTTGTGGTGTTAATGGTTTTCATAGGGCTGTCCCAAAACCACAGATTTAGGACAGTGGCCTGTTTTTTCTTTTAGCTATTAAGTTAATTAAATTTTGATAGTGAAAGACATTCAGAAACAAATATCATAATCCCCACCTTATTTTTTAATACTACCCTCTGCAGAGAAGTTGAGTTCCCATTAAAGCACTAATCTGCAATCTAGCTTAATTTCTTCCTGCTTACTTCAGCTTCAGGCACCTGCCCTTGCTGCGATGCATTTTTCACCTTCTGACTAGTCCTAACTACTTCCATCTGTAGCTGGTCTGTACGCATGGACTGCTTCCACAGTACAGTATGAAAAATCGCTGTTTTCTCCTCCTAATTATCTGCTGCCAGTGATGCAAGCAGTCCTGGGTAAAGGGACAAGGGGCACATTCATGTCTCTACGTGCCATATCAATTCTGTTGATTTAGGAATACACCCTCTCTCCTCCCCCGTACAATAGTGTTGTTGAGTTCACACGGAAATGAGGAAAGAAGAGGGCTATGAAATTCACGCCACAAATGTAAGACAGTTCAGCAGAAATGAATGCATTCTTCTCAGTCTCTGCCATTATAAATTAAAATAATCCCAAAGAAAAAATGTACGGTACAGAATAGTATTGAATTAAACATTATCCCCTCAGGTATCAGACAAATATGGAAGGGAAATCCATAGCAAAGGCGACTGTGCACCAAAGCCCTACAATGCAGCAGAGTCATGAGGATTGCAGAAACAAGCAGTGAATTAGGTTTCATTCCCGTTGTCCATATGCTGAACAAAACAATGCAAAAGTGTGATAAAAAACAAGGTGCTGAGAAACAAACATATTTGAGCTCATTTCAAAAACTGAGAGGTCATTCAAGAGGAAAGCTCTTTTTCTAGAAGACCTCAATACAGCCAAAAAAAAAATATGATCTTGCACGTTATTTTTCTCCAATTGCCAATTGCATAAGGTACATAAAAGTTGCCCAGGTGCAAATTTACTCTGCATATCTGACTTTGAGGACGCTCCTCATTTTATCATGATGAATGTTCACAAATTACAGTTTCATGCCAAATGTTATTTCTCCACCATTGTTTTGCCCCTAGTTGCACTTTCAATAAAGCCAGGTGTTCATTCTGACTGCTGTTGTGCATACAGACTGAAAGAAAATCTACAGTGCAATGCAAAAGCCAAGGAAAAATACTTCACCTAAAGGAAGGTGAAAAGATGGTAGCAAATTAGGTTTTTTAAATTCATTATAAAAGGCCTAATTCCAAACAGATGCAGACCTTTAGACTAAAATCTCTTCAGTGAGCCCTAATTTTATATTCTTCAGCCTTAGACAGGAAGTACACAATAATGCCTGTCTCACCCATTAACACTTCAATCAGTCATTTTGGGTTTGGTACTAATTGAATATTTTCTAGAAAATCTACAGGGAATTAACTTTTCCATGACATAAAATCCAGTTGCAACTGCCAGCTATCTCAGAGGACAACCCAGATGACTGATTCAATCAGAATCGCTCAGATTAGAGACGAATTTCTTAGATGAAAGAGTGTAAGTAAGAAAATTATTTAACTGTCTGAAGAAAACAAATTTATCTCTATTTAGATTTATTTTAGGAGTATGTGAGCCCCCAGCATTTAAAGCTGACTGTCATTGTTTTAAGGTTGGCTATTGGAGGAGGTATAAAAATCCCATGTTTATCTCTACTGGCTCATAAGGATACAATGCAATTACTGAGAGCAACTGTCAATGGAGGTCCCTGGAAGAAAAAAAAAGATCCATCTACATTTTTCTTTGCATGTTGCTAAAGCTCCAACAATAGTCCTAATTTCCCCTAAGATGATTTAGCTGCTTACGTTTTCTGTAGGCTAATGCACAGGATTCATTTCCTCTTAGAGGAAGCAATCCTGCCATAATTTGATGAGCATCTCATAACATCAGTACCTATTTAAGCAGTTCATCCCATCCCTCTCTTTCCTCAGCATCCTCGTGCTGACTTTTTGGCAATACAGGTTAAAAGGTTTATGGGAATGTATTGTGAACCAGATCATGCAACCAATCTGGGTTACAGGTAGCATACAGCCCCTCCTCAGTTATTTTTAACTGAGGTCAGTTTTCTACCCTGGTGTGACAGTATAAATGGTTGCACAACTGAGAGTCAGAACAGGGGCAGGAATGACAAAGGAAGATGCACAGCTGTCTTGCTGAGAGAAGAGCATGTCAAACTACATCCTCAGTAACCCCAGGCCAATGCAGTCTAAATGACAAGAGAAAAAGAAATTCAAGCAAGAAGTGAGGCTGTGGCTCTCTGCTAATGGCCACTGTTTCAGGCAGCATGCTGTTATGTATTGGGTAACTCACAGCAAGCTGCTACTGGAATTTAACCGGGCACAGAGGGCACCCTCAGAGACCTTGCAGTGTTCAAGGTGCCTTGCTGTCTACCTCCTTTCTTCTCTAGTCCAACCTCCTGCTCACAGCAGGGTCAGCCTTGAGCTCAGATGGGGTTCCTTAGGGATGGATCCAGTTGGGACTTGAAAACCACTATGCACAACCACTCTGGGCAACCTGTGTCACTGCCTGTCCTCATGGGGAAAAAATTCTTCCTTAAATCCAGTCTGAACCTCTCTACTTTCAATTAATGTCATTTGTCTCATGTTCTCCTGCCATGTGCCACTGTGAAGAGCCTGACTCTGTCTTCTCAATAACCTCCTTGTAGGTATGGGCAGGCTGTTGCTGGGTACCCCACAGCCTTCTCTTTTCCAGGCTGAATGAGCCCAAGTCCCTCAGCCTCTCCTCACAGGGTGAGTGCTTCAGCTCTTGACCATCTTGGTGGGCATCTGCTGAACTCCATCTGGTTTATCCATCTCTTTCTTGTATTAAGGGAGCCCAAAACTGTTTTCTAGATGGGGTCTAACAGGTGCCAATTTGAAAGCAATAATCACTTCTCTCAACCTACCAGCTATGCTTCTGTTAATAACAGTCTTGGATGCTGTTAGCCTTTTCAATATCAGGGCACACGGCTGGCCCACATTCAGCTCACTGTCCTCTAGGACCAGCAAATCCTTTTCCACATACCTGCTCCCCAGTCAGTCAGTCCCCAGCCTGTAATAGCTGAATGAAAGCTTTGCAAGGTGCTGCTTGATTTTGTTAAGGCAGTTCTTGTAAGCATACCTCCCAAAATGAACTGCTCAGAGCATCTTCACGTTCTTTGTGTTGCAGACCTATGCTTACAAGGAAAGTGCAGAGTGATGAACGCCACTTAGGGCTGTTCTGGATCCAGATGCTGTGCAAGTCCCTGTGTAACGGCTTAATCACTGAAGTTCTTCAATTGCCTTCCACATGCTTCTTTCTGCATTTCTGAGCTGGATGCTAGGCAGCACGGCCTTTCCGAGTGACACAACATGATCGGACACTAAGGACAAAATGTTGAGATCAGGATGAGATGTTGAAAATGTTCAGTCTCATCCAGCACAGGCCCACAGATGCTATCACTGGAAGGAGATGTAAAGATATACTGAGATGGCATCAGCTCACAGCTTTCTAGTTATGTATTTGGGACACATTCATCTTCAGGGAGAATTCAGAACATCTCATTGAAATTTATGAGCCACTTCACACTTTTCTAAGCATGCTGTGACACTGGCAGGTATGTACAGCAAATCCCATGTAACAGGGCTGTATTTGGGATGGGGTGTGTCCCCGTCTTCTGCCTTTTGTGGATCCACAAGTCCCAGAAACTGTATACTTCAACGATGGAAGAGGCAGAGATGTGACTCCAGCAGCAGGCAAGAGAGACTTCATAGAACAGTGGAGGAGCTAGAGGGGCAGCGCCATGTCAGAGGAGAGAGGAGATGGAGCTTGAGTCACCTGCGTTAAAGTAGTGCAGGGAAGAGCAGAACAGAAAAGAAGCTACCAGAGAGACCTTCAGCCCTATTCCTCAAAAACCCCTTTCAGTCATAGACCCAGAATTGTTTGTGGAAGCCCCACTACTAAACTGACTAAGCACTTCACAATCGTTGATACAACGCCTCCGTGAAGTAAAGAAAACTAGAATTTTTGACCTGTCAAGGATAGGGCTGCTCACCAATAGCCTGGTTTCCAGTAATTTACCAAAGATAATTTGGTTTAAATTAATGCAAATACCAAACTGCATCTTCTACCTGGAAATCAGACAGGCAGCTCTATGTGTAATCCAGGGGAAGAATTTGTCTCCATAGAATGAAATACATAAAAGCCAAGAAGCCAAGTTAGTCAGAGAGAAGTCAAGGAGAAGGACTTGAGGATCTATTCAGCTGCTATGTTAATTATTTGATTCCCAAAGAGAAATCTCTGCTTAGGATTTCCCAGGCCTAAATACAGAGTTGGATATCAAAGCTGCTTTCCAACCCCATTTTATCATGACTGGGGGTGACTGATATTTCTCTCCTTTAAAAACACTACAGGCCACCACTGCAGAGTAGCTAATCCGGAATCATAGGAGGGTTGAAGTAAGTTGGAAGGTACCTCTTGGGATCACCTCGTCCAGCCCTCCTGCTCAAGCACAGAGGGCTGCAGCAGGTAGCTCAGGCAAGAAGATCAATATGAAGCCATTTTACACTTCATTAAAAGAATGAAAACTAACAACAAACATTGCCCTTACAGCAAATGCAATGTGAACATGCAAGACCACAAATACAAAAACCACTGGAAAATGGCTTCCGTAAAATATGCTGGTCATTAAACTCCCACCTCAGCAGGACAGTGTAAACAGGCTACATTCAGTCCCATGGCTAACAGCACTGAGTCTTATTCTCTGCATTCTTATGGACTGCAAGTTAAAAGGCACATCTGCTAAAGTAACATTCTGAACAGGGGCCCTAAAACTACAGTGTTTTTACCGCAGGGACAAAATTCCACTAGTCTGGGATGTAAAACTGAGTGAGGCACAGAAACATCATTTACAGACTGAAAAAAAAGTATGAAAATTAATAAAGCTTTAAAATAATAATGTTTTGTTTAACACTACAGTCTTGTCAAGTACTCCATTTCATAACACTGCAAGCTGTTAAAGTCAACAAAACAGAGTATACCTCTTTACATTCCTGCCATTCAGTTCATTTTTAAAAACATAAGGTCGGTAGCTGATAGATGTCTCCAGTCTTTCCTGGACAGCTTACATGTGTAATAACTGCTCAAGTTTGGAAGAAGTCCTTCTTAGGTCACTGATTAAAACTTCAAAGTTTTTGTAATGTAAATCAATCTCATGGCCCGAAACACCAAATCTTAGGCTAAAGCAGACACCTCTGAAAACAGCACAAGAAACATCAGAGGCTACTAAAACAATTCATATTGCATGGTGGATAGCATATAGCCTGTGTACAAGCATTAATATTTAATGTAATGTATTGCAATTTGCTTTTATTTCAACATCCTATAATAGCCTTACTTTCCCATTTCACTCTCCGACAATGGAAATTATCATATAGCTGAGGCTCTGTATTGCAATCTATATGGAAAAGGCCCCGCTGAAGTCCACTGGAGTTTTGAATTGCCAAAGAGCATGGGAATAGACTTCAGAACCTAGACTGCTAAGCCATGACTGAGTAGTTAAAGATGGGCAGCTCTGTTTGCTGTCCAATAAACACAGTGAGCTCCTAACACCAGAATTTAATAATGAAACAGTTAAAAAATGAAGACTTGCCTCAATAAAATTTGATCCCAGTAGCTGAATCTGTTTGGAGAAGGTCCGGAGAAGGAGAGGTAATAGTCCTAAGCATAATCTCACCCACACTCTTGCACCTACTATTTCTCATGAATAGATAAACTATTTGTTTCAGCGCAAGCCTGAAGCCTAATTTCTATATCCAGACATGACTTCAGAGAGGCTGCTGATGCAGCGAGGTAAGAGTGGAAGCACAGATCCCCACTGACAGACTGTGAGTCTTCTCAGCACACATTAGTTAGTCATGGCATTTTGATGTCCCGCCATGCAGACCAGACCTCGGCTGTCATCCAGGACATCCTCTGCAGGGCCTGCTGGAGGTGACACACAAAGGCCCTCCTCCACACATTTTGGAGGAAGCCTTAATAAAAAAGGCTGTCTTTGGACTTCTGCCACTTTGAGAGCTTTCAGATGGAATCCTACAGCCCCAAGCCTATGCCCTCAAGTGTCCACCAGGCAGTTTGCCCAAACCGCCTAATTTTGCCTTGCTAGTGTCATCAGAGGCACCATTTGCTTATGTCTCACAGTTATGAGTCTGATCTATGCTCAGGGAATAGTCATAATGGAGGTGGTATCAGAGAAGCTTGGAAAACAGATTACAGTGACAGGAAGGGATATGAGCAAGTTCTCCTTTGCAGGGCTTCATGTGCAGTAAGAATCAGCGTGGTTTCTCCTATAAAGGTAAGGAACAAGAAAAAAATCTCTTGCAGCCTAGATGGGGGATGGAAATTCCTACCTGCAGCTATGGAGAGCTCTGGAATTGAGAGCTCGGCCTGAACTGGAAACTGGAAAGGCTCTACTCTTGCTTGGCATCAGGCAAGCTACAGGATTTATCCTCTTCGTGGACATCGTCAGTGTCCATGCTGTGGTTGACACAGCATGAAGGCGCAGCCCCACAGGAGACATTCTGGGCTGCAGAGCATGCAATCCCATTGACTTCAAGGGGAGGTAAACAGGAAGATAATTTACACCCATCTTTGATTTCAGTTAACCGTGTTGACTAATCCCTCTAGTTTAATAATTTCAACTTGCACTGTCCCTTCTGTCTGTGGCCATGTGCACCCATGTGTTATCCTGGTTTCTCATCAGCCTTCTTTTATACATTATTGTGATGGGATAACAGCCAGCTACAGCTCTGCTTATCTCTTTATTTCTTTATATTTTTTCCCCCTCCTTACAAATTGCATTGAACTCCCCCCCCCCTTATTTCTGTTTCTGCCAGGTCATTTCAAACAGCACTGCCTTCATGCCAATGCAAGTTATGTATCTCTACCCCTGAACCTGTGATCACCGGTTTCAAAGTCCTGAGCTGACTGCATAGGCTCAGGGGGAGTGGAGAGGCAGAGATCAAATTTAAGGAGATCAATAGGTTTTTCCGAAAAACAGCTTTATTCTTCTTAGTGTAAATATTTTTTTTCAACTCTTCTGGACACTTAACCAAGTCTGTAGCAAAACTCATTTACCTGCAAGTAAAATGAAACCTTTATTTTATTAAAAATACTTCTAAAAGTGCATCACTTAGTATTCTAAAGAACACATTAGTATATAATCTAAGTTTATTGTCTTCCCTCAATATGGAACAAGTTCATGATTTCTAACTAAACAGAATTTCTGCACATTATATATAGCAATATATTTTTGCAGAACAAAAAGATACCTTTTAAATTTGGAAGTCTATCTGTTTGATACTTTATCTTTTCCTTTCAAAATACGTAACTAGCTACATTCTATGACAGTATAAAAATACTGTGAAATGTGGAGATATGAGTGCTGCATATGTGTGTTCACACATCCCTTCTGAGGCTCCCAGTCTGTGCACTGTGTCAATCTCAAGTTACTTCCCTTAATGATGAACATAGGAGGAGTGATGATGATATTTCAGTCATGTTCAGCAAAGCTTAAAGGTAAGGCGTAGCACTCCCCTGCTTCATACTTCAGATGCTACAAAAGCACACTTGGATGATAAACGAAACACACCTCTCCCATCAAATATTTTATCTTTTCAGTATGATGCAGAAGTTTAATTTCCACTGATGGGGGATGACCTCAAGACTACCGTAAGGCTACTTCATGCCCCTCAATGGCACCATTCCCCTGACTGTCAGCATAGAGCAGGGCTATAAATAACTTCCAAAGGAATTGCCTCTCTCCTCACGCACTGCAGACAACTGTTTACACAGATCCCGACTCCTTATATACTAGGCTTGCTCAGCTCTCATCCTCCGGGCTGTTTAATCTTCTCTTCCTAAAAAAGCCTTGGAGGATGCGGTATGCCTGGAGGCATCCTCCAGTGCTGCAAATCCCCGTCACCAGAAGTTGTGGCTCCCGGCGGCCGGGGCTGGAGCGCGGCCCCGGCTCCAGGGACGTTTCCCAGGGCAGGGGGGTTGCGATCTTGTGTAATCCGTCCTTAAGCTCCACGGTCCCGCTTGATCCTCCGGCCCCGGGAAACCCCTCCTCCCCACCCCACGAATCCCCGCAGCCACTCCGGGGCCCGGACATCTTTGCTCGCCCACCTGCAGGGGCCGGCCCGGGGCTGCGGGCAGGGACACGCGCGGGGCCACCCCGCACCTGCCCGCACCGGGGCGGCGGGGAGAGACAAAAGCCGGGGCTCGCTCACCTCCTTCAGCTGCTCCAGCTCCTGCTTGAGGCCGTCATACTCCGCCTCCAGCTCGTCGTACTGCTGCTTGAGGGTGAGCTTCTCCTCTAGCACCACCAGCCCGTACTCCGCCGCCTGGATCTTCTCGTGGGTCGTCTCGGAGAGCTCCCGGGTCAGCCGCTCGATCTCGCTCTTGTAATGGTCCGCGCCCTGCAGCACCTCCTCCGCAGCCATAGCCCCGCCGGCACTACCGCGCCGCCGAGGCAGCCGAGGGGCGGGCGCGGCC